>CM076582.1:1577795292-1578146643 GCA_034641835.2 Pinus albicaulis | reverse complement strand
AGGACTGTAAGGGTTTAATAGTTTCTGGGAGTGTATCTTCGGATCTGACTGATTATTGTAGGTTACAGGTTCAAAATCGGAATTTTTTTTTTAATCTAAGGCAGATCTAGCCTCCAAAGGCCAAATCTGGCCTCAAAAACCCCACTGTGGACAAATCTGAGCGTCATTTGATTAAATCAGTGTATGAGATCAGGGTTTCAAGAAGAGAGTTTCAATTTTTGCTGGACGTCTTGGGTCATTCCCTGCACAAATGCTGTTATATCCATTGCCTTCATTCACACCCGTCCAGCATTTGTTTTCCTCATCATACCATTCAGTCTTTAATGTTCTTGCCTGCATTAAGCATCACCCTTTATTTCCATCGAGCCTTTTTCCTTTGCGTCATTCCCTTCTGGCTTCCACGCTGATTTCATTTTTTCTATATTGCACTAGCCGCTGCCGTTTGAGCCTTCTTCTATCTGCTCATCGAACCCTCGGTTCTGTCCATCGACTCTGCGATCCTCTACTTGCCGTCCCTCAAACCACTGTCCGAGCCCTCCTATTCGCTGTCCCTTACGCATCTCTCTGCACACTACTCCGCCATCAAGCTCTTCACGTGCCCAAGCTCCGACCTGCAAACTCAAACAAATGATAAATTCACGCCGTCCCTTTCTCTTCCTCCGTCGACCTCTTGACTCCTGGCTTCTCTGCGTCCAAATCTGCCGTTCATTCACGCTCAATCGGCCTGCAGAACGACAAAGCAAACAAGCGAACTCTTATGTGGACTTGATTTTTGATAGGTTCAATGATATCGTAGTTTCAGTAGTTAGCGTTAGATTTAATTTTTCATCCTTTTTTAGTCTTAGTGTTAGCTTAGTTTTAATGTATAGTTTGTAAGATCGTAGTTTTAGTTTTAAATAGATTTCTTTTAGATTTTAATAGATTTAATTTAGTTTGTTTTAGGATCTAACTTAGGATTTAAATTTAGTTTTAATTTTAGATTTTAAAATTTGATTTTGGTTTAGTTTAGATTGTAACTTTGTTTTAAATCTAACTTTTAGTTTTAATTTAGTTAGATTTTGATTTTGTTAATTAGATTAGTTTTTTTTAGATTTAAAATAAAAAATAAATAAATAAAATAAAAAATTCTAAAAAAAAAAAAATCCTAAAAATTTAGAAAATACAAAAATATGAAATTTTTTTTTCAAATTTTCCATAGTCAAATGTACTAAAATTTTTCTATCTAAAGTTTTGACTATAGGAACATTTTCTGGATCGAGATTAATTGGAGCATCAATCTGGAAATATTGCAAATGTCTGGTGTTTTCATCTTGTGATAATATTGCTGTGGGTTTAAGATATTTTCACGCAGGGTTGTGGTGACTTTAAATTGAATATCATTGTGATAAATCGTGTTTTAATAAGCAGCAGTTAATCGTCACGTACTTATAATTGCATAACGGGATTTCATCTGACTCCATAAGGCACTGGTCTTAAAAGTGAAATCTAATTTAGATCTGTGGAATCTCGTTTATTCTATCAAGTATTTGATGTTTTAGCTGTGTCTCCTGGATTTGTTATCTTCATTTATAAAAGGGTCTACCTCCCTCAGCTTGCAGGGAGAAAGCTTAAATAGAGAGATTGGGGATAAAGGTGACAGCCCCCAATCTGAGCCATTGTCGCGGTGCCCTGACAATCTGTGCGACAACAGGACCATAAGTCTAAACTTAGGGAAATTAAATAATTAAGGGGTATTAATAAAACAGAGTGTGAATCTTCTAGAGAACGAAGATCAAGTCAAGGTTTAATCTTAGCCATCGATTAGACTTCTAATCTGGGCCGTTGATTTGTCAAATGAAAAGATTATAAAAGAAGACTTGAGGGCCATTTGGAAAGCAAGCCGGGCACACACTCAGTAACCCAAGGGAAGTCGATTTTGCAGGAAATAGAATTCGATTTTAGAGGGAGAGTTGTAGGGCGGAGGAAGCAGAGGGCAACAACAGTGTCAAGGCACGAGCGAAGAAGGAAGCAGAAGGGCAGAGGAGCAGCGCAGAGTGCTCACGTAGTTGTGACACAGTCTCTTGCAGGCTCTGCGCAGGGAATCACTCAGGGGTGATGCTGAGAGGGGTAGTGGGTCCCTCAGGTGTCAGAAATTCTCCTGAGGTTTGGAGAGAATTTATCCTAGGTGTTTATTGAGAAGTTTCTAAGTTATTCAGCTAGTCTTTCCTTGTAAAGAATTTACTACTGAAGATTAATATATAAACCCTCATCTGCTGCATCGGTTTTCCCACATTGGGTTTTTCCAGGGACAATTGTCCAAAAATAATTGTCATTGTAATTGATTCTTGTGCTTGCATTTTTACTGCACTTTCTCTATATGTATTTGAGTGATAACTGCAGTAGTGTTTATTTCAAAATTTACTGGAAGGGTTTTGTAAATAATTTATTGTGAAAATAAGTAGGAGAAATAAATCAATAACTGAGGAGGACAGATCTAGGCTCGGGAGGCCCGAAAAATAAAAACCCTTGTCTCAATTTTTTTCTTCCCCGGATCTGAATTTTGTTGTGAAATCTTCATTGAACAGTCCTGCAAAATTGTCTAGAGACTAGATCTTACCCTAAAGGGCCTAGATCTAGCTCTTCTTTCACTTGATCCCTTGATCCAACCTGCAAAAAATAAAAAATAGAACACCCAAATCTAAAAACTCCAAGCCAAGTTAGAAAAATAATTTACAATTAAAATTACAAAATTATTTTACAAATTATACAAGGGTTTTTAAATGAGTTTTGAGAAAATAATTTTTTATAGTATTTTTTCCTTTACAGAATGGCTAAAACGATTCCAAAAATTTATGCTCACTGTAGCCCTAGTGAAGGTTTAATCCACCATATAAAAACTAAGGATCCAAGCAAAATGATCCTTCCCCATAGTCAGTGAACTTGGAGACCAAGGATTGAGTACCTGCAAACACTATATATTATCTCAAAATAATCAAATAAAACACCACATAGGAAGCCCGTAGTCAATATATATACCAAAGATCAACGAACAAGAACACCTCAACTTGCACCCCATAGTCTTTTATTATAGTAGAAAAAATAGTTCCCAACGGGACAATAGTTTACAAAATGCTTCAGCAACAATTCTAGCCAGAGATCAAGATCACTAGACTCAACTGACTCTAATTTACAGATAAATCCTCCAAGTGGAAAAATAATAGCTAGTTTCTTTGATCCTTGTCAAAAAATTTTTGGCCGTTGATAAACACTTCAAGGTCTTTTAATCTTGCCCCTTGATTTTTTATTTTTTGGGGAATTTTCGAATTTAACATTTATTTCCATTTTAATTAGCTCAAAGTAAATTATTTTGAGCTAATTTCCTCAAAAAATTGACTTTGACTTAACCACCTAGGTCCAAGGGTCCAAATTTTCTTGAAAAATACAATATTCCCTTGGTGGAGGACCTTTAAAAAATGATCCCTTTAAGATCCACGAATTTTTCCACTTGGAGAATTAAATTTCCTAGGACAATTTAACTTGACTCTAATTAATTAATTTTATGTCTTAAGATTTAATTTTATTTTTCCAGAAAAATTAATTAATTTACACATGAGGCGATTTAATTATTTTTCCACCCTCTAAATTCTAATACATAAGATTTTACATTTTCAACCCTCAAAGGGAGAATACACATTTGAATAGACCCTCAATACGCATAACCCATTTGCGACAACTTGATCTAGTAGACCAAGTGATTTGTAATAAAATAATTAAGCCAATTAGCTTAAATTATTCCCAAACCACTTTTACATTAGACTCGACTAAAACACTAGGACTTACCTAAGATTTCGACAATAAGTTTCACTCTAGCTTTGGGGGTTTAAGTTGGAGGGGAAAAAACTCTTCTGATTAGCCATGTTTAGAAACACTGGTAATCAACGAGGTTAAAAAACCTCCTAGGATGAAATTTATCACCAAAATCACAGGCTTACCTAGGTGGTTACATATATTCAAGCTCTGACTAGGATCATTTACATCATACAACTTGTAGAATGTGCTGACCATGACACATGAACTGCTGATAGGTGATCCGATCTTTGTTGAAAAAACAGGCACTTCTGCGTCCTTGGAACTTTGACAATTTGAGTGCAATAAGTCCTAAAAACGTCCTTCAGACTTTGATTTCTTTCTCTTCCTTTTTGTCCTTGCCTTAACTTGTCTTCTAGGTCTTCTTCTCTTGGATATAAAACTTGATGATGATGCTCAAGAGAGGCCAAGTGCCTTGTATTTATAGGCTTCTAAGGAGCCGTCATAGGCCGACATATCATCTCTAGGAGGCTGATTTCACAGCTTGCTAGACCAACTTGTTCACTGCATGTTGACAAGGTCTTGGAGGGTCTTTGACTCTAATTTTGACTTAAATAAATTTTCTTGACTTAATACAATAAACCTAAGAGGGTCTTCCATACATGACAATGAGTCAACTGACTTGTTGACTCAATGACAAGCCCTAGAAGCACTCAATGGGTGCTTGACCTATAAATAAAATAACATTGAGCATGAAACCCATGCTTCAAGAATGACAATAATAAATTTCTTTTCTCTTCAATATAAAATACATAAAATCATGATTACATATGTCATTATGAATACCAAGCCTAGTTACATATTTCAACATTCCCTCTTAACTAGGGAGGTATTCATAATCTATACAAGGTACTTTGACATTCTCATACTGAAGAATTCTCATAAGAAGAGTCAGATTGGTAAGTCATCTCCTAAGTGTCCACTAATCCATGCCCAGAAGTGTCTATGATAAGGCAAAAATACCCAACTACATAATGAAAGCCATACCTTCGGGGTTGGAAGGCCCACTTTCAAATATACAATCACGACAAATGGGCGAGAGTGCATAATGGTTGGCTCAAGTGGCAGAGATGATGGCACATTGAGCTATTTGGGGGATGTTGGCTGCCGATTGAAGATAATCTAGGAGAAAATTTTCTCCTATGGGTGTCACCCACATGTGGTGGGTAATAGGGCAAAGGGTAATTATCCCTTTTTGTTATATCCCTAATGGAAAATTTAACAGTAGATACCAAAAATGAACTTGAACAACAAAACAATCGCCAATAAATACACCACCAACAAATTAATACACAAATTAACACCAATAAAATCATTGAGCCATTTTATTGATCCACTAGAAAGAGTACATCAACATGAAGGAATAATGGAACCTGGGCTTGCCAAGCAAGTAGAGCAAACCCAAAACAAGATATCTGACAAAAGTGATGTATGACCCCTGGTATTGATGTAGACGATCCAATGAGAGGACTGCTGCAAACCTGTGAATGCAAAACTTCTCTCTCCAAAACTCTGCTAAAGCGCCATGAGATTTCTGGATGAAATCTCCCCAAGAGTGTTGGGTTTTTGTCCAATAGCCAATAGCAAACCAGGTTTCTGTCCTTGGGCTATAGAAGCTGGGAACTAGCTTCTCCAGACCTCGTCAACATAAAATATCAACAATCCAAGATGTCCTATAATGGCATCCTCTTCCACTTTTTATGGATCTGATGGAACCCTCTAAAAGCTCTTATTTTATTATTATTTTAATCCTTGAGCACATTTCCCTCTTTTTATTTCAATTAAAATATCTTTTTTAATGTGGGAAAATGGTAAATTGGCAACCATGCCTCCTCAGGTGACTGAAAATCACTTCTAACCATCCCATCCTGTAGGTCTTCTCGTTTTGGTTCCAACGAGCTATTACACTAAGGTGTTTCGTCAATTATTCCTCTCGGAATGTCACCTTAAGCGTAATTAATTGAGCTAGGCACAATCACAACTTCGTTTTAAAAAAATTATAAGAATGCAATGGAACGAGAAACAAACTATGCAGAATCAATCTTGATGATGGAATATGGCAAGTGAACTCCAAACCCCATAAAACATCTCCAAAAGCCTTTGGGCCCGTTGATGAAGTAAACCTGCACCTGTGACTTGTCTACCTCCAACCCTAAAAATCCATTCTAACCATGCCATAAGGAACACCAGAAAAAGGAACATCACAAATCCTCCCACCCCAAGATTGCTTGCCCTCAAGCAATCCAAACCTATGGACCAATCTAGCCCAATGCAATTGAGACCTAATGCCCGGATCCCATAAAAACCACTGGGTGATGTTATGCCTCTATGTCAAGCCACCATGAACAGAACCATCAATGCCAAAATCCCAAACCAATCTCCGATTGAACTTGTCATCAAAAAATCTGCCTGGATCCCAATGTCACCAGGAACAAGCATCAATGCCTAATGGCTCATTCTGTGCTATAGCTCCGTCTATGAATGCTGCTCCATTAATCGCATACCAACTCGTCACCTATCTCTAGTCCAACCCTTGGTATAGGCCAAGGTCAGTGCCACTATGTAGATGCAGGCTTGAAATGCTGGAAAGTTGTTGGCCTACCGCCCACCGCTAACTAGAGCATGTTGTACCCCTCTTGTTTAAGGGTCCCTGCTGCACTATGCTCTCGATTGAGAATATCGTGCCAGCAATATTATACCAACTCATGATTTCCCACCAATCCATCTCGTGGGAGAGATTGGGTGCATGTGCACCTGTATATGGGACGAGTCCACTGTGCTGCACCATGCTCAACTCATGCAACTTTGCCCAACCAATCAACCAGATATGTCTAGGAATCCCTGCCTTTCTCCCTATAAATGGGAAACATGTGCTACATGCCCTCTCTATGTATTCCTGGAGAGGGCTGTTGCCTGGTAATACTGCAGCTTTGCTAGCTTCCATTGCATCTACCCATACCTCTTCAATGGGTAGACCCTAAGATGGATGCACCAAAATTTCCAAAAGAGCCTCCCTCATCTGACTAAAAACTCCATGCTCCGTCGATCCGCTCGTCACTTGCAAAACTTTCCTGTCAGGCTCCAACACCTCCGGATGCCCAATGTTAGCAAACACTACCTCCCTGGTGGTTGTTTGTACTGTGAAAATTTCAATCAAGAAATTTATTTCTGCAACGATAGATTTACTTCTCCTTATTATTTCAATATGTTATTTACATAATTCTTTCAGTAAATTTCGAAATAAATACTACTGCAGCATTCACTTATGTATATGCAGAGAAAGGAACAACAAGAAATATAAGCATAAGAAATAATCACATGTACACACTTATTTTGGACAATTGTCCTTGGAAAAATCCAATGTGGGAAAAACGGTGCAGTAGATGAGGGTTTATATATTATTATTTAGCAATGAATTCTTTACAAGGAATAGACTGGCAGATTTCTTTAGAAAAAACCTGAGATAAATTCTCCGGTTCCTGGTGGAGATTTTCTGACATCCGCGAGACCCACTGTCTCCCTCTGCATCACTCCGCGTGCTTCTCTGCGTAGTCCCTGTGATGGACTGCGTCACTTTGCGTGGGCACACTACATTGCCTTCTGTGGCCCTCTGCGTCCCTTTCTCCTTCTTCTCTGTCACTGTTGACTCCCTCTCCTTCTTCTGCCTCTGCAACTCTGTCCTACAACTCCCCCTTTGAAATCGAAATCTATTCCTTCAGAATCGACTTCCTTCAGGTTACTAAGTGTGTGCCTGACTTGCTTTCCAAATGACCCTCCAGCCTTCTTTTATAATCTTCTCATTTATGAATCAACGACCTAGATTAGAAGTCTAATCAATGGCCAAAATTAAAACTTGACTTGATCTTCGTTCTCTAGAAGATTCACACTCTGTTGTATTAATACCCATTAATTATTTAATTTCCCTAAGTTTAGACTTAGGGTCTACATTAAAATAATTAATTATTTTAATAAAACATAAATCGAGTGGAATTTCCACAAACGATTTCTGGGTTCTTTGGAATACTAATGTCCAAGCCTCCTTACAAATTTCGAGACTTGGAACACTTTCTAATACTACAAAAATCAACACTCCCTCTTAGCAAGGAAAGTGTTCTAGAAAAATGCCTGCTGCATGTTAGCCTGTCTTGAAGCATCCTCTGCGTTGCTGATGCCTAGCTGCTGCCCCTCGCTGCGCTGTGCCTTCTATACTGCTGCCCATGACTCTATCACTGTCACCACCTCATTTGTACTGCAACACCCTCTGAAACATGAACCTATCCATTCTTGCCACTGAATCAAATTCTTGATCATCCCCATATTTCTTCTGAAATAGACGAACTTGGTCTTTCCAAGAGCTTTCGTGAGGATATCTGCCACTTGTTCTCTTGTAGGAATGTACTCCAATTGTACAGCTCCCGTTGGACACAGTCTCTGATGAAATGACACCTGATGTCAATGTGCTTCGACCGATCATGAAAGACAAGATTCTCAAAGAGCTTGATGCAACTCTGATTATCACATAGAATGCTGGTCGCCTCCATCTTCTCCTTGAGTAAGTTTACAAGCAATTTCCGAAGCCATATGGCCTCACACGAAGCCGTGCTTGCTGCCATATATTCAGCTTTTGCGGAGCTCAGGGCCACAAATTTCTGTTTCCTACTGCACCAGCAGGTCATCCCCAATCCAACACTGAAACAATACCCACTAGTACTTTTCTGATATATTGGGCTCCCAAAACTAATCTGCGTTAGTGAACCCACTCAACCTGATGTCATTGCCTCTGGTGTATTTCAGTCCAAGATCGACCGTTCCTCGTAAATATCTGAGAACATGTTTCGCTGCTGCCCAATGAGCCCTCTTAGGTTCCACCATGAACTGACTGAGAGTATTGACAAAATAACAGACGTCTGGTCTCGTGTTTATCAGATACATCAGAGAACTTATGAGTTGCCTATACAATGTAGGATCAACCTCATCATCTTCGGACGGGTCAATTTTCTTCTAGTTGGTAATCATTGAAGTAGCCATGGGTCTACAGTCCTCCATCTGAAATCTTTTCAGAACTTCTGTAGTATATCTTTCTTGACCAAGGAAGATCTCACCCTTATGCCGCGAAACTTCCAACCCCAGAAAATAATGCATCAACCCTAGATCCTTCATGTCAAATTCCACAGTTAAATTCTCCTTGCAGTCCTTGATGAGCCTAGATGATCCTATTAAGAATAGATCATCTACATACAACACTAGTATAAGAGGCTCATCCCCTACTCTCAGATAGTAGAGATTAGGATTTGTGTCACTCTTGACAAATCCCATTTTCTGCAAGTAGCTGTCAATTCGACCATACCAAGCTCTAGGGGCTTGCTTCAGTCCATACAAGGCCCTCTTGAGCCTGCACACATGAGTTTTCTGCTCATGCGTTTCAAAGCCCTCTGGTTGTTCAATATATACTTCTTCCTCTATCACCCCATTCAGGAAAGAAACCTTGACGTCCATCTGGTGAATTTCCCATCCCATCTGCGCAGCAAGGGATATCACGGATCTAATAGAAGTATAACGGGCTATTGGGGCGAAGGTCTCTTCATATTCTATCCCTTCCTTCTGAGCATACCCTTTAGCCACAAACATGGCCTTAAAGTTCTCGATGCTTCCATGTGCAACATATTTTATGTTGTAGATCCATCTCAAACCTATGACCGATCTGTCCTGAGGCCTGGGAACCACTTCCCAGACATAATTCGCCATGATGGAGCTGTACTCCTCCACCATCGCATCGACGCATACGTGGTGTTGCGCTGCCTCCCGAAAACTAGATGGTTCCCCAACCTGCGCTACCAAAGCGTTGTACCTTTTAGGTTGTTTGTGCCGCCTCTTCTCATTCGGGGGACTCCGACAAACTACTCTACATCCCTTAGAATATGTCGGAATTCCCTGCTTTTCTTACCACTGGTAGTGGGTGGATCCACCTGCTCTTCTTCCTGCAAGTCCTCGGGAGATGTATCCCTTGGATCCCCATGCCTTGGAGAGGCACTCGTATTACCCTCCGCAGGTCATTGTGGCTAGACCAACGGATCCTCCTTAGATTGCGTAACAGAAGGCATCTCCCGGGATTTTCTGAAGGCCCTTTCCTCCATGAATTTCACGTCCCGCTGTATCACAATCTTTTTGCTCTCAGTAATATATATACAGTAAGCCTTTGTGTTAGGACTATATCCCATTAGATATCCCTTTTCCACAGTCTTATCCAGCTTCTTCCTCTTCTCTTCAGGCACATGACAATATGCCGCACTGCCAAAGATCCTAAAGTGGCTCACTTCAGGTTTGCTGGCAGTGAAGACACTTTCTGAAGTGATCTTACCCAATGCATTATGAGGAATCCTGTTCTACACATAGAGAGCTGTATTGCAAGCTTCAACCCACAGAAATTTGGGCATGTCTTGATCGTACAACATCGCCCTTGCAACTTCGACAATAGTTCTATTCTTCCACTCTGCAATACCATTCTACTCTGGATTATACGAAGCAGTCCACTCTCTTCTGATGCCTTCCCTTGAGCAAAACTCTGTGAAGTTTTTATCCGTGTATTCTCCACCATTATCTGATCGCAATGTCTTGATCCGCTTTCCTGTCAGATTATCTACCAGAGCTTTAAACTCCTTGAATCGGCCAGAGACTTCATCCTTGGTCTTCAGAAAGTAGATCCAGGTCTTCCTGGAATGGTCATCAATGAAGGTAACGAAATATTCGGCACCACTAAGAGCTCTAGTGGACATTGGCCCGTAGATGATTGGGTGTATTAAGCTCAACATACTCTTAGCCCTATTGTTGCTTCTATGGTATGCTGCCTTGGCATACTTTCCTAATACACACCCTCTGCAGACATCGTCTCGCTTGGTGCTCAGTTCTGGAACTCTCGTGATAGTCTTTTTGAGAATCCTTAACGCCCCATGATGCAAGTGCCCCTTTCTCCTATGCCATAGTTCATTCAAGTCCTTCTCATCAGTGTTGCCTATTAGTGCCATTGGAGATTCGAGCTATAACTTGTAGAGTTTATTGCTCTCGACTCCGATTTGTGGTTTCTTCTTCCGACTTGGGTGTGTGACATATACTTTATTTCCAGTGAAGTAAATGTCATAGCCTTTGTTTTGAAGTTGCGATACCGAGAGTAAGTTCATCCCCAAACCAGGAACATGCAGTACATTAGTGGCCCGAAGCTTATTACTAGCTTTTGTTTGAAATACTATGGTACCTTTTCCAATAGGGGTACATTTTGCCTTATTTCCCATGGTGATTTTAAAGTACATCTGCTCTTCCTGGTAGTTTGAGAAACATTCTCGCACTCCTGTCATGTGAGCAGAAGCCCCACTATCAATGGTACCAGATCTCAGGAGAAGCAGAGCTTGACACAGAAGCAAATTATTCTCCCAATCTGGATGCCAGAACAGAAAGATCGTGTTCCATCTATTCTTCCATGCTTCTTCTTTGGAGAACTACGTGAACCCGTATGAGCTGCCGCAACGTCGTCTGATCTACGTTCAATCGTCGGTTCTCTGCTCCTGTTACTCATCTCTAGCTCTGATACCATGTGAAAATTTCAATCCAGAAATTTATTTATGTAGTGATAGATTTACTTCTCCTTATTATTTCAATAAGTTATTTACAAAGTTTCTTCCGTAAATTTCGAAATAAATACTACTGCAACATTCACTTATGTATATGCATCGAGAGGAATAGCAAGAAATATAAGCATAAGAAACAATCACATGTACACACTTATTTTGGACAATTGTCCCAGGAAAAACCCAATGCGGGAAAACCGGTGAAGCAGATGAGGGTTTATATATTATTCTTCAGCAATGAATTGTTTACAAGGAATAGACTGGCAAATTTCTTTAGAAAACACCTGAGATAAATTCTTCGGTTCCTGGTTGAGATTTTCTGACACTCGGAAGACCCATTGTCTCCCTTTGCGTCACTCTGCGTGCTTCTTTGCGCAGTCCCTGCACTTGACTGCGTCACTCTGTGTGGGCACACTGCACTGCCTTCTGTGGCCCTCTGTGTCCCTCTCTCCTTTTCTGTCACTATTGACTCCCTCTCCTTCTTCTTTGTCACTATTGACTCCCTCTCCTTCTGCCTTTACAACTTTGCCCTGCAACTCTCCCTTTGAAATCGAATTCTATTCCTTCAGAATTGACTTCCTTCGGGTTACTGAGTGTGTGCCCTGATTTCTTTCCAAATGACCCTCAAGCCTTCTTTTATAATCTTCTCATTGACGAATCAACGACCCAAATTAGAAGGCTAATCAATGGCCAAGATTAAAACTTGACTTGATCATCGTTCTCTAGAAGATTCACACTCTATTTTATTAATACCCATTAATTATTTAATTTCCCTAAGTTTAGACTTAGGGTTTACATTAAAATAATTAATTATTTTAATAAAACATAAACTGAGTGGAAGTTCCACAAACGGTTTTTGGGTTCTTTGGAATACTGATGTCCAAGCCTCCTTACAAATTTTGAGACTTGGAACACTTTCTGATGCTACAAAAATCAACATGGACATCTACCTGCTCCTCATCAATGGTTGGCCCCAAGGATGTCTGCTCATCTTCCTCCATCATGGGCTCAACATGAGCCACTAGTTGACTCTCCAAAGATGGCCCATCATGCGCACCGTGCTCCACTATAAGCGGCTGCTCATTAATCTCCTCTACCACACATCTTGTAAATCTTCTTGTTTCAGTTCCAATGAGCTATTACACTAATGTGTTTCTTCAAGTATTCCTCTCGGAATGTCACCTTAAGCGTAATTTATTGAGTTAGGCACAATAATAACTTCGTTTTATGGGAATTATTAGAATGCAATGGAACGAGAAGTAAGTTGTGCAGAATCAATCCAGATGATGGAATATGGCAAGTTAACTTCTCTAGACCCAATAAAACATCTCCAAAATCCCCTGGGCCCATTGATGAAGTAAACCTACACTTGTGACCTGTCTACCTCCAACCCTAAAAGTCCATCCTAACCATGCCATTAGGAACACAAGAAAAATGAACATCACAGTTTTACAAGCTAGATTAAGGTTTCTAAGGTCAACACAAAACCTAATCGATCCATTCTTGTTAATTTTGGGTAACTAGGTCCAAACTCCATGTTGTGATGCTCAGACGATGATGCTAATATTTTTATTGGATTCCTCTTTCGAAGAGGTTCAAGATCGATCTAAAGATCATCTTGATCCGATGAGCAGAACATTTATTTTGAATTAATTCCACTTATGTGCAAGGTCGGCCATAATTGTAATGTAGGCTTGAAACCCCAACAGATGTGTTACACACCCTCACTGATGGATATATATTGGTCAATGTTGGAGGTCATTTTCATCATCTCTCATCACACATTTCTCTCTACATCTGATTGGTTCGATCTCACACTTGGAGGCTTCTCTTCACTCACACGTGGGAAAAACAACTAGGGTTTCAGATTTGCTCTAGGGTTTTCAGTGCAGATTTGACCAGCTTTGAATTTGGTCAACTTGACCCGAAACTCTCCTAAAACTTAGATCTTTGTAGTCCACATTTTTTGGCACAAAAACTGAGGTTGGACATTGACTTTGACTTGGCTGCGTTGACTTTCTGCTGTTGCTGTTTTGCGTTGACCATTGACTAGACATCGTTGACTTTTGTTGACTTTTGTAGAGCTGTCTTGAGGGTTGTGTGACACATTCTTGTTGGCTGACCGTAAGGAGACTTTGCTGGTTGAAGCATCCTGTTGACCGACGTAATGCACCACAACACATATTTTGTTGATGAAGTTAAGTGTATTTTTCGCTTGTCTTCCGTCGATCTATTGGTATTTTCTATCAACATTTTACTTTCATGTTTATGTGATTACTATTTGATATCGGGCATAAAGTAAAGTTGCATCAAGCATAGAACATTTACGGAAATTTACAATTCTTTTTTCTTACAATCACCAAATTAAAACACCATGTTGAATGACGAGTTTGCGTGATTATCCCAACTGCGAGCATCTTCTAAAGCTCCTTTTGAACCTAGGGGGCTAACTTAGGATTAATTTGCCTAAGTTTTTGACGAAATGGTTTAGAATTTCATCTTTCAAAAGGGATAGTGTGCTCCATAACATCTTCCCTATAACCCTTTAACTCATCATAAGAAAATGCTAAGACATCTCTATATTGATGAAGTAAATCAATTAATTTCTTCCTTTCTTCCTCAGTAGTACCTTTACCAATTTTAATAATCTTCGGATCTTTAGAAGTACCTATTGCACCCATTATTTCAACATTCCAAAGAAGCATTATCCAAAGACTTTAAGGAATTTTTTCAAAGTCCAGAATCATCAGCCAACCGTTTATTATGTCATTGTAAACCCATTATGCAAATTTGTAATGTAAATGATGCTAGTACGATCGCTTTATTATGTAACAACCTAGGTAAGCCTATGATTTTAGCGACAGATTTCATCCTTGGAGTTTTTTAGTCTCACCGATTCATTTGTGTTTCTAAACACAAATGTTGGACAAAGTTTTTCCCTCTGGGAGCTAAGGTGGAGTTTATCGTCAAAGTCTTAGGTGAGTCCTAGTGTTTTAGTAGAGTCTATTGTAAAAGTGATCTGAGAATAATTTAAGCTAATTGGTTAAATTATTTTATTACAAATCACTTGGTCTACTAGATCCTATTGTATCGCAGAATTAGGTAAATGTTATGACGGTCTATAACGAACGGGTATCCCCCTTTGAGGGTTGAATTTGTAAAATCTTATGGAAAAAATATTTTAGTTTATGGTACCTCATACTTAGACACCATGACTAAAATATTTGAGGGTGGAAAAATAATTAATCCACTCGAGAGTCAATTAATTTTTTTTTTGGCAAAAATAATATTAAATCTTAAGCCGGAAAATTAATTAATTTAGAGTCAAAATTAAAATGTTAGGATTTAATTTCTCCAAGCGGAAAATTCGTGGGTCTAAAAGAAATTAATTATTGGAGGTCCCCCACCAAGAGAATATTGGAAATTTCAAGAAAAATTGGACCCTTTGACCTTGGTGGTTAAGTCAAAGTCAATTTTCTTAGGAAATTGGCTCAGAATAATTATTTTTGAGTTAATAAAAAATGGTTTTAATGATATTCGAAAAGTCCTCCAAAATAAATATTTTCGACGACAAAGATTAAAAGCTGATCAAGGATTTATCAACGGTCGATATTATTTTGATGGGGATCAAGCCAACTAGTCGTTATTTTCCACTTGGAGGAATTTCTCTATAAATAGAAGACATTTTGCTTCTATTTCTGTCAGGCCAGGAGGTAACTCTGCAAATTGGAATATGAATTTGATGGAGGGTGTGCATGAATTTATACATAGAGGTGAGACTGTTGGGATTCATTTCCCAATATCTCTTAGCTTTCCTTATTTCCTAATTTACAATATTATACAATCTCACCCAATCCCTTAGGATTAGGTGTCAACATTCCCTCCCTTAATCTGAAGGGGTGTTGGTGAGTCCAAGCATCTTTATGAATTTTTCAAACGTTTCTCTTCTAAGTGCTTTGGTGAATATGTCTGCAGTTTGCTCATTTGTGGAATAGTGACGTAGATGGATAGTTTTGGCCTCAACATGATGTCGAATCAGATGGTATTTTGTATTGATGTGCTTTGGCCGATTATGGGACTTTTGGTTCTTAGCCAACTTTATTGCAGAAGTGTTGTCGATCATGAGTGGAGTTGAATGCATTTGTTTCATCTGTAAATCTTCTAGGATTTTCCTGAGCCACACAATTTCCTTTGTTGCTTCAGCTATTGCCACATATTCTGCCTCAGTTGTGGAATCTTCTGGAACTGACTATTTGCGTGATCTCCATGAGACAGCTCCTGATCCAAGACTCATGGTATAACCTGAAGTAGATACCCCAGTTTCTTTGTCCCCATCAAAGTCTGAATCAGAGTATCCGATCAAGATGAAGTCACTCACCTGTGTATATTTGAGTCTAAAGTCTTGAGTTCCCTCCAAGTACTTTAGAACTCTTTTTGCAGTAGACCAATTTCCTTCACAAGGTTTTTGCATAAACCTGGAGAGGATTCCAAAAGCAAATGAGATGTCTAGTCTGGTAGTAGTTAGGTAGATAAAACTTCCTACAAGCTGTCTATACTTCGTTGCATCATCGAATTCCTTCCCTTCAATGGATGTGAGCTTCAAGTTTTGTTCCATTGGAGTGGTCAAAGGATTGCATTCATCCATGTCAAACTTATTCAAAAAATCTCCAATGTACTTCTTTTGAGAAAGGAATATAAATTTAGAATGTTGAGTTTACTTCAATACCCAGATAGTAGTGAACATAGCCCAAATAAGTCATTTCAAAACCTTTCTTCAATTCTTTCTTTATGGATGCAATATAACTCTCATTGTTCCCTGTCATCAAAATATCATCTACATACACCACAAGATATACAACGATTTTCCCAACTTTCTTAACAAACAAAGTTGCATCATCAAGATCAAAATGTTTGAAGTTAAGTTCCAGAAGATGCTCAGTTAATTTCTCATACCAGGCTCGCGGGGCTTGCTTGAGGCCATACAAAGATTTTATAAGCTTGCATACTTTGTGTTCTTGGCCCTTCACAACAAATCCTTCTGGCTGGGACATAAAAACCTTCTCCTTTAGATCTCCATTTAAAAAGGCGGTTTTTACATCCATCTGATGGACTTTCCATCCCTTCTGAGCTGCTAGGGAAAAGAGTGTCCGGATGGTGGCCCATTTTGCTGTGGGGGCAAAAGTTTCCTCATAATCGACCCCTTCTTTCTGTGCAAAACCTTTTGCCACAAGCCTGGCATTGTGCTTGTTAAGTGAGCCATCCACTTTGTACTTGTTCTTGTAGACCCACTTGCAGCCAATTGGTTTGGTTCCCAAAGGAGGATCAACCAGCTTCCAAGTGCCATTCTTTATCAAGGCATCATACTCCTTTTGCATCGCTTCATTCCATTCAACATGAGAAGCGACTTCTTTGAAGGAAGTTGGTTCAAGATCTATAGAAAAATTCAGTTCACAGTTATAAGCAATATCCATATCAATAGGTGAATCAGAATTATCTATGTCACCTCCATTTTGTTTGGTGGAATTTCTTGTTCCTGTCTTTCCAACCTCATCGGGACGAACGTTTTCTAGTATCTTTGTCAACCATTTTGGGGGACCTTTCTGAGATGGCCCAGAAAATGATTCCACATAGTGATTCAGTATAGGAATCCCCCCTTCAAGATGTGGAATCTGATTATCAAATTCTTGAAATGACTCTGCATGTGTGAATCTATCCAAGCGATCAAGTTGCCACTCAACAACATTGTCAATCTTGGAAGATTCAAGGAATATGACATCTCTGGATACTACAAAATTCTTATTGATTTCATCATAGAGACGATATCCTTTGGAGGTATTGGAATACCCCAAAAAGATACATTTTCGACTTCTAGCACCAAGTTTATTCCTTTGTACCTTAGGTATCAAAGCATAACATGTGGAACCAAAGACCTTGAAATGCTTTACCGAAGGAATTTGGCCATGCCACATTTCATAAGGAGTTTTGTTTGTGATTGAATTTGAAGGACAGCTATTCTTTATGTACGCAACACATAGAACTGCATCAGCCCAAAACATCAATTTTACATTCTTAAAAAACATCATGGAGCAACCCATATCTAAAATTGTCCTGTTCATTCTTTCAGCTACAACGTTTTATTGGGGATTATAGGGCACAGTTGTTTGATGTTTGATCCCAGGCGAAGATAGTTTTCAAATTAGTTTGAAGTGTATTATTTTCCATTATCAGTGTGCAAGGAGCCAATATGAGTTTGTGCATCATTTTCAATCCATGCATGAAAATTCTTGAATGTTTGAAAAGCATCAGATTTGTTCTTCAATAAGTAAACCCAACACATTCTGGTGTAATCATCAATAAATGTCATCATATGTTTATTTCCATTTGCAGAAGCAACAGGGATGGGGCCACATAAATCTGACTGAATAAGCTCAAGTTTTCTATGTGCTCTGGAATGTGAATCATGAAAGGACTGTTTGCTATGGTTTCCTAGAATACAAGCATCACATTGCTTAAGTTTCCTAGGAATTATAGGCAATCTAGTAACACCACTTTTCTTCAACAATTGAAGGCTGTCATAGCTTAAGTGTCCAAATCTAGCATGCCATAAAAGACTTGATGGGAATGTACCTTCATCATGATGAGAACTGAATGCAAACCTTTGTGCATGAGCAGAGGAACCTTGCAGCTTTAGGAGTATTCCTTCTTCTATTCCCTCCATGACAAGTGAGCGATCTGATGCTTTTCTGACCTCAACCTTGCCATCAAACATGTGAATGGAGTGTCCTTGCTGGCGAATGTGGACCAAGGACAACAAGTTTCTCCTCAACTCAGGGAGGTATAAAACGTCATGTAGAAGATGATCTGGAAGACCAGGCAACTTAAGCCTGATTGTGCCAAGCCCTGATGGCTTGAGTTTAGATTTATCTGTGAAGTATACTGCTCCGTCAACTTTGTCAGTAAATTCTTTGAAAAAATCTTTTCTAAAAGGTATGTGACGTGTTGCTTCTGAATCTAGCAACCAATCATTTCTCCAAGAAGTAAATGAAACATCAAACTAGTCTTCAGTTACTCCATTGTTACAATGTGCTACAACATAATGAGCGGATTCAGGTGCTGTACCTTTGTCTCTGTCATGAGTTTTACCTTTTTCATGATTTCTTTGCTGCTCAATTTTATCCCAAGGCAACCTACATGTAGATGCATCATGCCAATTTTTATTGCAGCGTATGCAATGAAGATCATATATTCCAGTTTGAGTTTGTCTGCCCCCCCCTCCTCTGAAATTCCTTCTTCCTCTTCCTCTTCGGCCACCTCTTCCTTTGGAAGATGTGCGAAACATTTAGCCTCTTCAAAAGACAGAGGGGCTGTCATCTTTCCAAAAGCCTTTTCTCTTTCTGCAAACTTTTTCTTAAGGGAATCAAAGGTGATTTTGATGAGGTTTCCACTTGCTTGCAATGACTCAAGGTAATGTGAGTAAGTGGGATACAATGCCTTAACATAAGCTATGAGAGGTATGTCAACTTCTACACCAGTATTCTTAATGTCATGCATGATAGATCTTACTTCTGATGCTAAATAAAGAGGGTCATCATTTTTCAATTCAACGCTGAACAACTTAATCATTAATTGAACAATTCCGAGTTCTGAATGTGAGTCATAGAGTTCTTTTAATTTTCTCAAGGCTTCATAGGCATTTGAAAACGTTGTAATATGGAAACTCACCTCTTCATTTACAAAAGCTGCAATCAAGGCATAGGCCCTTGCAATTCTTGTTTCACCAAATGGCGATCTCCCTGTCTGAGGTGGGCTTTGTCGGTGGATTGTCTCCTTCTCCTTCACAAATTCCTCTTCATAACTCATTAAAAATGAGAGTGTGCTTGATTTTCTGAGACCATTCAGGATAGTTCTCTTTTCCGGAGAGAACAACTCCCACAATAGATATGAGAGAATGCATTCTTTAAAAAAAATATTCTTTAAAAAAAATCACTTTGTTGCCACTATAAAAAAAATTACTCAATTCTGGTGCTAGGAAAAATTAAATTCTGCACTTCAATTTCTTTTTTTTTGGTAAAAAAAAGTATAGAGGTATTAACTAGGGGATGTTTTATTTAGGGAAGGGTTTACTTGGGGGAGGGTGTAACTAGTGAGGGTAGTATAGTGGAGGGAGGGCGTAATTGGGGGAGGGCTGTAGCTAGGGGAGGGTTGAGTGCACTGATGTGAGCAGCGTATGAGGGCGTGCAGGTGGGAGGCTGAAAGGCCGAGAGACGAGCACTAAGGGCCGATTGTGGGGAGGTGCCATGGGAGGGTTGAGGGTGCACGAGGTGTGAAGGTCGTGGGAAGTGCGAACAACAATGGGAGGGCAAGGGCCACGGTGGAAGTGCTAGGAGGAGAGGCAGTGTGGCTGAGAGGGAGACCCGATGCAGTGGAAGCGATGGGAGGGCCAGAGCAATAGTGGGAGGGTGAGGGCCACGATGGAAGTGTGAGCCGAGGAGAGGCAACGTGGCCGAGAGGGAGGCTGATGCAGTGGAAGCGACAAGAGGGCCGAAGCAGTAGTGCAATGGGGGGTCGGAGTGTGAGGCCAAGCATTGTGCAATGGAGCTCGAGTGGAACTGCGTATATGGAGCGCAGTTAAATTTTTTTGGGAGAACAATGTATTACTGTGAGGTCAACTGCGTGTATGGAGCAGTGCATAGGGAGGTGGAGAGAGGAATGCGCTGAATTTGCAATGGGTAGTGAAATAGTCCTGCCAAGAGCAGACAGAGAGGCAGAGAGGTAGGTTCGCCAGGAGCAAGAGGGAGTTACAAGGATGCCAGAAATATAACTGCCTCTGATACCATGTCAGGCCAGGAGGTAACTCTGCAAATTGGAATACGAATTTGATGGAGGGTGTGCATGAATTTATACATGGAGGTGATGTCTCCTAGCCTTCCTTATTTCCTAGTTTACAATATTATACAATCTCACCCAATCCCTTAGGATTCGGTGTCAATGATTTCTCATAATGATAGTGGCTATGGTCTCAATAAAATTTTGTAACGTTGGTGTGAAGCCACTGTTCTGCTAGGAACGTTTGAAATTCATAATAAAAGACTTTACGGTACAATTCATAGTGTCTTTTTCTCATTGATATGCCGTACGTGCTGGGTATGTGCTTTCCTCTATTGTGTTTCAATATTACATGAACTGTTATTTCATTTGTAGATGATAGGAACATTCTATTGGTAGGTTTTGGACTTATATTAGGTGATCCAATTCATTGTATTATCCAACGATTTTTTTTTAAGAAATATATAGAGTTTGCAGGTTCGCCGACCCTTGGGCTCCAAGTTCACAGACTGTGGGCATATGATGACTTTGTTTGGACTTCGAATATTTTATGTGATTTTATTACTTCGCTAGGGATGTGGTTAACATCTATTTTTCAAAATACATCAAGCGATTTTCAAGCATTGTATATTTGTATATAACTTGTAAATAATATTTATTTATAATTTTTGTAAATAAATTTTCTAACCCTTGTTTTGCATCTATTTGGGTTTGGGGTTTTATTTTAAATTTTATTTTTTGGGGTTTTAGCATATTTGTAATTATTCTTTAGATTTATTTTATTTTGTAAATAATTTTTAGATTTCAAAATTATAAATATTTATTTTGATTTAAGTTTTAATTTTTTAATTAGATTTAACTTTTAATTTGAAATTCAAATTTTACTTATAATGTTTTTGTCCCACATTCAAAATTTGAAAATAGTTTCTCTAATTTGTTTCGATATATACTAACCTTTCACCTTGTATTTTCTATTATGCAAATAATTTCATTAACCCCTTGCATTTTTTTTTTTTTTGTGTATGATTTCTTGGGGTTTTTATTTTTATTTTTGTATATATTTTTTTTTCTTTGGAAAATTTCTTTTTATTTGTACAGGTGAAATCTCTCAAGGGATCAAAGAAAGGAGTAAACTTTTGGAGTTTCCAACCCTTAAAAACCCTATACATCTAGGGTTTTTGAGCCCATTTTTGCAGGTTGCTTATTTTCAAATTGAGGAAGAAATCCATTGTTCGAAGGCCTTAACCCTTACTGAACCTAAAACGCTAGTGTTTGGGACCTATTTTGCAAGTATTAAGAAGGCTGTAGGCCCTACAAGGGCTAGATCTCATTGAAAACAAGGGTTTCTTCGAGGGATTGGCATTTTATCTCTAATAATTTGTGATTGCAGTAGTCATAATCGTCCTATCTTTGGGTTTTGAGCTAAAATTTTGTGAGTGCAGGTGTTGAGGAGTGATTTCTCTCACATCGCCAAACTTGGTATAGGCCATTAGGCCTTGGGGTTTGCTTCTATTGCCATCTCTCATTTTAATTGACTTCATAGTTTATATAAGTTCTGATATATTGATATAATAATGGCATAATCATCATAGTACAAGCCTAAAGAACCCACACATTAAGCTAATAACTCATACAAGACATCAAAATAAATTACAAGGGTTTGATTGATCCATCAATTTTATTGTTTTATGTTGACTGTCATATAATTTTCAAGGTCTGATCTAAAAGTTTCAGGTCTGATATAATTGTTATAGCAGTATATTTAGGGCATAAACACAAATAAAATAAGCCTAAATTCATTAACAAGTCACTAATGTGAAATTTTCAATCTGAAAATTATTACTGCAGTGATTGATTTATTTCTCCTACTTATTAGCTAAGTTATTTACAAATGCTTCAGTAAATTTTGAAATAAACACAGTTGTAGTACTTCACTCTTAATCAAAAGCAAAATAATAGAAATAACACATATAGCATAATAGACACAACCATATGAACATAGTTATTTTTGGACAATTGTCTCCAGAAAAACCCAATGTGGTAAAACTAGTGCAGTAGATGAGTGTTTGTATTTATCTTCAACAATGAAAAGAATGTTTACAGAAATCTTGATGATTAGAATCAAGTAGCATACACGTGATGTGAATTTTCCAGACACTCCGAAAGAATTTCCGACACATGGGTTGACCTCCTGCACCCTCTGCGTCAGTTTGCATAGCCCCTCTGCACAGTCCCTGCGTAGATTGTGTAATTTCTGCGTGGAGGGCAAGCGCTGCCGCCCAGTGCTGCCTCCTCCTCGTCCTCTGCCTTCTTACTCTCTGACTCTGCTGCTCTCTCCCTCCTCCTTATGCTTCTGCGACCTTGCCTCTACAAACTCACCCATTGAAATCGAATTCTCTTACTTCAGAATCGATTTCCTTCAGGTACTGAGAATGTGCCCGACTTTTCTTCCAAATGACCCTCAAGCCTCCTCTTATAGTCTTCTCGCTGATGAATCAACGACCCAGATTATAACTTTAATCAATGGCTCATATTAAAAGATGACTTGCTCTTTGTTTTCTTGATGATTCACACTCTGCTTTATTAATACCCTTTGATTATTTAGTTTCCCTAAGTTTAGACTTCGGGATCACATTAAAATAATTAATTATTTTAATAAACAAAATCCGAGTGGAATTTTCACAAACGATTTCCTCGTTCTCTAGAATATTGCTGTCCAAGCTTCTCTCCAAAATTTGAGACCTGGAACACTTCCCGATGCTACAAAAATCAACACTCCCTCTTAGCGAGGAATGTGTTCAAGCAAGGTACCCAATATACTACTCTGATTCTGAAGCATCTGCTGCACTGCTGATGTCTTGGCAGCTGCCTCTCAACACTGCGCTGCTGCCCTCTGTACTGCTGCCTGTGACTCTGACTCTGCCACTGCCTCATCCGTACTATAGCTCCCTCTGTCTCTAAAGACCACCCATTCCTTTACAAGAATGGGTTCTCGACCATCCCCATCTTTTCTCTAAGTAAGTAAAGTTAATCTTACTCAGAGCTTTGGTGAGGATATTTGCCACCTGTTCTCCTGTAGGAGTGTACCTCAACTGCACAACTCCCCGTTGGATATAGTCCCTGATGAAGTGCACTGGATGTCAATCTGTTTTGACCGATCATGAAACACAAGATTCTCAGAAAGCTTGATGCAATTCTGATTATCACACATAATTCCGGTCGGTTCCATCCTCTTCGTGAGTAAGTTCTATAATGTAGAATTCTATTGCAGCTACTGATTATATTTCTTCTATTGCATTTTCAACACAATTATTTAACATTTTAATGTGTTAAATATCAAAATAAATATGCTGCAGACTTCACGATAAATAAACAACATGAAAGAAATAACACAAGTATTCACACATAAACACTGTTATTTTTGGACAATTGTCTCTGGAAAAACTCAACTCGGGAAAACCGGTGCAACAGATCTTAGGGTTTCTTTATTATGCAGAAATTCTGAGTACAAATGTGTGAATTGTAATTATCAATCAATCACCTGAAGAAATATGATGAGAATAGGCTAGTGAGACAATTCTCACTTTACAACGAAGTTCCGACACTGACCTGCACCCACTGAGTAGCTTTGCATAATTTCTCCACAGTGACTACGTCCCCCATGCTGTCACTGCGTCACTGCTGCTGCTGCTCGTTGTGACTGCCTCAGTGCTCACTGCTAGGTGAAACTAGAGTTTTCTCCCCTTCCAGAAATGCCCTCCGGATATTGGATGAACCCTCAATTGCCTCTCCAACTGAAATCGAAACTCCCTTTGCTACTTTGCACTGGCCCAACGTTTTTTTTAGATTTTAATTAGTCCTGACCTGACGGTCCTCGCTTCATCGCCTAACCATCCATCTCCTTGTCCATATGTTTTATATTGCGTTTCCCCGTTATCAATCTCGACCGTTGATCCTCCTGATCCAATGGTTGGTGCTCAATTGCATTATTACTCACCCTCTCGCCCATCCTTTGTTCGCGCGAAATAACGATATGATCTCGACCGTTGATATCCTCGATCCAACGGTCATCGATGTTTCGCCATTTCCATTGGATCTCTCGACCATCCGTGATTTGCGCGCAATCATGTTAGATCCTGACCGTTGATTGCTCAGATCTGACGGTTCTCATTAAGTTTCGTGCCCAATCTCCCATGTCATCCCGCCGGTTCCACCTGACCACGCTGGGCTTTTCATCGTGTTTCTTCCAATCTCCACTGTTGATTTCCCCAGATCCAACGGTCAGCATTCCATTTCGTGCCCGTTTCACCTAAGCCATCCATAGTACATTTTGAATGCGAAATAGGTGGTTTTAAAGAGACACGCGTCACCCATCCACTTGTATCTCATCTACCCATCCCTTTACCGCTTACCACCCAACTCTCATGCGAATACCACCCTGGTTTTCCGCGAAACCTCTATTTGAACCCTGTTTTGCCTCCGCCATGGTTTACCCTCCATCGCTGCATTTGCACTTCCTCCGCAAAGCTCCTCCACCCTTGCCCGAGCCTTCTGAAGTAGTTTAAGCCCTGTGCAGGTTTTATTTAACAGGTTTTAGTGTTGTTTGCAGGTTTAATGGCGGTTTGAGCTATTCAAAGCATCCCACAGTCACTAAAGGTGGCATAGAGCTCAGGGTGATGATCTTGTGGCCTATTCAATTGCAAAAAGGGACGAAGGGTTAAATTCCGAATGTTAGTCAATAAATCATGACATTAACTATTAAATCAAACCCTCTAGCGCAAAGAAAGTACCCATCAGCAAACATTGAAGATTAAATGAAGAAACAGTGAAGAGTATCAGAGTTTAAGATAAAGGTTAAAGGTTACAGTCAAATCCCGAGGATCCAAAGACTTAATCTGCAGTACAAAGAATTAAGCTGAAGATGATTAAAGGACAGATCAACAGGACAAAAGGCCTCGTGCACATCAGAGCAAAGTAGTTAATTCAGTCAGAATGTCTGACTGCCACCATGATCTGCATTTTACCTACCAAGGACAAAACTGGCAGTTACTACAAACGGAGATATTTCAATTGTCAGAGTAGTTATTGTGAAAGTATGGGAAAGCCTCAAAGCCCACTCTTTCACTTAACTTGTCCTAGAAGCCTAAACAAAACTACTGCAGTCAGAAGACATCTCCAAAAGAACACACTATGGAGTTATTACCAGCCTGCCAGATATGCCTCAAAGACAGAAAAACTACTAAAATGGTCCAAGTAGTTAATGTGATATTTATTAAATAGAGTGGATCATTGGAAAGGACCCCTACTCTGTCTTAATTGATCCATTGAGACCATTTACTCCACTTCTCCTCCTCATTCACCTATAAGTACTCATTGAAGATTCATTGTAAAGGGTTGGAAAATTGTTAATTGTTGAACTCTTATTGAGTAAGAGTTGCTGAGTAGTTGTAATATAGTAGGCTGGGAAGAGAAGTATCAGATGTAAAAGCTATTGGACTCGAAGTATGTAACTGGTCTTGGACATCAAATAGACAAGCAGATTCACTAGATCCTGATCTAAATCATTGGTGATGTTATTCTTACTGTAATTGTTATTCTCCTTATGTTTCCACTGTGTTCATATTCTTTGATAAAGACCAGCAAGTATAGATTAGGATTTACTTCTAAAAGTACCCTAATTCTGACTGATAAGCTTTATCTTTATGTTTTCTTCTAAATGTGTGTTTGAGAATGAATCAATAGAGTATAACCAATTAAGGAATGTTGGTGAGCCCATATCTTGCTGAGTAGAACTTAAGATGTTGTTTTTGAATGATCTTTTCACTGCATGCTAAGTAGAGTCCTAATCAAGGAAGTTTATGGTTAGCCCTGTCCCTTGTTTAGTCTTAAACAACTGTTTCGAAGATTTCCCTTGAGAGTATGCCAAAAGCAAGATAGGTTAACAGTCCTTACTTGATCTTAAGGTTAAAAGTCCTTACTTAATCTTAGACTACTTTTTATGTTTATCTTAAATGTTTTTCCCTTAAGAGTATGCCAAATGCAGGATAGGTTCAAAGTCCTTACTTGATCTTAGGCTGCCCTTTGTTTTCTTATATCTTTGCTTCTTTCACCATACTTCTTAATGTTCCATACCACAAAATCAACTTAAAAAGGTCTTTTGATATAGATGACTTGCCCTATGGAAACCCTTGAATAGTTGTTGTGCAAGTAAACACTTTTATGACTCCATAGCCCAATGGATTGACACTTTTTCTTGACCTATCTTCCCATGCTGAAACATCCTTCTACTTTTTTCCCTCCTTCACTTCACATGACCTTCTCAGTTAATGATCCCCAACCAAAAACAAACAAATCCCTTGTGCTTCATAACTAGCCTAATATCATATCATAAGCTTTAAAAGCATATCATTCTAAACACACATACAGAGAGATCCCTCTCTGAATCCAGGAGGGCTAGATCCTAGGATTCCAAAGTGGTTCTAATGTTGCCTTGTCATTTGGTATGCCAATCTGCCAAATCACAGGACCTCCAACAAGATCCACCTTGATCCTACAACTGATCTGTCCTGTGGTCTAGGGACTACTTCCCAGACATCGTTTGTCATGATGGTGCTATACTCCTCCACCATGGCATCTACCCACACCTAATGCTGAGCTGCCTCCTGAAAGCTAGAGGGTTCTCTGACCTGAGCTACCAGTGCCTGGTATTTATCAGGTTTCTTCTGTACCATCTTACCATCGCTAGGGGCTCCAACAAATTCTTTTGCATCCCTCAGAATTTGTTGGAGTTCTCTGCTCAGTCTTCCATTGGTGGTGGGTGGTCTTACTTGGTCTCCCGCCTGCTTTTCTTCGGAAGAACTCTCCTCAGAATCCTTGTGCCGTGGAGAGGCACTCGACCCATCCTCTGTAGGCCGTTGAGGTTGTACTAGTGGATCCTCCTCAATCTGCATATCTGTAGCCATCTCCCAAGATCTCCTGAAGGCTCTCTCCTCCATGAATTTTACATCCCGTCTTACTACGATCTTCCTGTTTTCTGGAATATAGATGCGATATGCCTTCACATTTTAACTCTAGCCCACAAGATAACCCTTTTCCATAGTTTGATCCAACTTCTTCCTCTTCTCATTTGGTACGTGGCAATACACCATACTGCCAAATATCCTGATATGGCTCACTTTCGGCTTGCTGCCTGTGAATACACTCTTAGGAGTTACCTTCCCCAATGCTCTGTGGGGCACCTTGTTCTGCACATACACAGCTGTATTGTGGCTTCTGCCCACAAAAGTTTGGGCATGTCTTGATCATATAGCATTGCCCTTGTAGCTTCTACAATGGTCCTGTTCTTCCTCTCTGCAACTCCATTATGCTCTGGATTGTATGGAGCTGTCCATTCTCTCTTGAATTTTCTACCAGTGCCTTGAAATCTTTGAAACACTCAAAGACTTCATCTTTGGTTTTGAGAAAGTAGATCCAAGTCTTACCTGGAATGGTCATCAATGAAGGTAGCAAAATTCTTTGCACCACTGAGAGCGGTTGTGGACATTGGACCGCAAATATCTGAGTGTATGAACTCCAATATGCTCTTGGCCTTGTTGCTGCTTCTTGGAAATGCTTCTTTGGCTTACTTGGAAATTCTTTTGGGGCTCCTATAATAGTCTTCTTGAGAATCTTCAAGGCTCCATGATGTAAATGCCCCATCCTTCTGTGCCATAGTTCATTAAGATCCCTTTCATCCGTACTGCCGATCAGAGCCATTGGAGATTCAAGCTGGAGCTTATATAGTTTATGGCTCCTTACTTCAATTTGTGCCTTCTTTTTCCAGCTAGGATGTTTGACATAAACTTTTTTTCCAATAAAGTATACGTCATAACCCTTGTTTTGGAGCTGAAACACTGAGAGCAAATTTATGCCCAACCCTGGTACATGCAGAATGTTTGTGGCCCGAATCTTGTTGCCAACTTTTGTCTGAAATATTACGGTACCTCTTCCAACGGGGGTACACTTGGCCTTGTTTCCCATTGTAATTTGGAAATTCATTTGCTCTTCTTGGTAGCTCGAAAAACATTCTCGAACCCCTGTCATATGAGTAGATGCTCCATTGTCAATATACCAAACACCTGGAGGAGCCGTGCTTGTCACACAAGCGAGATCCTCCTCTAGTCTGGATGCTAGCACAGTCATGTCATGTTCCCTCTGTGTTTCTAAGTGCTCTGGAGGATTGCATGAACCCTTCCGAATGTCGGATCTTTGGTCCATAGCAGATCCTCCCTTTCTATCTTTAGCCTTTTGCTATGATACCATGTGAAATTTTCAATCTGAAAATTATTACTGCGGTGATTGATTTATTTCTCCTACTTATTAGATAAGTTATTTACAAATGCTTCAGTAAATTTTGAAATAAACACAACTGCAGTACTTCACTCTAATCAAAAGTAGAAGAACAAAAATAACACATATAGCAGAATAGAAACAACCATATGAACACAGTTATTTTTGGACAATTGTCCCCGGAAAAACCCAATGTGGGAAAACCGATGCAACAGATGAGGGTTTGTATTTACCTTCAGCGGTGAAAAGAATGTTTATAGAAATCTTGACGATTAGAATCAAGTAGCATACACCTGATGTGAATTTTTCGGACACTCCAAAAGAATTCCTGACACACGGGATGGCTTCCTGCACCCTCTACGTCATTCTGCGCAGTCCCTGCCTGGACTGTGTAATTTCTGCGTGGAGGGAAAGCGCTACTGCCCAGTGTTGCCTCCTCCTTGCACCCTTTTCCTTCTTCCTCTTTGACTCTACTGCTCTCTCCTTCCTCCTCCTACTTGTGCAACCTTGCCTCTACAATTTCACCCACTGAAATTGAATTCTCTTACTTCTCGCTGATGAATCAATGACCCAAATTATAACTTTAATCAATGGCTCAGATTAAAAGATGACTTGATCTTCGTTTTCTAGAAGATTCACACTCTGCTTTATTAATACCCTTTAATTATTTAATTTCTCTAAGTTTAGACTTAAGGATCACATTAAAATAATTAATTATTTTAATAAAACAAAATCCGAGTGGAATTTCCACAAACGATTTCTGGGTTCTCTGGAATATTGCTGTCTAAGCCTCTCCCCAAAATTTGAGACTTGGAACACTTCCCGATGCTACAAAAATCAACAACTTAAGGTATTGAACATTAATCTTGTGGTTAAATTGATTGCATATAAGTTATTTTTTGAGGATTGTTGGGCAATTTCCAGATATGAATGTTTGCTACAGCTATTTATGCAGTCATATAAACTGAACAAGAATCATCAAAATTGACTAAAGATCATCTAAAAATCACTCAAATTGATTACCTAATTATTGGATTTTATTTGGCATTAATATTTAGGCACCTTGTTGGTTTATTAAGGACTGAATCACTGATTTTCTGAGTTATTAGAGATCTGATATACATCATTTTGAGGTATGATCTGAGCATAATAAATCTGATCTATAGTGTCTAAGCAGTCTTATAATCAAGTGAATATCATTGGAAGTTAAATCCATTGATTTTCTAGCTTATCTTTGGCATCTTGCTTCACTTCTTGAATGTTGATATAAAATTTGTAGACCTTTGAATACAAGGTAGCGATAATAAATCACACATAAGTCTGGGTAAGGAAATTTTACAATTCATAATCATTCATGGATGAAATGATTTGGGCTTAATTTTAGTCATTGGCATCTTGTATTGGAAATCATTGGCTAATTAGATAAGTGCTCGAAGTTTCCTAAATTGCTATCATTGTTATCACTTGTTGGTGAATATCTTTGTGGAATTATTGTAGGAAGATCTCTTGTTGGTTGTTGGCACTTGTATCATTGAGCACTTGGTCTTGTTTAAGATTGTCTTTCAATATATTGTTAAGTAGTCTTTGTTAAATTTTGGGTACTAGAGGACAAGTGGTTCCCCATGGATTTGATCTTTGGCCTAGGGAAAAGTGTCCACTTTATTGTACTTCTTCTCCTAAAGTGACCTTATAAGTGGTAAAGTTAGTCTAATTTAAAAGTGACTTTATTAGTGATAAAGTTACATTCTAATTTTAAAGTGACTTTATTAAAGTTAATGAAGAATTAGAAAGTGGAAAAGTGACTATGGAGATTAAAAGGCTAAGTGGATCTTTATTTAAGTGGGTGAGTTAAAAAATAGAAAGTGAGAATTAAATGTACATTTATTCTCATCCCTTGATCTAAATGAATCTGAGCCATTAGATCTTAGGGTTGCCCAAAAAGTCATTTAGGGAAAATGAGAGAAGAAGAGAAAATATTACATTCATTCTTTCAGGAGCATTCTGAGAGAGAAGGCAAGAGAGAGCAAGGAGAAAATTTCTGAGTAGGGAGGAAGTGAAGGAGAACAACAAGGAGAGCATTCACAGCAAATCCATATAGCTGGAGTATTGGCATGCATCCCAAGTTAGAAATTTGTACAACAACATTTGGCACGCATTTCAAGGAGGGACGACACAGTTTTCGAGGGAATAAGAGAGTAGGCTGAAGGCACGAATTTTGAGGCAAATCTAGGCATGATTTTCAAGGGTTGTTGTACTTTTCCGTACAGTCTGTACGACTGTACACTGAATTATGGGCACGAAAACCGAGGCAAGCCGTACAAAATTAAATGTTGTAATTTTTTTGTTTTGACAATTTTGTTGTGGCATGATTTTCGAGGTGGAGTTTATGCACAAAAATCGAGATAAGTTGTATTTTGTGAATGCTGGAATTTTTCTGTGTATTTCAGTTTCTCTATAAAAGATTTTCAGAAATAAAGAAGAGCTCTCAAACTAGTTTTCCCCTAGAGTTGTAGGGGGTTTTTCTAGGGTCACATTGACCAAAAATCACTATATCATTTTCTGTGTGGTTGTTATAATTTCCTGTGCATTTATTTCAGCTTTTTCCAGCAATAGTAAAATATTTAAATTTGTGTTTTCAGAAATAAATGTCATTTCCAGATTTTAGTGTTTTTATCATGCTTGGATTTAACATTAAATGCATGGAGTGATAAGGGAAAACTGATAACTGAAGTGGGGACTGATATTTTACACTCTTGTTATAAGATAATCAACATCAAGTACTTGAATCACATAAACAACTTAACGCAAGACTCACTCATAATCCTTGCATATCATTCTAAGAATATTCTTGCATCTAATAATTTACCTCCCATCATAAGCTTGGTTGATAGACATTTAGGAAAACTTTTCTCACCTAGCTTGAGGAGCATAACACCTCTTTAGTGGTTAAAATGGTGACCTTGCAGTCGTCAGAGCCACAGTGTATGCAATCAGATGGTTAGAACACAGGGGGGAGGTATCGTTAATCAAGCCTTTGCTTGCTTCCCGTTGGATTCTATCCCACAACCTACTCTAGAGACTAGTTCCAAATTAGTTAAGAGGAAGGAACTGTCTATAACAAACATATAATTAAAAGTAACCAAGATTCTTGCATTTCACCTAAGTCTTAGGATTTGCATAACATATAGGTTAGTTAAGCATTCAAGCAGCGGTTGTTCATCTGGTCATTTGGTCCTTAATTGATATAAAGCAAGTTAACTCCACAAGGCATTGGTCTCATTGAAAATTAAATCTAATCTCTAAGGAATTTTTTCTTTCGCTGGTCGAAGTTAAAGTGAATTAAAAAAAGGGGAATATTTTTGGGTGGCAAACTTGGTTTGGCGCCAAAGTTGATAGGTTGGTGGCAACTGCAACTTTCCAAAAAAAGGGGAATATTTTTGGGGGGCAAACTTGGTTTGGCGCCAAAGTTGATAGGTTGGTGGCAACTGCAACTTTCCAAATCACATAGGAAAGGTTGACCAACTGCCATAGATTGGTCGCAGGCAACCAACTGCTATTTGTGTTGTTGAGGGACACTGACAACTGTCACAGGCATGGAGAGAGGAGTTGTTGATAGGTTGAAGATAGAACAATGAGTGATAGTTGGGGGTTTAGCGATAGCATAGGGACGTGGAGTGTTGAGGTTGACCATCACCATTAACAGTTGTCAATCTATATCAATTGACCATGGGTGATCGAGTTGCAATGCTTGGCACAATATTTGGGTAGTCTGATTGAGCAACAACAGAGGTCAACACGTCGAGAGACACAAGGATCGACCGCGGAGTGGTTGCTAGTAGGGCTACGTGAGGGAACAATAGCAGGGTGGTTGACAAAGGCCATTGGCCGAGCATAAAGAGAGTGTGAGTTGGGCTAGCTTCATTGAAAGAACCAACAATTAGACCAGGTCAAGGAGCTAAGGCAGAAGTCGACAAAGGCAAGCCGTGTAGTGGTTGGTCATGCACAAGTGGTCACGGGTTTGGAAACAATTGGTTGTGGTGTCAGAAGCAAGGCCTAATAGGCCAAGCCATAAACGCATGAACCAACCACACCGAAATGGGTTGAGAGAAGAGCACCAAAGCAATTGGCAACTTTGATAGGTCATAGGACATGAGTAGATTACAGCTAGCGTGATTTTCTAAGGTCAGCCCTTGAAAGGAGAGAGGGAGATTGTACGAGTCAAAGGATTGGCAACATATTTGGGTGCGCAAAGGACCAAGAAAAACCTTTCAGTTAAGTTTTTAATTTGGAAATGGCCACAACCAATTTGAGGTTTGATGGCAAGTTGGAGGTTGCCTCTAACTTCATTCCCTAGAAGGAAAGGCTTTTGTTGATTCTCACGAAGAATGGCATATGGGAAATTTCTAACTTCAAACTCTCCTTGCCTATAGATGTTGTGGATCTGGCAATTTAAATCAAAGTATGTGATATCCAAAAGGATTATCTTGGATGCAATGAAGGATTATCTGATTCCTTACTATCAAGATGAATACAACAAGGGAGATCTGGGAAGTGTTACCCACTACTAGCGGGTGACACCTATAGGAGAATTTTTTCTCCTAGATTTGTCTTCAGCCGACAACCACCAGTCCCTTGCAATCACCAGATAGCTCGATGTGCCACCATTCTCTGCCACCTGAGCCAACCATTATGTGCCCTCACCCATCTGTTATGATCATATGTTTAAAGGTGGGCCTTCCAAACCTGAAGGTAATGCTTTTCATTATGTAATTCTGTTAATTTTAATTAACAATGGTATGTTCTATGCTTAACACAATTTACTTCAATGTTCCTTTAGCAACTCAATGATAGTTTCCAATTATTTCCAGTAGCAATCACAATAACCATTAATCACATTGACGTTAAATGCAGATAGAACATAAAACAATATGCAGAAGACAAACCAAGACAAGAGAACACCGGATTTGGCGAATGCTAGGGAAAAACCCAAATGTGGGGAAAACCCTTTGATCAATTCTTCTTATTATTATTCAAAATTTCAGCAGAGAGAGTACAAAATTCAAATTGACTAGCTCAAAACAAAGTCAAATTAGCCCTGTCAAATTCTACAGTCAACCTTCAACCCTAACCAAAAAGTCAACGCTGGTCAAAACAACAGTGAAACACCTCCTTTGAAGCTCGGTCAAAGGCAATCAAACTCGGCCTCTAGCAATAGTCAAAGTCAACCCAAAACAATCACAAAAGTTGCGGTCAAACTCGGTCAACTTTGTGGTCAAACAAGGTTGTGGTCAGTGTAGGTCAAACAACCCAGAAAACCTCGATTTCTGTGCCAGTCAATGCAGCCTAGATAAATCGTAATTTTGCCCCAAAAATCGTAGTCAAAACTGGTTAAAATCACCTCGGTCAATGCCGATCAATGCTACTAAAACTATCTAAAATTCTGTGATTTAGGTTCTGCAATTTAGCCCAGAAAAGCCTGCCCTCCTTTGTCACACGTGGGAGAGAAAGAGGCTCCCAAATAGCTGTACGAACCAATCTGATGAAGAGAGAGAAGAATGTGTGAGTGATGATGATGCCAAATGAGGTGTGAGGTCACTTGTATTTATACAATTCGTTGTGGGTGAAGAGACACATCCATTGGGCTTCATGAGCCTACATTTAGCTGAGGCTGACTTGAAAATTTTTCACATGTGTGGGCGTAAATTCAAAGTCAGACTTCTGCTTGTCTGAATGAGATGATCTTTTGATCAATTTTGGTCCTCTCGAAAAGAGGAATCTAATGCAATCATCATCTCCATCAAATGAGCTGACCTAACGTGGAATTTGGCCCTAGCTTCCAAATTTAACACTCCCTCTCAACTAGGGAGAATTCCACCTACCAATTCATCTGTCGTCATATACTATCACTGTCATCTCTGCTCTGCTGAACCATGAAGTAATAATGAAGAAGAATTGATCAGGAGTTGAGTCACAAGACCTTGCCAATCTCCACTGACAAAAGTCAGTCCATAGGTGGAACCTTAATTAATCCCAGATCAAGTTGTTGAACACCATGCATCCTAGACATAGGGAGTACAAAAGTACACGATGTGTCCATCAGTAGTGCTATGGTCCCTATCCACGTTTCCCAACTCATTGGAGAGATGAGAGGTACTTCCCATGAGTCCCAGATTGCATGGGTAGGATGTATGCTGGGGCTTCAATAGGAGAAGATGAACCACTTATCCTACCCATATGCCATAGGAGAAGGTGAACCACTCCTCCTATGCATATGTCAATTGTAGGGGAAGGTGAACCACTCACCCTACACACATGTCAACCATAATGGGGTATCACAGGGGAAGGTGAACCACTCACCCTGTACATAGCGCACCACTAGGGGAAGTTGAGCCACTCACACTATGGTCGCTCATAGCTCCAAGAAGTACCTCAAGCCCCCAGGAGCTCCCAAAGCTCAGTGTCCAACTCATGTGGGACCCTCATAAGAGGGTCTTTCCACGACTCCAAGTTTCTCACAGAATGATAAGAATTTAACCTTCCCTAAGGGCTCCGTGAGAATGTCTGCGACCTGCTCATCAGTCCTAATGTGTTGGAGCCTTATTGTCTCTGTTGTACCATATCTCGGATAAAGTGGTCCCTGATATCAATATGTTTGGAGCGGTTATGGAACATGAGATTCTCTGAAAGGCGAATCCCACTTTGGTTGTCGCAGAAGATCACGGTTGTATCCAACACATGCTCAAATAGCTCACTAAAGAGCTTCCTCAACCAACAAAACATACTAGCAGCAATGTATTCGACCTTGGCGTTGCTTAAAGCAACTGATTCCTGCTTCCTTTTCATCCAAGATATTGAAGCAGACCCCAATGGGAAGCAACATCCAGATGTTCTCTTACGATTCACCACACAAGCAGCCCAATCAACATCACTATATCCATGTAGCCTCAAATTCATAGCAGTGTATCTCAAACCATAGTTGATTGTGCCCCAGAGATATCTCAAGAAATTCTTGGCAGCAATCTAGTGTATGTGATGAGGCTCGACCATAAATTAACTCAATGTATTCGAAGTGAAGCATATGTCCGGATGGGAGTTTATCAAGAACATCAAGGCCCCCACAAGTTGTCGATACTCAGAAGGATTTGCCAAATCGGGCCCAACAACACTTCCACATAGCTTCTTGAAGTTGAGTTACATCGGAGTAGACACAGACTTGCAATCCACCATCCCACATCTCTCTAGTAGCTTCACAATGTATTTTCCTTGAGAAAGGAAAATCTCACCTACATTTTGCTAGACCTCCAAGCCTAGGAAGTAGTGCATCAACCGTAGGTCCTTCATCTTGAATTTGGAAGCTAACTCCCCCTTGCATTAATAAATGAGAGGGTTTGCACTTGTCAGAAAGAGATCATCCACATAAAGCACCAAAATGAGAGGCTTGTCCTTTTCAACTTAGAATTATAGGTTAGGGTCAGCTTCGCTCCTTGTAAATCCCAACTTCATAAGATAGCTATCAATCCTCTCATAACAAGCCCTAGGGGCGTGCTTCAACCCATAGAGGGATTTCTTCAACCTGCATAAGTGTGTCTTTCCTTCTTGAACTTCGAGCCCCTCAGGTTGTTCTACATAGACTTCCTCCTTAAGCGAGCCATGCAAGAAAGAAATTTTGGCATCCATTTGGTGTAAGCTCCATCCTTGAGAGGCAATAAGGGAAATGATAGATTGGATAGTGGTGTATCTAGCAACTGGTGAAAATATCTCATCATAGTCCACTCCTTCCTTTTTAGAGAAGCCTCGAGCAACGAATCTGGCCTTGAATTTTTCAGCACTTCCATCAGCTCCATGTTTGATTTTGTAAAGCCATTTTGAAGTGACCACTGACTTGTCCTTGGGTCTGGGAACCACATCGTAGACATCATTCTTCATGATTGATTGATATTCCTCATTCATCGCATCCTTCCATACTTGGTGCTTCACGACTTCTTCGAACTTACATGGCTGCTGGTGTTCCAAGAAGCATAGTTCCAGCAATTGCTTTCCCAGAAGTGGGTGCTCCGCCATTTCCATTAGTTACAACATTAGTAAGTGTTCCAATGGTACTCATAGCAACTAAGTACCCCTGGTACATGTTAGGTTCTTGCTTTCACGAAATGCCCCCCTTGGTGCAACATGTATTTCAACATCTTCAAGATTATCTTTGAGCCACAAAGGTCTTTTCCTTGAGGTAGAGGGCTCACTAGGAGGTGGATCAGTGGGATCAATCGGCCATCGGTTCTGTTGTAGCCCCTAGAGACAGCGTTGAGTTGCAAAATCCCAGTGCCTAGGACATCTTAAAATCAGAGGTTAAATGTAGACAACTGAAGGGATGCCTCTAACAAAATATGGAATAAGAGAATAATGGTTTTGGTGGTTCAAGAATGGAGAAGATCTTTGAGTCTAATTCCTGTGAATTACCCTATGCTGCAAGAGGGCTCAAGAGGCTCGATGGCTAGCTGGCTTTCAAATGGGCCAAGTATGAAACAATGAGCAGAGGCTTTCAAATCATGTAGAGGTGCTAAGGAAGAACAGAGGAGGAATCCGCAAAACACAGGCTTAATATCCTTAAGAATCTGTCTCCCGTGAACTCAGAGGAAACGAATGTAAGTGGAATATGACTAACAGTAGAGATTTGTGGAGCGCGAATTAAGGAAGTGCAACAAGTTTGATATATGAGCGTTATACATAAACGGATTCATGAATAAAAATGCATACTGCCGGCAGCTACATTACACAAATCATCAAAGCAACAGAACATTGAAAGATGATTGCACATAAACAAGAGATTACTAATAAACAAAGAGAAACATATACATACTACTCATTGCCCCATCTGGAATCCAAATAAACAACGCTGTATCATATTAGGTTCAAAAGCTCTCCCAAATATGTATCTCAGAGCACAGGAACACAATTATACATAACTACAACAAAATGCTCCAAACTTCAAAACCTTTCTTTCATCTTAGAACTCACTACATATAGATTTCTCCTTCAGGGTTTACGATCGAATATTCTTTCATGATCGAACCACACATGTGGCAACCAAAATATCCTAACAAACTAGTAGAGCGTGCATAAAGCAATCACTCCTGTAACAGAAAATCAAAACAAGTTCAGGTGAAATTGGGATTTCACCATCAAAACATCACTATCTAACAATAAAAAGAAACAAAATAGTCGGCCATGGAGGCCAAATTCTGGAATCTTCAAAAGGAGTGGCAAGAAGTGGTCGTGAACCAGGTGGGCGGTCTGGTCTCCACCATTTGATCTCAGCTGCTGTCAAAAGCCTCCACTCCCTCGTTCTCATGATTTCTACTTAACAGTTGTGAAATGGCCAGTCTTGCTGTGCATGCTTGGCTCTTTAGCGGAGATTCCTTGAATGAACTGAATAAACCATAACTTCGTGCTCCACCCAGAAGCCCATGCAGTGTTTGAATTGCAAACCGGAAACCGGATTTCGGAAAGGGGCATGGATGGTTTGGGGTATTGGATGGGGGGGTGTGAAATTACTAAAGGCTGCCACGTAGCACTGGAGGTGGTATAAAAAACCTACCATTTCGGACCCCCCCTCAGTGTTAATCTTTGAAAGGTGAGGGGGGAGCCGAAACAAATCATGAACCGTTGGATGTATTGATAGGGAGGGGAGATGAAGGGGAGATGGTGAGGCTATCGGGATGATTAACACGGAAAATAGAGGGACAAAAGCTGTGGAAGGACTATTGATGGCGTGGCAAGGCGGTGGGACCCAAACTCATATCACATATCATAGATCGGAGGTTTTACATATAAGCAAGGGTAAACTTAATAATTGCGATGTGCAAAGTGCGATGGGTGGAGTGACATGACAGGACAGAGGTGGGGCCGCCCGCACATTGCAAATTGCAAGGTTTACATGTGAGCAACGGAGGGTAAATGCTATAATTTGCGGGGAGCAAAGTGCGATTGCGGGGAGCGGAAGGTAATATGGCATGGAAGTGGGGCCACTCGCACATCGCAAATCGCAAGGTTTACATGTGAGCGGCGGTGAGTAAATGCTATAATTTGCGGGGAGCGAAGTGCGATTGTGGCGAGCGGAAGGTGACGTGGCATGAAAGTGGGGCCACACGCACATTGAAAATCGCAAGGTTTTACATGTGAGCGGCGGAGGGTAAATGCTATAATTTGCGGGGAGCGAAGTGCGATTGCGGAGAGCGGAAGGTGACATGGCACGGAAGTGGGGCCGTCCGCGGATCGCAGATTAGAGGTTTTATGTTGGAACAACGGAAGGTAAGAGTTAAGATTTGCGGGGAGCGAAGTGCGATGAGCTAAGAGGTGTTAAGAGTGGTAAATGATATTACACATATTATATGTAATATATAGTATATGTAACGGTTTGTGGGATGCGACAATTAACACAACTTTGGATCATATTAGCTTGACTGCGACACTTTTCCCTTTTGACTACGGGGCTTTCCGCCCAACCTGCACTTGAATTTCTTGGCCTTCCCCCTAAACATTCACACCTATGCCCTGTGATTTCCTTATAGGGATCACTTCTCCATGTTGAGTATGGTCACAAGTCAACATTAGCTCCATCTGGGGGCAACATGTTGTTCCAAGTGCGTTGAGAATCTGCAGACCTGAATGCTTGCGCTTTATTGGGCACATGGAGTCACGAATGAATACGGATTAGACAAATTTTTATACAAACAGTCAAATGGGCACTGTTATCGCTTGCCGCCTACACCTACCTACAGTTAGTGGGAAAAGCCTTCAACCCCATGGGTGTGGTTGGTGGCAAGGAACTCAGAGAAGGGGTTGTCACCTATTCCCAACTCTCTCCGTTTAAGCTATCTCCTAGGTTAGCTAAGGGGGGTGGTCCCTAAAGGAAAACTAAGTTAAAGATGTGAGATTTCTAGGAGAATTGATTAAAAGGAATTACTTATCAAAGATGACTCGATTCCAATATGTAAACAAGCATATAAGTATATGAGCAATATTCAATGATGTGTTCAAAATATAGACCAGTGCTTTGAAGTAGATGACAAATGTTTGCTCAAAAATGAAATTCAAGATATAATGACAATAATCCCACAAAGGAAGTGTTAGACCAAGATCACAATATGCAATTAAATTTGCAACACCAAATAAGGGTATTTGCCAATGAAACGAGATATATCAATCATCCATAAGCATAATGATCATTAAAATGAAAACATGCAATGAAGTTGTATCTAGAAGCAAATTTCCAAGTACCATAGAATTAAACTTGTTGCAAAATTTAAGGAATTAAAATGTTTGCATCCAAAGTGCTTCTTGAGATAATATTTGCATGTGAATCTTTGAACCATCAAGATAGCAAAAAATTTGGGAACTTTGCAAGTAAATGTGATGAGATAGTGCTCTTGGTTTATTTTATTAATTAGTTCTAAAGCAAGGTTACAATTGAACTCTAATCCTCAGACCTCACCCTCGCCCAAATATTTGGATCTCACAGTGAGGAGTCCATAGAGGTAGAGGGTCCCTAAAACATCTATTCAACCAACTTAAGTTGGAGGTAAATTTTAGAGATGCAAGTCTAGTATGAAAAGTGAAATGCCTAAATGATATGAAAGTGAGTTTGCAAGTGCTATGTGAAATATGGAGATGATTCAATTAAATATGCTTCGTAGTTAGAACAATAACTCAAGTTGCCATAAATTGAAAGTGCTATGCTTCTTTACTTGTAGTATATTGTGAAACCTATCCAAATGAGAAATAGATCACAAAACATAAGTAAGTGATGGCAAATGAGATTGCAAATTAAGAAATTAAAGGACTATGCGATTTGTGTTACTTCCCAATTAGAGCATGCATATGTGATGTGAAAGAAAACGGAAATGTCAAAACCATTAAGTCAATCCATCTACAAATTCTCTCCTTTGAAATAGAGAGATAGGGATGCCAATGGGTAAAACCCACGCTCCCACAACGAAAACATAAATTTTTATTAATTTTACAAGAATGAAATGACCATGAGGCCTTTTCTAAACCAAGGAAAGTCTTTACAAATAAAAATTGAGACTATAAACTTTTCCTCGGTGAGAATTTCTAAGAACTCAAAATAAATTCAAACTTTACTATAGGAGAAGAGAAGCTAAGCCTCTTCTATGCCCACAACCAAAGAAGAGGGTTATCTTCCTCATTTGAAATTTAGCCCAAAGGTCCTGCAACAACTTGTTAGTAATTTCTTGTAGTTGTCCACTCAAGCTGTCACAAGAAAAAATTCAAAAGAGGGCTACAAAACCAATCAAATATTAGATAGATAAAATTACAAAATACTGCACAACAATTTACAAAGGGCTAAGCCAAAGAGTTCGAGTAAACTCTCCTCTTTGCTTAGTCATCTTCAAGCTCTTAGATAGAAAATGAAAGCAATGAAGTATAATGTTTTAAAAGATATTCAAATTTAGAAGTATTCGGCTTGTATACAAGCTATGTCCCAAAACCCCTGCAAAACCACTTTGTAAGATAAATTATGAAGGTTCAAAGAACAAATGAGAGCTCCTTTGAGAATGTATCAAGAGTGGGCTGGTCTCTCCAAAGACTTCCCCCAACAAGATGTTCCCTCTACAAAACTTCAATCAAGAATTAGTTCCATATAGATCTAGCAATAAACAATGATAAGAAACTCTAGAGATTTATTTGAAATCAACTAGAGCATTCTATACCTAGAGCGTACTCCTAAATCAAATGTCAATGCAAAATAGCTCTAGATTAACAAATCTACAAGAACATATGGAAACAAATTAGATCAAAGAATGAGTAAAAGGAATTATACCAATGATCAACAATTCATCACACTCCAAAAGGAGGAACACCTCATGAATGAAACCCCAAAGTCTTTATTGATATTTCTGAGAGTGTACAAGGCAGCAACGCTTCCGCAAGTACAATAGCTAGTAAACAATGATTACAATATGAGAGCCCATGGCTCCATTACATAGAAAGTTGGGAGCAAATCCCAATGAAGAACCATATGCCAAGTGGTGAGAGGGAGGAGATCTCAAGGAAAATTCGAATTTGGTAAGTGGAGCTCCAATGCCAAGTGTAAAAATCGAATTCTGGCAAGTGGACATCATTTTCTTCTTCCTTTATGTGCCAAATTCGAATTTTATGATGGAATGACATGTGGGTATGGTTGGTAACCCATGTGGGGACAACTTCCCACAAAAATCTCCACCAAATATTCTCCGAAATCCTCCCAAATATGCACTAACTTCACAAATTTGAATTTCCAAGTAAACAACTCTCATTTAATGCCGGAAATTCAATTTTATTTGAGCACATGTCTTTTCCTTCATTTTAGGAATCCATATCACCTTTAGACATCAATTTAACTCCTCTATAATTTTCCGCTTCATTTCCACCTCATTTAGCATGTGTGGATATTTATTTTTCTCCATTTATTTAATTTCTGGCTTAATTAATTGCCAAATTTCCCACGAAACTTAGGAAAAGTGGGGTTTGAGGGTTCAAAACACATTTTTAACCCCTCAAAGTGTGTCATAGTAGAAAGTTGAGCGTGAGAGGTGTAATTTTGATTACTCATATCCCATACAACTTCTCTAGACAACACTTGTTACAATTCAACAATTTTTATTGCAATTTTCGACTTGCAGGAAATCTAAAAAATTAAAAAATCACTACCTGGACCTAACTAAATTCCACGAAATTTTTTCTGTGATCTAGTATTGTAATATACATTGACTCTAGACACTAGGAGTCACCCAAGGCCTCACCATCAAGCCGTACTCCAGCTTTGGGGTAAAATTGAAGGAAAAAACTCAATTAATTAATAACTCCTAGTGGGGAGATGATACTTAACCAAGTAAAAAAAAAAAAAACCTCCCAGAGTAATACTCACTTGTTGGCAAGGTCCCAGGCTACCCAGGCCTGTTACAGATTCAAAACGGACTCAACACTCATCATTACTAGCATCACTTATTACAATTCCCCGTAGGGCGTGGAATTTGGGTACAAGAGAAAATGATAAGAAATTGAAGTAGAGTTTAAAAACTCTATTGAACTAATGATATATGATGGTACAAATGTCTTCTGGTTCATCCTTGGGCATGGAGTCTTCTCATCATCATCTGGTGCCACTCCAGTGGTCAACAGGCACAAAATGGAAGATGAAATGGAAAATGCAAACAGAGGGGGAAACATAATGGAGTATAGACAATGGAATGATATATACAGTGAGTTGGATAAGCCCACGTCAGTGATGAAAATAGAACTTGAGGAACTGCTCATTCACAGGCGCCTCAAGCATGTATCCTTCTAAGTTCTCCAGCGCAAAAGTATTGTTGCTTTTGACCTCTGCCACCCTGAATGGACCGAACCAGAGGGGGTCAAACTTCTCATGTTTACCTTTGTCTGCCTGCTTGACATCCCATCACAACACCAAATCCCCTACTTGGATTTCCCGGTCTTTAGCTCTTTGATCAATTCAAACTTTCATATTTTCCAGGTACTGTGCTAGTCTGAGGCTTACCTGTTCCCGTGTTTCACTTAGCTCGACTAATTGATTCATTCTTTTGATAAGGTCGTTTGGTTCTTCCTCACTCTCTTGTAAGAATCGGGCCACCGGTAATGCAAGCTAAATAGGAAAGACTGCAGCTCTGCCATACACCAGTTCATAAGGGGACTTCCTTGTGGATCTTTTGGTGGTGATATGATTTGCCCGGAGTGCAAACTTGAGCTGGGAGTCCCAGTTCTTTTGGTTTACATTGATGGTCTTTTTTAGAATCCTAACCAGTGTCTTGTTAGATGATTCTGCCAACCCGTTCCCTTGAACGTAATATGCAGTGGAGTGTCCCAGAATGATACTATAGTGCTGACATAATTTCATGAACTTAGCCGATTTGAAAGCCTGGGCATTATCGGTGATGATTTTAGCAGGGCATCCAAACCTAGCTATTATGTTCTCCTCCAGGAACTTGATCACTACCCCATCAGTAGCATTCCTTGCAGGCACAGCTGCAATTCACTTAGTGAAGTAATCTGTGGCGATGAGGATCCATCGATGCTGATTACTAGAAGCCGGGTGAATCTCTCCTATGAAGTTGATTCCCCATTGTTTGAAAGATTCTTCAACATGTACTGGGATCAATGGGAGAGGTGCATACCTTTGATTTTCGGCAAACGTTTGACACTTCTTGCAGGGCTAGACGCGAGCATGTATGTCACCAAACGATTTAGGCCAAAAGAAACCTGCCTTCAGGATCTTATGTGCAGTGGATCACCAGCTATAATGCCCGCCACATATCCCTTCATGGAACTCAGTCATTACTTGGTCAACTTCTTGCTCTGTTAAACACAATAATAGAATCCCCGCCGAGTCCTTCCAATACGGTCGCCCATTTTCCATGATGTACTTTTGAGACCTCAGCCTCAAGGTGCGGTATTTGGCCTTATCATAGTTAGGAGGGCATCTCACCGTTAAAAGATATTTCACTATATCTTTATACCATGAGGATAGAAGGTACTTCACATGTGTCTTTTGCGTGGAAGATTCTATTCCCTAAGGTGCACCTGTATCCTCCTGTGCTTCTCCTCCTGTCATAGACAGATTTATCCCCAGAGCTTGACAGTTGGATTCAGAAAGAATCTTTGCTAGCCCTTGGCCTTTAATGAGTTTGGTAGGTTTTATCTCGATCTCGTACTCATGAATCTTAGCTATCTATTTGCCCCTTTTTCCTTCACTGTCGCCCTGCACCAAGATATCCTTCACTGCTGCTGTGGGAACATAGGTGGTTATAGCATATTGTAACACATACACCCAGAATGCCTTCAGAGATTTGACCAGAGCGTACGCTTGCTTTTCCAGGATATTATATTTCACTTCGGCAACCCGCAGAACCTGGCTGAAGAATGCAATAGGTTGTTCATGCCCTTTGTCATCCTTCTGTAGCAGCACTGTAGCTATTGTATGAGGAGAGGCGAAAGAGAAAATCATGAAGGGCTTCCCATAATCTGGACCTATCAGCACTGGAGCTTCTGCAAACGCCTGTTTGATTTTGTCAAAAGAATCCCTCGATTGAAGGGTCCAGCTCACTTCACTATTCTTTTTTAGCATTTCAGTGATGTTTCAGACGATCTCGGCATAATTGGGTATGAATCTTCTTAAGAAATTTATTCTTCCCATGAACACTTGTACCTCCTTTTTGTTTCTTGGTAGAGAAATGCCATTTATCACCTCCACCCATTTCGGATCAATCTTCACTCCCTCCTTAGTTACTATATGTCCCAGTAAATTTCCTTCTTCCAGGGCAAACATGGATTTTTGAGGGTTCAGGGATAGGCCATACCTGCGGCATTTGTTGAAGGTTCGTCGAAGATGTTCTATGTGTTCAGCGTCACTCTTCGAGAAGACAGTGATGTCATCCAGGTAAATCACCATGAACTTATCCTGCTCTCCTATGAAAGTGGTGTCCATAGCACACTGGAATGTGGCACCGACATTTATCAAGCCGAAAGGCATTCAGGCGTACATGAAAGTTCCCAAGGTGTAGTGAATGTCGTCTTCTTTTGGTCTTCCGGGAGCACTGCCACTTGATTATATCCTGAGAAGCCGTCCATCATGGACATGCGGGAGGATCCCAACACCTTTTGCAAGATGTGGTCCATCTTCGGGAGGGGATAGTTGTCTTTGAGTGAAGCTAAGCGGAAATCCACACAGAGCTTGATTTCGCTATTCTTCTTCCTCACAGGTACCAGGTTTGCCACCCATTCGGAGTACCTTAGAGGGACAATGATCTTTGCCTGCAACAACTTATTTATTTTCTTTTCAATAGCTGGGAGTAGAAGAGAATTGATCTGTATCAACTTTTTTTTTATGAGGCTAAGCATTCTTTTTGATTCGTATCTTGTGCTGTATAATGTCAATGTCGAAAGTCTTCAGATCCTGGTATGACCAGGCGAAAACATCTTTATATGATTGAAACAGTCTGAGGTATTGATCTTGGTATTCTTCAGGGACCCCTTTTGACAGCTTCACCACCTTCAGATCTTCCTCCGTCCCAATATTCACGTCCTTGACAGGCTCGTCGACGGTCATTTTGTTGGGGTTCGCCGAGATAACATTCTTGTCAAATAATCTCTCCAATGGAACGACACCCCTGGGAAGGACATTTCCCTTTAATTGCATAACACGATGCCCAACCAGTGTCTCTTCCCATCTGGTTTTTGGCTCTTCGCTATCATCCTCGGTGATTGAGTCGATCACCATTTTTGAGAACTCGCCCACCATTTCCATAAAACGTTGGACCTGCTCTTCATCTTCGAAGACTTGCCAATGCTTTACGTTGTTCGGAATGGAGGGGCGGTATCGCACTTCAACCTCATATCTGAGCAAAGGATTTTACGGGGGGCGGAAATTACTAGCAGCCACAGCTAGTGAGTCTGCTATTCTGTTCTTATCCCTCGCATGAATTGAATATTAAAAGCAGAAAAGAATTTCTCAACCAAATCCCATACCTCATTCCTGTAGGCTCTAAGCCACGGGTGCTTAGCGGCTCCTGACTTGTCTCACTACAAGCTCTGAATCTCCAAACACCTTGAGATTTTGTATGTTCATGTTCCGTGCCGCCTGCATTCCCAACAATAGGTCTTCATATTCAGCCACGTTGTTTGTGGCTTCAAATTCCAGCTTAAAGGTGAGGGGAACTAAGCAACCTTTTGGTGATATTAAGAGTACCCCGTCCCCATTTCCTTCTCGTGAATAAGCTCCATCAAACTGCAAGGTCCAAATTTTGTTTTCCTCTCTACTCATAGGATTCTTCTGTGTTAGAAGACAACCCTTTGTTTCTTGCAAGAAATTTTCATCCTCCTAGAACATAAGAAGAGAATTCACCCTCTTTCCCATATACCGGAGAATTTATCGAACAGTCAGCTTTGGTGACCATCTTGACAAACCTAGATTCACGGTATAATCTTCTTTCCTTCCCACCGAATACTGGAATAGTGGCGTAGGTGAGGTCAAGTTTTATTGATCCTCCAATCTTGGAACCCTAGGATTTGGACAGCAACATTCCAAACCGAGCTGGAATATCAGCGACAACAATGTCCATTACCACACTTTTGGCCGGAATATGGCTAAGTTTACTTCCAGATCTTTTATCATACCCAAGCACTTCACCCTCTTGGAGTCAAAAGAAGATAGGTCTTTATAAGGCCTGGTAATCTGCAACCCCAACTGCTCTATGATAGACAATGGCAACAGATTATGTGAAGCCTCGGATGTAGCATGCAATTGTGCAACAATAAGTCATGTATCACTAGAGTCACATAGAATGGGGGAGTGGCTGAGTCCTGCTCTTCTACATGAGGTCCAAAAACTACCACGAGTCTTTCTTCTTGGAGATTGAGGCTGTCAGGTAGTGGGCTTACACCATGGGGCAGCATGAATTGAGACACTTGGGCCTTGTATGAAGGCTGTTTTAGGAGCTCGATCAGGGGAACTAGGATCTTGACCTTTTCTAATTCTTTTTGGAGGTTAAACGCTGTGGGAGCTTGTTTTGTAATAACTTCTTTGAGATGATCTTTAGGAGGGTCGGGCAGTTTCAAGGGTATAGCTGTGGACTTCTCATTTTTGGGAGGATCAGGGACTTGTTTTGTGGAAGTGGATGGAGCAGCTTTGTGAGGGGCAGAATATTCTAATGGCTTTTTCCCCTTACTGGCAGAACTAGGAGGGGTCTGTTCTCTTGATGTTGACTCTTCATTTTGTTCTTGCACTCGGGTTCTCTTCCTGGAGGACCTGAGATCATACTTCTTGTGGAGTTGAGCTTGAATGAAATCCACGAACTGCTTGTAGTAATTGTCAATATCTTGGTCTTCTGAAGGGACTTCCTTCTCTTCTTGCTCCTCTTGCAGCGTGAGTTCACCTTCCTCATCATCGGAGCAAGCAAGGAATTGATTCTCTTGGTTGTCTGTGACTTCCTCGCCCTGTTCCCCCAACTCTCCTTCCAAGTATAGAGGAGGTTGGATATGATCTTGCTGTTCCTTCCTTTCACGCTGCAGCAACTGTAGAGGGGGCTTCCAATACTCGGGATTAAACCCACGGTTTGGAATCATTTGGTTGGCATGAGGAAGGGAATTCTTGGCCTCCAATTCAAGCTTAACCAAATTATTTGAGAGGTTCTTGATCAACTTATTCATTTCTTCCATTCTATATTCTTGTGATTCCCTCTCCTGATTTGAAGTAGAATCCTCCTTCTTATTCTTTCTTCTGGCTTCAGGCATTGTCTTCCCCTTGAATTTACCCGTAGAAGCAAAGTTTGCTTCTACCTCCAATGCATCAGTCTGGATCTGATCTAGAGATGTAGATTTTCTTTCTCTTAGGGTGAACCCAAACTCCGGTTTGAAAGCTCCTGTGAAGACCACTTTAGCCGCTGTTTGGGGAGGTTTTATCTCAGTAGGGAGATTATTATAGAGCTTATTGAACCTCTTTATGAATTATGTGACATCCTCGTTGTGTCTCTTTTTAAGAGCATTGAACTCTGTGAGAACATATCTATGATCCCTCTTTTCTTCCCATTTTAGTGTGAAGAAATTCTCCATTTCTTCCCAAGAGGTGACTGTGTTATCAGCTAGGGACTTGAACCACTTTCGAGCCTCTCCATTCAAGGATTGGACGAAAAGCCTCATCACCACATCTAAGTGCTTTATATTCACATTTTTAATGAAGGCGTAGAAGTTTTCCATGTGTCTCTGCGCAGAGGTACTATCTTCCCCGGCAAACCGAGGCAGGAGCTTTAGATAATCTTGAGGCATATCATTCAATACTTGGGGTAGAGCTAATGAAGCATACTTGTTCAAGAGGAAGCCAGGCACAACCATGAGGGGTGGTGGTGGTAAGTTTTGAGGATGATTTGGCTGTGGTATAACAAGTATATGCTGAGTAGAGGTTTGGATATTTATTTGTGAAGAGCTTTGGAGTGTTGTAACTTCTTTGACTTCTTCAGCCTCAAGAGTAGAGTGAAAGGGAGGCAGAGAAGTATCAGCGGATTCGCCTTCGTCTTTTATGGCTGAACTGGCTAAAGCAGAGGTTTCCGGAGGATACTCAAGTACACGGGCTGTGGAGCCATGACCATAGATGTCAACTTTCTGAGTAGAGGAAGGCGAATCTTCTAGGGAAAATGAGGGTAGGTCAGCCTGGCTGGGTTGCTTCTCCCTCCAAATTCTCTTAAATATGATCTTTTCAGGATCAGATACAGAAGGGGTTCTCTGCTGAGAAGTATCTGATCGGGTATGAGGCTTGGTGTAAGCCAGGATTACACTTGATTTGAACTTTGATAATAGTGGAGTCGCCAAGGTGAGGGCTATGCAACTCTCAACCCTTCGTGCTCACCTGATTGAAGGGTGAAGATAATGTCATATCCCAGGGGAAGGGTTTTCTAATTCGTTCCCCGAAAACGACACCAAAAAGATGTTGTAGCCTCTAGAGACAACCTTGAGTTGCAAAGACTAGTGCCTAAGACATCTTAAAATCAGAGGTTAAATGTAGACAACTGAAGGGATGCCTCTGACAAAATATGGAATAAGAGAAAAATGGTTTTGGTGGTTCAAGAATGGAGAAGATCTTTGAGTCTAATTCCTTTGAATTACCCTATGCTGCAAGAGTGCTCAAGAGGTTGGATGGCTGGCTGGCTTTCAAATGGGCCAAGTATGAAACAATGAGCAGAGGCTTTCAAATCATGTAGAGGTGTTGAGGAAGAACAAAGGAGGAATCCGCAAAAGGCAGGTTTAATATCCTTAAGAATTTGTCTCCCGTGAACTCAGAGGAAACGGATGTAAGTGGAATATGACTAACAGTAGAGATTTGTGGAGCTCGAATTAAGGAAGTACAAAAATTTTGATACATGAGCGTTATACATAAACGAATTCATGAATAAAAATGCATACTGCCGACAACTACATTACACAAATAATCAAACCAGCAGAACATTGAAAGATGATTACACATAAACAAGATACTGATAAACAAAGAGAAACAGATACATACTACTCATTGCGCCATCTGGAATCCAAATAAACATCGTTGTATCATATTAGGTTCAACAACTCTCCCAAATATGTATCTCAAAGCATAGGGAGCACAATTATACAGAACTACAACAAAATTCTCCAAAATTAAAAATCTTTCTTTCATCTTAGAACTCACTACATATAGATTTCTCCTTCAGGGTTTACGATCGAATATTCTTTCATGATCGAACCACACATGTGAAAACCAAAATATCCTAACAAACTAGTAGAGCGTGCATCAAGCAATCACTCCTGTAACAGAAAATCAAAACAGAATCAGGTGAAATCGGGATTTCACCAGCAAAACATCACTATGTAACAGTAAAAAGAAACAAAACAGTTGGCCAAGGAGGCCAAATTTCGGAATATTCTAGAGGAGGGGCGAGAAGTGGTTGTGACCTAGGTGGGCGGTCTGGTCTCCACCACTTGATCTCATCCACTGTCAAAAGCCTCCACTCCCTCGTTCTCATGATTTCTTCTTAACAGCGGTGAAATGGCCAGTCTTGTTGTACGTGCCTAGCTCTTTAGAGGAGATTCCCTGAACGAACTGAATAAACCATAATTGCGTGGTCCACCCAAATGCCCATGTTGTGTTTGAATTGCAAATCGGAAACCGGATTTCGGAAGGGAGCATGGATGGTTTGGGGTATTGGATGGGGGGTGCGAAATCACTATAGGCTGCCACGTAGCACTGAAGGCAGTATCAAAAACCGACCATTTCGGACCCCCCCCCGCCCCCCCGGTGTTAATCTTCGGAAGGTGAGGGGGGAGCCGAAACAAATCATGAACCGTTGGATGTATTGATAGGGAGCAGAGATGAAGGGGAGATGGTGGAAGTAATGGTGAGGCTATCGGGATGATTAACACGAAAAAGAGAGGGACAAAAGCTGTGGAAGGGCTATTGATGGCGTGGCAAGGCGGTGGGAGCCAAACTCATATTGCATATAGCAGATTGAAGGTTTTACATATGAGCAACGAAGGGTAAACATTAAGAATTGCGATGTGCGAACTGCGATGGGCGGAGGAGTGACATGGCAAGATGGAGGTGGGGCCGCTTGCACATCGCAAATTGCAAGGTTTACATGTGAGCGACAGAGGGTAAATGCTATAATTTCCGGGTAGCGAAGTGCGATTGCGGCGAGCGGAAGGTGACGTGGCACGGAAGTGGGGCTGCTCGCACATCGCAAATCGCAAGGTTTACATGTGAGAGGCGGAGGGTAAATGCTATAATTTGCGCGGAGCAAAGTGCGATTGCGGCGAGCAAAAGGTGACGTGGCACGGAAGTGGGGTCGCCTGCACATCGCAAATCACAAGGTTTACATGTGAGCGGCGGAGGGTAAATGCTATAATTTGTGGTGAGCGAAGTGCGATTGCGGAAAGCGGAAGGTGACGTGGCACGAAAGTGGGGCCGCGTGCGGATCGCAGATCGCAGGTTTTATGTGTGAATCGCTGAAGGTAAGAGTTAAGATTTTCGGGGAGCGAAATGCGATGAGCAAAGGGGTGTTAAGAGCGGTAAATGATATTACACATATTATATGTAATATATAGTATATGTAACGGTTTGTGGGATGCGGCAATTAACACAAATTTGGATCATATTACCTTGACCGCAACACTTTTCTCTTTTGACTGTGGGGCTTTCAGCCCGACCCGCACTTGAATTTATTGTCCTTCCCCTTAAACATTCACACCTATGCCCTATGATTTCCTTATAGGGATCACTTCTCCATGTTGAGTGCAGTCACAGGCCAACAGGTTCATCTGTCGGAGATTCATCCTGCTTTCCTGCATTATCATCATTCTCCTTCCTTGGGATAGGAAGATCTCTAACTTTCCCAAGGGCAGAATCTTCATCAAAGGTGACATCATGACCGATTTCAACTTCTCTTTGACTAGACACATATATTCTATATGCCTTTGAAGTTTCACTGTAGCCCACAAATGTTCCTTTCTTCCCAAATGCATCTAGCTTGTTTCTTTTCTCTTTTGGCACATGAAAATACGCGGGACAACCAAAAATTCTAAAATGAGAAACATCAGGTTTCTTACCTCTTCGGGTGTCTTGAAGTCCAATGCTTGATGTGGGCACCTATTTTGAACATATACGACAGTGTTGGCAGCTTCTTTCCATAAGAACTTCGGTAGGCCTTGGTCATGAAGCATAACACGGGTAGCTTTTATGATTGTTTGATTCTTCCTTTTGACAACTCCATTTTGCTCAGGAGTTATGCAGTAGTGGTCTCACTCTTAATGCTAGCTTCTCTACTATAATAATTGAATTCATTTGATTCATATTCGGTCCCATTATCTGTCCTCAATATTTTGATCTTCTTCCTTGTTTTATTTTCAACCAAGGCTTTGAAAGAGCGGAACCATTTGAACACTTCGTCCTTCTTCTTCAAGAAATAGATCCATGTTTTCTGAGAGAAGTTATCCACAAAAATTGCATAGTACAAGTATCCTCCCAATGATGTTACAGACAACATACCAGATAGATCAGAATGGATATATTGAAGAATGTCGGTAGTTTGACTCTCTCTTGAGGGGAATGGTCCCCTTGTATGTTTTCCAGTTGCACAACCCTGACACCTTCATGATCTATGTTGAATTCGAGCATACATGTGACCATCTTCCTTACATCAGGTAAGGCTTTGTAATGAAGGTGAGCAAACTTCTGGTGCCATAATTCTGATTGAAGATAAGTATCGCAAGTCATAGCTCCCAAAGGGCTTCCTCCAACCTGATAGAGACCTTCAACCCTAAATTCAAGTGTAAATGCATATTTCGGGTTCCTTTGCCAAATATGTACCTTCCCATCAATGAATGCTACCTTGAAGCCTTAAGCTTCCATTGCAAAAATAGATACCAAGTTTTTTTTCAAATTGGGTACATACAATACATCTTGTAGATGAAGGATTTGACTTTGATTCAAGTGAAGAGTGACAGTGTCTCCAAGTATGATTCCAAATTGTTCTTCTTTCCAATCAAATTAGAGAGGGCCTCCTTGTACCCAGTGAAGTGCCTTAAGGCCTCACTATCAATCAACCAATTATCCAAAGTGCCCGAAGGAGAGGCAGTACTAAGGGCAAAATTAAGATACAATTCTTTTTGTTTTTCTACAACATTAGTTTCCTCATACCTGGAGTTTCTCGACCTTTTGGGAGGTCGACCATTTCCATATCGAGCAACGAGAGCATCCTCTTTCCTTTGTTGTTGAACCTGTTATTCCTTTGATTTCCATTGCCTTTGAAATTGTTGCGATTGTTGTTATTTTCCTCATCCCGTGGTGTATCCTTCTTATGAGGGCATTCTCTAGCATAGTGGCCAAACCTATTACAATTGAAGCATCTTTCCCTTTCTTCCTTCTTTGAATCCTTGCTTGGATCCTTGACCTTATCTCTTTGGATCAGCATTGTTCTTCCTTTAAGCATGAGCGAAGAATGCAGTGGGTTCATTTCCATTTGAGGGCTTATCTCTCTCCATAATCCTCGTCTCTTCTTGAGTGCATCTAGTCAATAGTTCGTCAAAACTAGGAATCCTGTCATTGTTAAGAATAGTGGTGTTGAACACATCCCATGCTTGTGAGAGACCTCCAAGAGTAATAAGAGTGAGCTCCCTATCAGCAACAACTTCTCCAATAGAGAGAAGATCATTCTTGATTTCGGTAATCCTCATGAAGTAGGATTGGATAGACTCCCCTCTATCCATCTTGGTGTCCTTCAGCGTGTTCTTGAGGAAGAGCATTTGGTTTGCATTGTTTGCTTTGAACATCCCAAGTAACTTGTCACACATCTCCTTAGATGTGCCTAAATTAGAAGTGTAAGCAACCAAATGTTTTTGAACGGAGTCTCTGATGATATTCTTAGCTTTGACCTCACCTTTCTTATACTTTGTATTAATAGCAGTCGGTGCATTTGAAGGAGGTTCCAACACATTTCCCTGCACATAATCCATAACATTATTTTCTTCCAAAGTCATGTCCAAAGACATCTTGCATGCATGATAGGTAGATTTATCATTGGGCTTATCCTCAGATTTGAAGTAAGATGTAGAAGCCATTGAGGCTTTGTCCTTGTCCAACAGATCTTAGTGATTGCTTTTCTCTCTCTTGCTTGGGCTTTGTCTTCACTTGACTCTGATACCATGTTAATTTTAGTTAACAATGGTATGTTCTATGCTTAGCACAATTTACTTCAATGTTCCTTTAGCAGCCCAATGAAAATTTCCAATTATTTCCAGTAGCAATCACATTAATCATTAATTACATTGACAGTAAATGCAGATAGAACATAAAACAATATGCAGAAGACAAGCCAAGACTAGAGAACACCGAATTTGGCGGATGCCAGGGAAAAACTCCAATGTGGGGAAAACCCTTTGATCAATTCTTCTTATTATTATTCAAAAGTTCAACAGAGAGAGAGAGTACAAAAGTCAAATTGACTAGCCCAAAACAAAGTCAAATCAACCTTGTCAAATTCTGTAGTCAACCTTCAGCCCTAACCAGAAAGTCAATGTTAGTCAAAACAACAGTCAAACACCTCCTTTGAAGCTCAGTCAAAGGTAGTCAAACTCGACCTCTAGTATTGGTCAAATTCAACCCAAAACAATGACAAAAGTTGTTGTCAAACTCGGTCAACGTGCGGTCAATGCAGGTCAAACAACCCATAAAACCTCAATTTTTGTGCCAGTCAATACGGCCTATAGAAATCGGAATTTTGCCCCAAAAACCGCGGTAAAAAATGGTCAAAATCACCAAGGTCAACACTGGTCAAACTATCTGAAATTCTGCAATTTCGGTTCTACAATTTAGCCCAGGAAAACTCGTCATTCTTTGTCACACATGGGAGAGAAAGAGGCTGCCCAATAGCTGTATGAACCAATCTGATGAAGAGAGAGAAGAATGTGTGAGTGATGATGATGCCAAATGAGGTGTGAGGTAACTTGTATTTACTATTTATACAATTCATTGTGGGTGAAGAGAAACGCCCATTGGGCTTCATGAGGCTACATTTAGCTGAGGCCGACCTGAACAATTTGCACATGTGTGGGCATAAATTCCAAATCACACTTCTGCTTGTCCGAATGAGATTATCTTTAGATCAATTTTGGTCCTCTCGCAAAGAGGAATCTAATGCAATCATCATCTCCATCAAATGAGTTGACCCAAGGTGGAATTTGGCCCTAGTTGCCAATTTAAACAAATTGGGTATATTTGCTTACTTATCATGGACACATTTGGACATGGATTAGTGGGGTGATTTGGCAGAAAGAATGGGCTTGGTCTATGTTATTTTCCCCTTGTCCAACTTGGTGGTTAGTCTTGTATCCTAGTCCCTTGGGATCTCCTCTATTGTCTACTAGATATAGGAATGGCACTACATGGGAAATCCAAATTTTGGTTGCATGGTCCTGCTTCCTGACATCATATATATCATTCCCCTCCACTCATTATAACCCCTTTTCACATATTTCCCATCCGGGTCCACATTTGTCCATTGGGTCCACAAGGAGTTAGCCTCCCCCTCCCCTTGTCCACAATTTCGGTTGGGCCTGGAACGATGCCGCAGAGGTTGATGCACTAAAAATAAAGTTAAAGGCATAATTTGGCTACTTACAACAAGAAATGTACCATAAAATGCAAAATATGGTTGGGACATAAAAATTTAGCACGTGGGCAAAAGCCAAAACATGAGCTCTACCCCTTTATCATCATGGCCATCACCTTGGTTCCTAGAGCCCCTTATGTGAGTCCCCTACATCATTAATACATCATTAAGGAACCCATGATTGTCCCAATCCCTGGTGGGCGATGAACTGCGCCACCATTAAGGGGGTAGTTGTTGAGAAATCTAGAGCATTAGTATTAGGTGATTTCTCTTCATTAGTGACTATTTGTGAATGCTTTTTACTTCTTTAGATTACGGTATTCTTCTTCTTAGTTTATTAGTATTATTCTTCATTAAATAGTAACCAATGCATAAACATAAATAGACAAGAGACACACAGAATGTAGGCTATCAGCCAGGGCCAAAACCTCTCACTCTTTGAGAGGAAAATCCACACAAATTCTTCTTATAGAGATTCCAATTGACGAATAGCAAAACCAAGACCCTTGACCTTTTAGCCACTCCAAGGACAAGCCCCAAGTCCTCTTCCACCTTCTTGTTTACTTTCTTTTGGTTCCTTTTCCTGCACCAAATGAGATTATTGTAAATATAGTCACACGTAGACCTTCTTTAAGTATATCCCGAGACCTACTGACACACTTGTGACCTTCTTCCTGAGTGGCATCGATCTCTCTTTTGTTGAGACATAGTACCGAGGTCTTTGCTATGAGACAGTGAGGAGGCATCACTGTAGTATCACCGAAACCTTCTCTGCTCCAATCCACAATATTACCTCTGCAATTAGACCGAAATCGAGAGAGGCCCTTCCTGTGATTATTCTGAACTTTGACCACTGTAATCTCTCCGAATTTTCTCTCACTGTGCTGGGACAGAGTATCATCCTTGACTGGGAGAAAAAACCAAATTTATATATTGGAATTTGGTACCCTTCTCTGAGTTCCTTCATCGAAAACACTCACTGCACTCCTATCCAAACTTCTTTTTGTGCTTGATATCTGAAACTCTCAGAGATTTTCCAAACTTCTGAACTGTGTAATGCGAGGATCCTTTCGCGCCTATTTATAGTTGTTGGTGCATATAAATAAAATCCCACATGATACTTCGAATAGGTGTGTCTTCTTAAGTGAGCTGACATGAGTCATTATTCCATCTTGCAGACCGACATAGGATGAGGACTGTATGCTATTCATTGGAGGGCTATTTGCTAGGTTACGTTTGATATCTTTTATACATGACATTGACTCTTGAAAAATCCTAAGGCTCTCAATGGGAGCCATCTAAAAATAAACCTCTTGCTCATGAAACCCATGAAGCAAGGCTTAACAATAATTTTATTACATCATTTACATAAGTCACAATTACATGTCATTATGAAGACCGAACCTAGTTACACTTTTCAACACTCCCTCTTAACTAGGGAGGTATTCATAATGGTACTTGGTCATTCTCAATCTGAAGAATTCTCGTAAGAAGAATTGGATTGGTAACCCATCTGTATAGCATCATATCAACCAGCATTGTCACATAGCAAGGCCTTGACTAACAACTCCATCTCTCCACGAGATCTTGAGCTCAAGGCTGGCGAGACCAATGATTTATAGACACCTTAATCATTGTCTCTCCCAGAACATACACTACTCAAGATCTCAGGGTGTGTTCCACTAGGACTATTCTTATCTTGGATTCCCAGTCCTGAAAGAATATTGGTCCTCTTCGACTACTCTTATCTTGGATGCCCTATCTCATGCTCAAAGAGTATCGGATTGCAGATGATTTCCCAATCCTCCATTCTGTCTTCCCTAGTGAAGACAAGAATGATGTGTCTATCTCTCCCTCTCAATTAGGGAGGATATATTCCAACAAAGGAATACTCATTCCTATACCATGAATGTACCTGAGCTCCCTCTTGGATTAGGAATTTCCAAGTTTCTTCCAAGTAAGAAACTTGTTTCCAGGCTCCCTCTTAATCAGGGACCTACAACAACTCCTTAGGTGGATATAATGGGACAACTAGCTGCTCTGAAGAACTCCTTCCTTTGATGTCTTGAATTTCTTCTTTGTTATGGAGTCTTCATCGTTTGGAACTTCTTCATAGGGCACAAACCATCCATCACTTTCATCCATGAGTCAGTCATGTCATTATTTATTTCAACAGAAAGTGATCCGTCAGTCTACATCTGGCCTTACTTCATGCCATGCTACTTTCTTCATGCCATATTTACGGAAGGATCTTGAATCCTTCTATATGGTCCTCTTGGAAGTCATTCACAATTCTTCCCTTTGGCAACCCTACATAAGCCCATCCAGATGTTGTTCAAAATAAGAAATAAAAACTTAAATCAGACTTAGCAACATCCTGCATACATGTTGACACATCTCCCAAAGATATCCATTGTTAAGGGACTCCATCTTTTTCAGACTTCCATCGAAGTCTTCATATCTTTCCTGGAGATTTCCTAGTCAAGTCTTCTTGGTATTTTGGATGTTGATTGCCTTTACCATGGTTGCATATCTTATGATCTCTTCCTTCCTTTCTTCACACATTTCATTCCCAAGAACTTCTAATCAAAGTTCCTTAATTGCAGTCAACCACCTCATTCTACATATGAGGACATATTATGTTGATTTCATCTAGTGTGAACCATGCCTTATGGCAACCTTTCATAGGAGGAGATTCCTTTCCTTTGATCATGCTTATCAAGATAGAAGTAGTGATCCATGTTACCTGCAACCGTACGAGATGACATCATAATATTAAATATAGGCATACATACATACCTCATTTACCTTGAGGTCATCTAGGCTTCTTTCAATAGCTTCCTTGATTGAAAAATACCTTCAACCCCTTGATTTTCTTCATCTCTTATGTCATCATACCATCACATGAATTCCTCAAGTTGGAGTTCCCGATGAAACACTTTGTCCTCTCTGGATTGGTGAATCTTCCAATGAAGATTCCATCAGAGAATCTTGAGGATCTTGCATATCCCTATCCAGCAGATGTTTCCTTCTTGACTTGATGTATGATGAGTCTTGACTTGGATGACTTATTTCTTCCAATGAGGTTCCCAAGAGCCATGTCCTTCATATTTTATTGCCATAGATTTTGTTCTGTCTTTTACGATTCCCTATGGTGATGTCATGAGCTCTTGTTTCTAATGCTTCCATGATGCCACAATGCATCTTATTATAACCATATCCTATAAGATATTTAGGAGCTATGACAAGACCTTTTGTGAGGCAGACTATCTCAATCATAGTAGAGATCTCATACTCCCTCTTTCCTTGGACTTCTTTTCTTCATCTTCCTCCATCTTTTCGGTGATATAAGCTTCCTTTCTGTAATGTCCATAGATTTTCCATAACATTGAATCTTAGCTATGCTTTTCATTCCTTTTCGAGGACCAGATATGACTTGCTTTATCACATCTTCAGAGAATAGCCTTACGGGCTTATAATATACATCCCTTTGATGTATCCAATATTGAGAGGATCTTTCATAAGAATCCCTTTCCATGTATTCCTAGGAGACCTTTTCCATTGATGTGTTCAATGACTTCACTTTCTTCGAGGACTAGGTCTATCCTCCTTATACCATGCAAGGAATTTCGATGATCCAACCAGCTTGTAGATCTCCTTACAAAACGAAGTCATTTTACCAAATTTGATTATAGAATGAAAGATACTTACTTTACAAGTGAAGATGAAATCTTCAACTTGATCACTTTGATGGTGGTTGAAGAAGATGTATTGATGCTTCCTTAGATGATCTCCTTCAAGGATAAGGATGAGATCCTTGCTGAAATGATAGGGAGCTTGCCTTATAGCTTTTGAAGATAATAATGCCTTCTCGCCTTTAAGATACTTCAACTTCTTTGGTAGTGAATGAATGTAGATTAGAAATCCTTCTAGGATCTCCAAGATGATGTGATCTTGCTTCTCTATACTTTGGGCTGCCTTGCCTTATAGATCTCTTCATTTTGATGAGGGTCTTTGTGGTCTTTTCCTAAATATTATAGGATCCAATACTCTTGCCGGTGTAGACTTTCAAATGCCTTGATTTGTAGATCTATTTGCCTTGAGTAGAAGTAAGGCTTTTGGCCTTGATTATTTGATGATCCCAAGACTTCTTTTGAAGTAGACTTCCTCCTTTGATCTAGGGTTTGATTCTTCAATGTAGATCCTTCACTTTTCTTTGATGCCTTCCTTGAAACTAGATCCTTGAGTGTCTCTTTGATTAGATGCCCTTCCTTTGACTTTAGCACCATAGCTCTGATACCATGTTGAGAAATCTAGGGCATTAGTATTAGGTGATTTCTCTTTATTAGTGACTGTTTGTGAATGATTTTTACTTCTTTAGATTAGGAACTTCTTCTTCTTAGTTTATTAGTATTCTTCTTCATCAAACAGTAACCAATGCATAAACATAAATAGACAAGAGACACATAATGTAGGCTATCATCCAAGGCCAAAACCTCTCACTCTTTGAGAGGAAAATCCACACAAATTCTTCTTATAGAGATTCCAATTGACGAATACCAAGACCAAGACCCTTGACCTATTAGCCACACCAAGAACAAGCCCCAAGTCCTCTTCCACCTTGTTTACTTTCTTTTGGTTCCTTATTACTGTAAATATAGTCACACATAGACCTTCTTCAAGTAATATCCTGAGACCTAGTGACACACTTGTGACCTTCTTCCTGAGTGGCATCGATCTCTCTTTTGTTGTCAGACATAGTACCGAGATCTTCACTGTGAGACAATGAGGAGACATCACTGTAGTATCACTGAAACCTTCTCTGCTCCAATCTGCAATATTACCTCTGCAATTAGACCGAAATTGAGAGAGGCCCTTCCTATGATTATTCCGAACTTTGACCACTGTAATCTCTCCGAATTTCCTCTCACTATGCTGGGACAAAGTATCATCCTTGACTTGGAGACAAAATCAAATTTATATACTGCAATTTAACCCTTCTTTGAGTTCCTTCATCGAAAACACTCATTGCACTCCTATCCAAACTTCTTTCTGTGCTTGATATTCGAAAATATCAGAGATTTTCCGAACTTCTGAACTGTGTAATGAGAGGAACCTTTGATGCCTATTTATAGTTGGTGCATATAAATAAGCCGACATGATACTTCGAATAGGCGTGTCTTCTTGAGTGAGCCGACAAGAGTCATTATTCCATCTCGTAGACCAACATAGGAAGAGGACTGTATGCTTGTCGTTGGAGGGCTATTTGCTTTGTTACATTTGATATCTTTTATACATGACATTGACTCTTGAAAAATCCTAAGGCTCTCGATGGGAGCCATCTAAGAATAAACCTTTTGCTCATGAAACCCATGAAGGAAGGCTTAACAATAATTTTATTACATCATTTACATAAGTCACAATTACATGTCATTATGAAGACCGAACCTAGTTACACTTTTCAAGAGTAGTCACTGCCAATGTTATCATAACCTAACCGGCTCCGGCAAAACCGGATGGTCCAACTGGTTTGGGGGCAAAACCGGTCCGAACCGGAAAAGTCCGATTCGGTACCGAACTGATCTGGACTGGTTCAAAGACCGGTTCTACCAGTCCGCAGCCTGGGCATAATTTTTTTTTTTTTTTAATTCATTATTTTTATTATTTTTCCTAGTTTCTAACACTACTCTAGCCCCCCCTAAAGCTATTTAAACACCCCCACTCCCTCTATTTCAGTCACACTATTCATTCGAGTCTCTTGCAATTCTTGAGCTGAGTTTGGTGAGGACAATTTAGAGAGTTTTTTGCAGGGTTGTTCTGAGGGAGATTTTTTGCAGATTTGAAGAGTTGATTGGAGTCTTGGGGAGCTGTTGGGTTGGCAGATTTTCGAGCTGTCATTTTCAAAAGAACTAGTAGCAACTTTAGGGCAAGGGGAATCAAGCCATAATCCTATTGCAGACTTGGATGCTACTCATTCTTCAAATGAGGATGAGGAAGATGATCAGGAATTGGATGATGATTCTTATGATGATTGATGATTTGATCATTGATTTGTTGTAGCCGTAGCTTGTAGTATAATACTATGATCTATCATGTTATTTTGGACTATAAATGCCTTTTAGAGCCTGCTTCTTGATGTTTGTAACATTTTTGGTTCAACGATGTTTTGCACTAATTGCTAATTTGGTTATATGCTCTATTACTTGCTATATAAATGAGAATTTTTGCATATTTGTGTATAAATGGTTTGGATTCATATGGATGTACATGAATATATCTGTTTTTCTTTAAAATATGAATATTTTATGTGTTTTTGGTAAATCATTTTTTTTTCCCAGTTCCGACCGATTCCCGGTCCTCAAGGTTTTCTGGTTCGATGACTGGTTCGGTTCTGATAACATTGGCCACTGCTATATCATTCACATCATGCTCTCATACACTGGAGCCCCACGTTGTTATTAAAAGGAAAAAATCAATAAAAGGCAAAAGGCATATGAAGAAGGGTGGAAAAACAAAGGCCGAGATGACTCATGTACCACAATTTCTCCCTCCTACATTTATACACCCATGTGTGGGCTTTCCCCATTATAGCTACCCTTGTACCATGGCATGTGGCTTGGACCCTTCCTTGTCGCCCCACTCCATTCTACCACTATTTCACACGATACCTGCCATTTGACCAATGTACCATGGACCGTTACTCCCTTAAAGGTTGAAACCACCTAATAGGATCCTTGATTAATCTCCCTCTTGAACCTGGGGACACCTGTACATTCTAAAGCCCATTATGGAAGGGCATGCTGCCATGAAGTGTCCACTTGGCTCCCTGATTTGTAAACTCATTTACTCAATTGCACCAATGATTTTTTGTACTAGAAGGTGAGGAGACACATTGAATATTATATAGGATTGCAGGTGGGAATTCGTCTTGGGCTTGGCCTCCCTATACGAGATCTAGGTCCTCCAGAAGGTCATGATGGCACTTGTAGGGTGAGCAATGAGTGTTGAGAGCCATGGGCCTCCTCCATAGCAAAACATTGATTGCCACACCATAGAAACCTTCAACACCACATTTGGCTTTCTCGTGCCCCACTCATACAGGTATGATGATGCACTTGGACCACATTGCCCAGCCGACCACATGCTTGCACCATACACTTGGCGTATGATCTAGCGTCTCAATGGGGTTTTGTCTCACCTAGGGAGACGTGGGAGGGCTTGTATCATCATTCTAGCCCATAGGGATGGAGTATCAACATGTTGATCCAGTTGGAGACCCATGATACCATTCATTGTGCCCCCACAGCCACTTGGGAGCACCACAGATGTTTTGCTTGGAAACTAAGGGGTCAACCCTTGGTCATCATCATGAGAGCCCTCCTCTTCAATTTGGCACATGAAGGACTTGTCTAGGCCTTCCAACGACCCATTTGCACCATTTGTCTATTATTTCGGCTTCATTAGGAAGGCTTATTGTACAATATTGAGCGATTTAGTGGGCTTGTCACGAATTTTATTGTTATTTTGCACATTAGAGTCATTTTTGGGGTCTCATTAGACTAATTTGACAAATTTGACTTGTTAGAGGCTCATATAAATACAAGTGAGGCCTCACTTGTAAATAATCATCACTTGGATTTCTATTTATCTTGTAAAAAGAACTCGGACCTGCAATTGAAGACGAACTGGATGTTTTGGATGCATTTTGATGTTTGGAAACTTCACTATCTCATTTTGGAGCTTCTCTTTGATGTCTTGATGGATGGATATATTTGCTTTCTCTTGTAACCTCCATTTTCATGCTATTTTTTTTACAATGCTACATGATTAATGTATGGAATGTTTGTCAAGTGTTATTGTGCCCTAATTGAAGTGCAAATTTTTGAAAACATTGGGATTTGAATTATTACATGCATTACATGTTAAATATTAAGTGAATGAATGTTCCTAGAGGTCTAATTGCACATTGCATTGCCTTGAAACTCCATCAAACATTAAATGAAGTATAAATACCTATAGTAGTTGTGTTGCAGCATCATTAGGGCTAGCGAAGCTGCTTAGGTCACCTTAACTGAGCGAAATTTTGAAATCAAAATAACTGTTGACTCCATTCATCCCAATTGTAAGGCACTAGGTCTTGGAATCCTTGGTGATCACCCTTCAAACCTTTTGAGCTTTCCGTAACGCTAATAGTCTACTAGGACCTATTATAAATTGCATTAGGCTAGCCCATTTGAAGAGCGAGTTGGTCCACTACTGCGCTGGGGTCTCCTCTTGGTGTCCTTAAAATTGAGCAAATTCTCATGGTTAGATTTGGAGATATCCCAAACCCTAGCTCCAACATCATATTCAACCCTAGGATTCTTTGGTTAGTGGCTTTCCATAGGTCAACTATACTTGAAAAGTTCAAACTCATTTGAAGTTAACCATTCATTGACCTTTTGTATCCTTGCTTAGCTTAGCCATCATATTGTCCTTGAAAAATTACAAACCCTAGGTCTCACTTGGATCCCCTCTAGCTCTATCTTGTGGTCCCAAACTGTTGTAAGATCAGTATTTTACAAAACCCTAAGAGAGATCCTTTCTTTAGGAAGCCTTGATCTAGGCATATGTCTTCCCTTGAGTGCCCCTTTCACCTAGGTCTAGGCCTCCTACCAATAAGCCTTTCTTGGAGAGCCTTTTCTTTGCTTCTAAAGCAAGCAAGCCATCGTTTGAGCCTCTCCTTAGAATGGGCTTTTGGAAATCACAGCATATCTAATCAATAACTTCATCATTCTAATGATTTCCTTCATACCGAGACTCCTCCCATTAGTGAAAGTCCGTAAGGAGCAGGGAACATTGAATGAGGTGATAGTGGGTACTTGTTTTCGCTTCCATTTGGTCTAGTAGTTGTCCTTTAGGTAACCCTCCTAGGGCCCCTACTAGATTGTGTGGTAATAACACCAAAAAGACAAAACACCAATGAGAACTCCTTAAATCTAGTGGCAAACTCACTGATTTGTGAATCTGCTGAAGCTTCTATTTGTGCCTTCCCCTTGCCCTTCTTCTTGTTTGGGACACTGACTTGCATAGTGGCCAACTTGTGACATACATAGCACTTAACTATGCTCATGTCCTCATTCTTCCCATCCTGTGAAGTAGCGTCCCCACTTACATTCTTCTTGGGATTCCCCTTGCCCTTCCTTGCCTGAATCACAAGGTTCAGGTTCTCATCATCACCTTTCTGCAGGCCAACATGTAGAGACTCTTCTCGAATCTCTTCTTGGATGAAGTCATCCCACAACCTCTCCCAATTTGGAAGCGTCTCTCATGCCACAATACCTTAATTAAGGGAGCCCATGGCTTTGTGAAGCCATTAAGGGCCGTCCTCACAAGTTCCTCATTTGACATGACCTCCCCAACTATAGCCAACTCATCACGGACTTGTGTGATTCTTGTGCAATAAGATGCTAGGGTATTTTCCCTGGCTATCATTGTGCTCTTGAGATTTTTCCTGAACACCATTTTTTTGTTGTATTTGTCACTCTGGTACAACTTAGAGCCTGTCACATTTCCCTGGCTGATTTCATTCTGGAAAGATGCGAGATCACATGATCCTTCACCCCATTTAGAATGATTCTCTTGGCTTTCACATCCTTTTGGTTATGTGTGGCTAGTTGTGCAACATCAGTAGGGGGGTTGAGTTGCTGATCTAGAAACTTTCAGATCCCATTCTCCATCAACACTAATGCTATCCGCTACTTCCAAAGACTGTATTTGGATGCACCCTCCAGCCTGTCTTCAAACCTCAACCATGTTGCATCCATTCTCACAAATTCCAAATCAAATACTCGAACCCTAGAAAAATATAATTGCTGGAACCCCTGTGACAAATTGATCTTCCTTCTCCTTAGAGTTTATTGCTGCTCTAATACCATGTTACTTTGTAATACCATATCTGAGATAATTTTCCTAGAAATTTATTTTATTTCACCCAGTAAAAATATTTTCTGAAAACTGCTGAAAATAAATACAATGGTATTTTAACTTCACAGTTTTGTAGCAGAATTAAAAACAGAAAAATCAGTCACAACAACAGCAAAAATTTCCCAACAAATTCTCTTTCACTTTTCTATTGCTAAGGAAAATCAGGGCTTCTATACCAAGGAAAGTAACCCTCAGAGAATATATAGAAACTACAACAATTTAAAAATTGGAAATAACACCCTTGAAAATTTTGGCATGTTGGATAAATTCTATCCTTGGATATTTTTGGCCCTTGGAAAACTCATCTCTTTCTCTTGCAATTCCACCTCCTCTTTTCCACCTGTATGACCTCTTGCGCTCTAGAGAAATCAGCCTCTCTCTCTTCTATTGCTAAGGAAAATCAGGGCTTCTATACCAAGGAAAGTAACCCTCAGAGAATATATAGAAACTACAACAATTTAAAAATTGGAAATAACACCCTTGAAAATTTTGGCATGTTGGATAAATTCTATCCTTGGATATTTTTGGCCCTTGGAAAACTCATCTCTTTCTCTTGCAATTCCACCTCCTCTTTTCCACCTGTATGACCTCTTGCGCTCTAGAGAAATCAGCCTCTCTCTCCTAGGCTGTATGGCCCCCTATGCAAGCCTTCATTGGAACTCGGCCTTCTCACTCTCCAAGATCTCAGCTCTTGAATTCTTCTTGCTGAAATTTCCTTCCTGCACACTTTTCTTCTTCTCTTCAATTTTGAGTCTCTTAGTCACACCTGAAAAAATCACTCCCAAAGATTCAATGTGTCTTCTTGCTCTCCCTTAGGCTTCTTTTATAATTTCTTATTGAGCTAGATCTCAAGCCCTAGATCTCCCAAGTGATGGATGGCTAAGATTAAATCCTAATACTCACTTGTGATCAATGGTTGAGATTAGATCTAGATCACTTAAATAATTAAAGTATTTATCTTTAGAAACTTAGCTCAATAGCCAACATTAATCGATTAAATTAATTAATATGCTTTGACTTACTTAGACTTAGAAAGAAACCATACTATCTATGTAACGAATCAACCAAGGTCTTGAGCCACCCCTTGAACTGATCAGTTGATTCAGGTACCACCTTCTTTCTATCCAGCAGGCCTATTCCTAATCTCTCTCTCTCTCTATATATATATATATACATATATACTCATGAGTAAGCACCTAAAGAGGATTTTAGACATCTTTTGCATGCTTGACATCTAGCCTATCCAAAAGCACCCGTCCATGCTATATATATATATATATACTTATGAGTAAGCACCTAAAGAGGATTTTAGACATCTTCTGCATGCTTGACACCTAGCCTACCCGTCCAAGCTATGATCATCGACAAGAAAAAGGAAAATATGATGAATAACATGTGGAAGGGGAGGCGAAGCTTCATTTACTGACCCTCAAAGTCAAATGTGATGATGTTAAGGTTTTTTATGTTCTCGAACTAGTTTTCGAGAGCTAGAAATGGCTTCAACTTAATGTCAAAGTTGAAAACTTTGACATAGTGTATGACTAGTAGTCACATGGTGATTTTTTGTGAAAATTACTTACTGATATGAGAGTCCTATGTGCAACTCAACTATTTTGAGAAGGACCCAAACCTTGAGATTATAAATGAACTGTCTAGTAAAATTAAGTCCTTATATATGGTTCTAAGGACATTAGTGCATGTAAATTTTGTAGGTTAATAGATACAAAAGAGGCAGTTCTGTTGGTTAAATAAAGATTGAGTGAAAGACAAGCCTAAAGTCAAGTTTGTGCGATGTATTATATGTTTCATCTCAAATCTTTATACATTTATAGTTTGGTTATAATATTAAGCCTAAAATCATGTATGCTTTTGGATAGTTAATGAAAGTGTGGGTGATATTGGTTCTGATTGATACATTTTTCTTCCTTGTCATTGAATGCTACGTGGCTTTGTATTGAATGTGTTGGAAAAGAAAGAAAATTTGTAAGCTGATTTTCAATATCTTAAAATTTATATACTTTTGATGGATTTTAAGATGTATTCTCTTTCTCATTACTTAAACAGCCTGTGCATTTACGGAGGCAAGGGCTAAAAAAGTTGGTCTGGCTTGACTTGATAAGGTTAGTTTATCATCATCTTGGTTATTAGGACACTAAGTAAATGCTACATAAGATTTGGTTGTTTGAATCTCTTTAATTTAGGGTATCATGGTCCCATAGTTCTGGGAGATTATAACTTACGACCAGGTTAATGTGTAGTGGAGTTTGGAAATATGGAAGGGAAGGTAGTTGGTGTTAATTGTCAAGCCTCAACAATGACCATAGAGAAGTTCAATCGATTTGTGAAAGGGAAGTCATTATTTCATGTTATGCATCTTATCAGTAGCTTTTCTCACTGAGTCATCCCTCTTGCTTTTCTTTTGCCCTTTGTTTCTTCTAAATGACCTAGTTACTAATGGTGAGTGCTAACATCTATCATCAAGTCCCACCTATCTAAGTTGTGATTGTAGGTTGAAGAGGTCTTACGTTGGTAATGGGTGTGCTCATCAGGCATGCTATGGATACTCCCAGCAGTACTGTTTATAGTTTAGATAACAATGATGCATATGCAGAGATATTCATCATTGTGTTAGTTTATTCTTGCAATCAAGATATTTTGCTAAGCTAGCAAGTCTTAAATGATTATAAATGCATTTTGATATGTTGCTTTTGAATTCAACTCCCTGTACATTTCACCATCATTTTTGAGATTAATTAAAAGCAAGTTACTACAGTTTTATCTTCTTTCTGCTTTTATTTTTCTACTTAAATGCTTATTCTTTTAACTGAATGATCTTGAATGTTCATATTTAAGTGATGAATGATTATATAGTAGATTTTGAATGTTATGTGTTTCTATTTTACAATCAATGAACGTCTTAAAATTTATGGACATGAACCGAACCTTTGGAACTATTGCTGTACCATGTCTTCTAAGTTCTAAGAGCTTCCAATGAACCTCTTAAAATTTATGGACATGAACCGAACCTTTGGAACTATTGCAGTATCATGTCTTCTAAGAGCTTCCATTGTTAGGGCAAGTTGATCTAATTAAATCCACAAGTGCTCGATGCAAGAGGTACATGCAATATTGATATGGCACCCACCTTCTTGATTATGTAAAGTTTTGTAGATGTTCTATGCTAGTAGCAATTTCACTTTTCTTTCTGCAATCATACAAGTAGTTAAGCAAAATGCAGATAGAACATATAGAAGTGAGTCTTACGGAAGACAAATGAACACGAGAAAAATGTGTATGTTCTTTTCGGCGGTCAACAGGATGCTTCAACCAGCAAAGTCTCCTTTGGTCAGCCAGCCCAGCATGTGTCACAACAACCCTTCAATCTGTAGATGAGTCAACCCAAGTCAACTCTGCAAAAGTCAACGCTGTCCTGAAAAGTCAACGCAGGGGCAGCAAGCTAAAAATCAACGCAGCAGCAAAACGGTCAACCCTTTGACCTCGATTTTTGTGCCAGGTAGTACGGCCTTCATAAATCGAACCTTCCACCGAATTTCAGCTTGTTTGGACCAAGCGTTGACCAAAGTCAACGCTGGTCAAAGTTTCTGCGAAACCCTAGCAGCAGCAAATCCGTACTTCAGCTTAGCCGTACAGTTTGTCCTCTTCGTCCTTCACCCGTGTGGCTGAAACTCGTCCTTCTTGGTAGCTCGTACTCTAAGATGAGAGAGGAATATGTGAGTTGTGATGATGATGAAAATCTCTCCAACTTTTCCTGTATATATATCCATCATGAGGGTGTGTGACACATCTGTTGGGCATGCGAGCCTACATTACAAAGCTGGCCGACCTTGCACATATAATTTATTAAAAATAATAAATTCAAAATATAAGTTCTGCTCATCGGATTAAGACATATTTTATATGGATTTTACACCTCTCACAAAGAGGAATCCAACAAAAATATTAGCCTCTTAATCTGAGCATCTTAATATGGAGTTTGGACCTAGTTGTCCAAATTTAACACTCCTCTCAACTAGGGAGAACTCCATCTATTAGTGCAATCAACATCGTGCGTCATCCCGCTGAAACTTGCTTTGCTGGCTTCTTTATTTCAGAACAGAAGTGGGTTAGTCACAAAGACATCATCCCCCGACTGACATAGTCAGTCCAGAGGTCCCAGACCTCACAAATCTTGATCCCAGATCAAGTGGTTGGACCGTGCCATCCTAGATAGAGAGTACGGCAATCTCTGATGCGTCCATCGGTCTTTGCTAATAGTCTCTAACTTTTCCACACCTCATTGGCCAAATGAGAGGTACTTCCCATGAGCCCTGAACTCAATGGGTAGGATGCATACGGGGCACAGAAAATGAGAGGTGAACCAACTCAAAATCACAACGGTGGGGTCCAAGCACACCACCAAGGTTGGCAAGCCTAGCCTTGTGGTTGCCCATAGCTGCAAGAAGCTCTCCCCAAAGCCCCCCAGAGCTCCCAGAGCTCATCGTCCAACAGGACCCACATCATAGGGTCTTTCCACGACACCAAGACTCTCACGGAAGGTTAGGAACTTGACCTTCCCCAGGGGCTTAGTGAGAATATCCGCGACTTGCTCATCAGTTCCTATATGATCGAGCCTTACGGCGCCTCGCTGTACCATATCCCGGATAAAGTGGTACCTGATATCAATATGCTTGGATCGGTCGTGGAACACAGGATTCTCAGTCATACGAATCCCACTATGATTATCACAGAGTATCACAGTGGTATCTAGCACATGTCCAAACAGCTCACTAAAGAGCTTCCGCAACCAAACTGCTTCACAACAGGCCATACTAGCAGCAATGTATTCGGCCTCCGCGGTGCTCAAAGCCACCGACTTCTGCTTTCTGCTCATCCATGAGATCGAAGCAGAACCAAGATTGAAGCAGCATCCAGATGTGCTTTTACGATCCACCACACTGCCAGCCCAATCGGCATCAGTATATCCACGGAGTATCACACTCCCGGCAGTGTATCTCAGCCCATGGTTTATCGTGCCCCGAAGATATCTCAAAAGATTCTTGGCACCAACCCGGTGAAAATGATGAGGCTCAACCATCTGTTGACTCAAAGTGTTCACTGCAAAACATATATCTGGTCGGGTGTTCACTAAGAACATCAAAGCTCCTATGAGTTGACGATACTCAGTAGGATTTGCCAAGATAGGCCCAGCAGCGCTTCTCCTCAACTTTTGAAGTTGGGTTCCATCGGTATCGACACGGACTTACGGGTCCTGCATTCCAAATCTTCCGGAAAGCTTCCTGATATATTTTCTGAAAGGAAGAAAATCTCTCCAGTCTCGCAGGACCTCGAGGCCTGAGAAATAGTGCATCGGTCACTGAGTCCTTCATCTCGGAATCGGCGACAAACTCCTCTTGTTGATGAATGAAGGGTCATCACCAGTCGAAGAGTCATCCACATACGACACTAGAATGAGAGGCTTCTCTTTCACAACCTTGAAGTATAGGTTCGGATCAGCATTGCTTCGAGTGAAGCCCAGCTTAATCAAGTAACTATCCATCCTCTCGTACCAAGCTCTGGGTGCTTGCTTTAACCCATAGAGGGCTTTCTTCAACCTGCAGACATAAGTGTCTCGATCTTGAACTTAAAATCCCAGAGGTTGTTCTACATACACCTCTTCCTTTATTGCACCATGCAGAAAAGCGGTCTTGACATCCATCTGATGAAGACTCCATCCTTGTGTAGCAGCAAGGGCTATGATTGATCGGATGGTGGTATATCGTGCCACAGGTGCAAATATATCGTCATAGTCAATTCCTTCCTTTAATTCAAGACTAGTGGAACCCATTTCCTCCGATGATGATTGCTATAGATTGAGTTTGTCTTCACCTCAGCTCTGATACCATGTAAAGTTTTGTAGATGTTCTATGCTAGTAGCAATTTCATTTTTCTTTCTGCAATCATACAAGTAGTTAAGCAAAATGCAGATAGAACATATAAGTAGATCTTACAGAAGACAAATCAGAAACAGGAAAAATGTGTATGTTCGTTTCGGCGGTCAACAGGATGCTTCAACCAGCAAAGTCTCCTTTGGTCAGCCAGCCCAGCATGTGTCACAACAACCCTTCAATCTGTAGATGAGTCAACCCAAGTCAACTCTGCAAAAGTCAACGCTGTCCTGAAAAGTCAACGCAAGGGCAGCAAGCTAAAAGTCAACGCAGCAGCAAAACGGTCAACCCTTTGACCTCGATTTTTATGCCAGGTAGTACGACCTTCATAAATCGAACCTTCCACCAAGTTTCAGCTTGTTTGGACCAAGCGTTGACCAAAGTCAACGCTGGTCAAAGTTTCTGCGAAACCCTAGCAGCAGCAAATCCGTACTTCAGCTTAGCCGTACAGTTTGTCCTCTTCGTCCTTCACACGTGTGGCTGAAACTCGTCCTTCTTGGTAGCTTGTACTCTAAGATGAGAGAGGAATATGTGAGTTGTGATGATGATGAAAATCTCTCCAACTTTTCCTGTATATATATCCATCATGAGGGTGTGTGACACATCTGTTGGGCATGCGAGCCTACATTACAAAACTGGCCGACCTTGCACATATAATTTATTAAAAATAATAAATTCAAAATATAAGTTTTGCTCATCGGATTAAGACATATTTTATATGGATTTTACACCTCTCAGAAAGAGGAATCCAACAAAAATATTAGCCTCTTAATCTGAGCATCTTAATATGGAGTTTGGACCTAGTTGTCCAAATTTAACACACCCACCTTCTTGATTATGTCATAACTTCATGCACTAATGAATAAGTTCTCTATTTTATCATGTTCAATTTTTTGTCTCTTCTATTTTGAAGCACTGTTTATTGGATGCTTTATATTATGTATTTGAGGTGCTAGATGAGGAGCTTTTAGTGTATGCCTAACCTGTTTCATAGGCCTTGCTAGTGTACGATGCATGTGGGTCTCGTCATTTCTAATAGCCTACTATTAGTTGTGCGGTGTGCCCACATGGGCTCAAAGGATTATAATTGTGCAATCATTGTAATTTACTTTATTTTTGAGCTCCTTCTGCTTGACATTAGTAGACATGCTTTAATATAATTTGACATAGTCTTTTTTATCCCAGGGCATGCATCTTAAGTCGATTATGGGGATTAGTGATCAAGATAAAATCTTATTTCAACACCAGTGCTTGCATTTGTTGTAACTTGGTGGTAGGTCATGTCTTTTCTTCTACAAAGGTTTTATCTTATATCAACACCAGTGCTTACATTTGTTGTAACTTGTTGGTAGGTCATGTCTTATCTTCTAGAAAGGTGCACATTTGTTGTAACTTGTTGGTAGGTCATGTCTTATCTTCTACAAAGGTGGATTGTGCTCTGAGGAAATGGTGTCAAAATGCATTGTGGACCTATATGAGAAATTAGCACAATGTTTTATATCCAAGTGAGCCATGATGCACTAGTGAGATTCAAATCCAAGAGAACAAATCACTCAAACCTAGGATGGAAGATAGTACATGGAAATCTAATGCCCCATTGTTCAAGTTTGTAAAATATAACTCTGGCGTGGTCTCATTCATTCTCCACAATGCTTGTGCATGATGCATGTATATAGACTAAAGACCATGTCTAATTTGAGGATTGGTAAGATTTCAAGCAAGAAAGTTGATTTTTCGTCTAGCGAATTAAGCATATGATAGTGTAATAATCGTTACGACTTCATTGAACTTAGGTAGGATAACAAATACCTTATCTTCATACTCTCTCTCTCTCTCTGTTTATCTCTCTTTTTTTTATTCCAAAAACTATATTAAGGAGGAGGAATATGAAAAGATGAAGAGCTATAGAAAATGTGTGATAGGTTACAAATCTACTCTAGTTTTATGTGAAAATTGACCTAAAGTTAACTATAATTTCATTAAGGTACATTGCACTTAGTAGTTCATGAGGACCTCATTAGGACTTCACTTAGGTCATAATTTGATACTCTTCCATATATCATTAGGGGAACACATGACCACTTTTCACTCACCACTAGACCTTCCCTACCATTTGGTTTCATTACCTATTTTTAGCAAGGGTGACACATAGGATGCCATGTGGCGGTTTTCAGGCATTCACTGTGCTAGGACATGGCTATTTCCTTTCCATTATTGTGCATTGCCTTATTCCCAATTTCCGATACAAATATCCTCCCTTCTTATGGGAAACAACCTTATCGACAACCTTATCCATTGAGCAACCTACCTTATCTATTGGCATGTTATTTTTGGAGTTTGCATGGGTAAAGTTATTGCATGTGAGGGTTATTACATCAGTTCTAACAATTTTTAAGTCCACTTATTTTCAGTTAACCGTATCATTAGATATTTTTTCTAATTTAGGGTATCTCACCCCATTTTTGACTTACTAGCTATTCTAGGAGTGCTAACTAGTTAACTAAGTGCATGCATATGGGAGCCCCAACCTAGTTTGAATTGATTTCCTCTTCTAGAGGCTATTTAATGTATTCATGTTTTGCAATAATATCAGGTCAAAGACTATGAGTAATTTGAATTATCTCTTGGGTAGTCAATTTTCTCAATAGTTTTATTCTCTCTTATAACCTTGTGTGCATTGTTATAACATTTTCTTTTTGTCTGTCAAGTTGTCTGTGATCCTCCAGGCTTGACCTGTGGCTTGAGGAGCCGTGACCCAGGGGCATCTAAGCCGTCAAATTCACCCAGGGATCGCACTCGTCCTGGGCCACACCAACCCTTTAGCTGATTGGATTTTTAGCATGTCTCCTCCCCCAACACAGGGCACAACCACCCCCTCTAAGGTTTGATCCTGGGTTGCCTTGCTGACAAGGCCCATCCTCAACCAGTTGTGCTAGCGGGACTTGACGCATTGTTATAACATTATTAATAATATATGAATAATGAAATTAATTACTCTTTACACCATATCTTGTGTTTATTTTCATGTGCATATGTAGTTATAAAATTGTATGTCATTGAACTCAAATAGATAAATGAAACCCATGACAAACAGATAATTATTCAAGGTTATGCTTTTATTACATCTATAAACATTTAATAAATTTATGTTGTCATAAATTTAAAAACAAAGGAAAAAGAGAGAAAAAACTAAATACAAATTAATTCGATAGAAAATTTGATGGGCCAACTCAAAAAAAAATTTCATTGAGAATGTAACAAGGTGTTTGAACAACATGTGAGCCATGGTTGACCCATGTGGGTAGTGATGATGGTGTTAGAAAGCCAGAAAGGTAGAAAGATTTTCTTATGTTGATAATTACTTGTGATATGCTTGTGTTCTTATTAACTTTCTTAAGTTCTTTTGTCTTTGTTTCATCAAGCAATTATCAAAAGCACAACATGAAGTTCAAGACACCAGATGCAGGCACTTTGCCAGGGCTAAAACCCCTCTATAGGGGAAAACCCTATCAAACTCTTCCTCTAGCAAATTCAAGTTGAGATAGACCAAGATCCTAGACCAAAACACCTTCCTCCTCCACCAAGTCAGCCTTTCAATATAATTCAGCAACCTTCAATAGTATCTTCTTGTCCATCAGCTACAACCAAGTAACAAACCAGAAAATTTCGACTCCCAACAACTCCAAATTTTTGACCCAGCTTCAACACTGTAGTTTTGGTCCCTCTAGCAGCTCAGTAGCTTCACACGTGAGAGAGAGAGAGAGAATTTCGATTTCTTGTGCTGGATGGAGACCTGCTTCTCCTTTGCTAGCCCTCTCCTCTTCTTCCCTTGAATTTCACACTCTTTTCTTGTCCCATAAATTGCAGATCGAACTTGATGAGTGAGTGTGTTAAATGAGGTCGATTTGTTGCCTTTATATAGGATATTTTGCCCCTCAGTTAGGCCGACTTGTCTAGTTTGAGGCCGAATTTATGGAGGAGGCCTAAAAGACCTAATTTACATCAAAATAAATTTGTTTCTTGATTGACAATGCCCAATAAGAGTCATTACATTATGACATGGAAAATGACACTTGACATAAACCCTAGAAGCCTACAATGGAGGCTTTGACCTATAAACTATTGACCCAAGCATGAAACCCATATCTTTAATAATAAAATTCCTTTTTCTTTCTTTTTGAAAAATACATTATATCATAACTAAATACAATTATGAAGACCTAGTTACATTTTTCAACACTCCCTCTTAACTAGGGAGTTATTCATAATTACATATATATAGAGGTACATGAAAGCTCTCAAAATGATATGCTCTATGAAGAGTCACAACACACACAATGCTATAGATTAGATACCTGACCAGGGTACTCTAATTGGTGGGACTAAGATGGACTCAAGCTTTAGCCACTCTACGTACCATTAATCTTTTAAGCTGTACCATCAAATCATGGATTTAGGTGCGTATCCAAGGTCAGAGCTCCATGACCAATGCCACCCTCCCTACTCTGGGATCTAGACATCAACACATAGGCCGACCAGATGTCCTCCCAAGCATCTTGCCATAATATGCTTCATCTCTCCTAATCAACTAAATCAAATATATCCACCAATCCAAGCATTCTTTAATATGTTCAACCTTTTATGGAGTGATCCTGCACAACAAAACTCCAATCAGTAATAAACTTTAAATGTATATATACAAGTAAACAGAAACCGTCAGGGTCCTCAATCATTTTGATGTTACTTATGTCATCTTCAATTTTCCTTTTCCATTTCTTCAACGACACCAAATACAGTCTTAATACTTCTCAAGTCTTTTGTTTATAACTTCATGAATCACAAACATTCATCTGTAGTACTTTCATTCATTCAACTTCATTCTTACTTCAAGGTATTCATTATGATTGTCATAATATGCCTTCACTCTCAACTTGAGAGGTATTCCCTTTCTTCTATCCAAGCTCCCTCTCAACTCAGGGAGATCATTAGTTTCATAACTTCGAAGACACTTCATTCTTTCAAGACTTCATTTCTATCAAGGTCATATTGATCATCATCACTCTTATAACTTCATCATACTCATTATCATCTTCAATTACCAACATCTCTGACACCTTGAAGATTATGTACTTACAAATCTTTAACATAAAGTACAACCAAATACAAACACATGAAGACAACTATTATATGTTTATCATGTCATTACAATGGAATCATCAAATCATTCAAACTTTAGACATCAAATACCTAAACCTAGTTTGGTTCATAAGAGACACATCTTTTTATATACTAGTCTTCAACTTCTTGCTAGGGTTTTGTTATAAACCCTAGACTTCATCTTCGAGACGTAAAGCCTTAGATATCAACAATTCAATAACAATCCAATCATAGTACCCTATATGTAAGGTTTCAATAATAAGTTTTTAGAATTACATGTCAAACTCTACTAGGGTTTGTTGCAAACCCTAGATTTTATCATCAAAACTAAATCATATCAAAAACAATATCATCGTATCCTAGAGTATCAATCTCTATTAGAGTTTTGTTACAAACCCTAGATTTCACAAACTAAAACATTAAGTTAGCATACTTGTATATACACAAACAACAACACATCAAAGCTACAACAATTTTAATCAAACTAGGGTTTTGATTACACACATAGGGTTTTATTCCTAGGATCTTACTTTTAGTTATTATAAGGGCTTTGTTCATAAACCCTAATTCACCAACCCTAAATATCTAGGGTTTCATTTTATGACCTAGATATTAACTGTAAACCCTAAAGGACTAGGTTTTTATCATAACAATACCAAAACCCTAAATTTCAAAAGAATAGGATTTCATCATATGTTTTAGACAAACCCTAAGAATGGGTTTCGATTATACGCCTAGGGTTTTATTCCTAGGATATTACTTTAGTTATTACAAGGGTTTTGTTCATAAACCCTAATTCACCAAACTCTAAAGATATAGGGTTTCATTTTATGACCTAGATATTAACTATAAACCCTAAAGGACTAGGTTTTTACCATCACAATACCCAAATCCTAAATTTCAAAAGAATAGGATTTCATCATATTTTCTAGAGAAACCCTAAGAATGGAGTTTCATTATTAACATTGACATACCCTTAGCATTAAGAGGCTAAGGTTTTACAGTGAACCCTAAAGGTTAGGGTTTCATAAGAATGATCAAAATGATATTATGACGAGGGTAGATTTAATCCATTGATTAATCACCCCGTTGTCGCACAAAATGTCTAGGCACCGCGACAACGGCTCAGATCGGGGGCTGTCACCCTGATCCCCAATTTCTCTATCTAAACAGTCTTCTTGCAAGCTAAGGGAGGTAGAACCTAACGAAAATGAAGGAGGAGAACTGGTTGGAGACCAACCAATTCAGGAGACACTGCTAGATAACCAAATACTTGTTAAGATTTACGAGATTTTACAAATCCAATTAGATTTAAAACTTTAAAACCAATGCCTTATGGAGTCAAAATATCCCATTATAAATTTAAGATCAAGTAATTGACATGTAACTGCTGCTATGAAAATCAATCAACCACAATGATATTCAATAAAACACCCTCACAATTATGCATTAACAATGTGTGATGAAGTTACGCAATTTATCATCACTTGAAATATTCCCAAAGTTTATTTAAACAATTAACTACTGATTTCAAGTAATTTAAAATCACAATTAAAGATAGCTCAATGATCACCAACCACAGCTAATCACCAACCACTTAAATTTGAAACAAAAATGTTATCATGAGAGTACCATCAAATTTAAATCCCAGATATTTCCAATATTTCCGAATTTATCATATTCCAAATAATTTCACTTCAGAAACATATAGTCAAACTTAGAATATTTTCTTCAACAAGATTTCAGATCTGAAATATAAATTGCAGCAATGATTTAAACCATAGATCAGCAAACAAACAATGCTGGCACCAAGGCCCAAAATGACTAAAAATAGTAAAAATTGATGAATTTGAAGAAAAGTCAATTTTTAGGGCTTGATTAAGTGAAATTTCATGTCTGATATTTTTATTTCAGCAGTGAAACAGTGACAGATCAGCAAGATAAAACTCTGCCCAAAATAGCCGCCAAATACTTACAGAAAAAACAAAAATATATTAAAACTTGAAAATTTCAATTTTAAGGCTTTAAAAGAGTTTGATTTACTAATTTTCAGAACTGATAAGTTTATAACAGTAGTAAAAGGATAACAAATCAGCAAACTGAAAATACTAAAAATGATCCCCACAATGTCTAAAAATAGTAAGTTTTGTCAAAAAACTGAAGATTCAAAATTTTTAGACCTTATTTAGGATATGCATAAAAAATGTTTAGATATGATTTCACACAGTTATGTAGAATTTCTAGCAAGCTTCAAAATCGGATCTAGACAAATTTAAAGATGCCCAAATGGTCAAAAATTCTAAAAATGAAGATTTTGCAATTCTAAACAATTTTGACCATATAAAATGTGTTTTTAGGGCCTAATTATTTGTGATTTGCTTGCTATAATAAAATCTGCAGAAAATAAGGGTTTAAAGATCAAACCCTTAGCCCAAGGCTTTGAAGATCCCACCGTTTAAAATTATTGAAATTTTGGGATAATGTTGCCGCTTGAAAATTAGAAATTTGGAAACCAAAATCCTGTAAAAATAGCCTCAAAAGCCTATATGTGCTCAAGGATCTAGATCTGGCTCAGATCTGAAGTTTTCCTTGACTGATTTTTCAGATCTGAAGATTTCCTTGGCTGATTTTTCAAATCTATTCCCGCAAATAAATATTGAGCCCGGATCTTGCCCTTCAGGGTCTAGATCTGGCTCAGATCTGAAGATTTCATTGGCTGAATTTTTAGATCTGAAGATTTCCTTAGCTGATTTTTCAGATCTAATCCTGCACAAGTGAAAAAAAAGAAACCCAATATTGTAATATTCCCAATTAGTTATCGCTAATTGGAAATATTAATTTTGATTAATTTTGTCTTATATAGTTAAAATATAAATAAAGTAGGTAAAAGGGGGAATGTGACTCACTTAGGATAAAACACACTCCCTAAAGTCACCTAGGAGACATAACGTTGTGGTCAAGGTGGGGCCAAGAGGGCCAAGTGACAATGAAGGGAGGGTGACACACGTAGATAGCATGGGCCCAGCCAGCGCAAATGAGTTGGCAGCGTGGGCCAAAGAGAGGCAGCGTAAGCATGGTGGGGCCAAGGAGAGAGGGAGGCTCACCAAATATAAATAAAGGGGAGGCTACCTCATTTCTCTCATTGATGATTATGCATTTTTGAGATTGTCTCTAGACATTGAGAACGCTTGCTATTTAGCTAGTCTGCACGTATTGTTTAGTACACCGGGTGTCTTCGTGCGGAGATCCCAACCTCAACCCCGGGAGACTTCGAGTGCTTGCTCGGGTTAGGAGTCCTACCATATTTTGCAGGGGGAGATCAGAGCTTCAGTCATTGAGGAGCATTCCTTAGAGGGACAACGAAGTCTTGCAGAGAGAGGACGCAGTTTCAATTGGGGGAGGTTCCAGATTGAGGTTATTTGGGTGGATTCAAACCGGAGGATTAGAGCAGGGATCAACCCTTGCCTATTGGAGACATTTTGCAGAGGGAGAGGCCATATTTTGTAGTGTTGCCTTCAGGGTCAGTGTTTTCCCTTGAGGGATAGCGTAGTGCCTCAAAGGAGGTATTTTTCGAGGTCAACCATTCTTGAAAAGCTCTCTGGGCTTTTCTGGGTATTGGGAGAGGAGGCCATTCTCAGAGTTCCAGCATTTTCCAAGTTGGGGAGTAGCCCCAAAGACTCATTTCATTCTAGCAGTTGCAGCAGCACGACAACATTTTTCAGCAGCTTGGAGATTACGCAGTTGATAGAGGGACTAACCATTCCACACATTGTTCTAAGAGTATTTCTACACTCGACTTGAGCAAGTCGAGGTGCCATCATTCTGATCACCTTTGTACTTTCCTTATTTCTCAGTATTAATAAAATGGCTCAACGTTCTCCATATTGTGTATTTTGTCTCGTGGTTTCTCTAGTTGCTGTGTACCTTGTTTGTGTGCTTTATATCACTGTTTATTTCCCTTCGGGATATTACAGTGGTATCAGAGCTCATAGACCTGGCTCAGCCTGTGGAGCAAGTTATCTATGACACCGGAAGAGAAGCCATATATTTGTTACAGGGGTAGGAAGTATCGTGACCGAGAGCGTAGGTTGCAAATCACCTACGGAGAGGGTGACTGCACTCCAGTAGTGGACGCAGAGCAGGAGGAACCGATGGCAGAGGAGAAAGATACTGCGAAGGAGTTTGCAAACATACTCATCAAGTCAGTACAGGATCTGTCTAGGCGGATAGAGGAGATGGGGCAGAGATTCACAACAGCAGAGTCCAAACAGCGTGAAACCCCGGGGGGTTTCCACATTGGAGAGGGATCAGTTACGTCCCATCATTTGCAGGGGCACTATGCAGCACATCATGTGGCATCCCATACACCCCCACGCTCTATGATGCCCACTTTTCTGGCAGTAGATATAGGGGTGGGAGTACAGCAGGAGCAGGAGCCGGCCCACATGGGTGATTACTTTGCTGAGTACCAAGCCTATGGGCAGGAGTTCAGAGATGCACTCACATTTCACGATTTTGTCTTGCTCAAGCAGGACATTAGACCCCGCCATCATCACAGGGGGAACAGACATTCACAGGACGGAGATATGCATTGTACTGTGGGCAGGTTTCACTTGCCAAATTTTGACGGTTCGTCAAATAGTTCGGCAAAGGCATGGGTAGAGAAGCTGGATATATATTTCCAACTCAACCAGATGGCGGGGACGAAGGCCATCAAGGTGGCAGCGCTGCATCTAGATGGTGAGGCCCAATGTTGGTGGTTTCAGGGGATGGTTACACTTGGGCACTCGATAGTGACAACTTATGTCGAGTTCACTCGGAGGTTGATAGAGAGGCTTGATCGGAGGGATCCGGAGGAGCATTTTGTTGAGCTGACAAAGCTCAAGCAGACCGGGAGGCCGGACAAATACATCTCAGATTTCCTGAGACTCTAAGTGATGGTGCCAGATTTATCCGTAGCACGAATGATCTACATGTTTATCGACGGGTTAGCAGAGCCTCTTCGGGGTTTGGTCTGGTCCACTAGGCCAGCCACACTTCATGATGCAGTGGGCAGGACCCGAGATTTACCGGATGCTTTACCCCGGACCAGAGCGCCTTACCCTCAGAGAACAGCTTTCTAGCCGAAGGGTAAGGACGTGAGGGTTCCGCCTCCAAAGGAGAACCAAAGCAGAGGACCGATAGATGATGAGACTAGGAGGGATTGAGGAGGAAGAGACTGTGTTTCACCTACCAGGAGCCATGGGCACCAGGACACCATTGTGTTGCGGGCAAGGCACATTATATTGAGGTCTTCTCCGAGAGCAGTGGAGAAGAAGATGAGTACGACGACATAGGTGCGGGGGGGAGCCATGCAGCGCAGAGAGAGGATCATCTGCCGCCTCCACCACCAGGAGCAGGAGGTGCATCTTTCGCACCTACAGGAGGAGCCCTTGCAGCCTTGCGAGGAGTTCCCAAGTATTTGACACTACGTGTCCAAGGTACAGTGCGAGGGCAACGAGTGTCAGCACTAGTAGACAGTGGGGCAACCCACAACTTCATTGATGCACAGTTGGTAGAGCAGAGAGGCATTCCGACGGAGAGTTTTGACGGGTTTTCAATGTTGGTTCCAGGAGACCAGACCATGCAGTGTGCTAGATACGTTCTAGCGTTGGCAGTGATGATGGGCACTTACACACTGACTGACCACTTCTTCGTGGTGAACATTCCGGACACCAACGTGATATTGGGAGTGCAGTGGCTGATCACTCTAGGAAAGGTCACTATGGACTGGGAGGCCTTGGAGATGGAGTGGAATGATAAGAAGACAGGGAAGCATGAGAAGATTCATGGCATGCATACTTATCCACCTCAGACAGTCTCAGCTCACCAGATGGAGGCAGACTCCCAGAAGGGAGATATAGAGTGGGCAGTAGAGCTGTGTGCTTCAGAGGCAGGATCTACAGGGTAGGTCGTGCACCCAAAGGTGTAGACCCTTCTTGACAAGTATGCTACGATATTTGGGGAGATACCGCCAGGACAGCCACTAGATCGGGGATTTGAGCACATTATCGAGTTTGAGTAGGGCATACAGGTCGTCATCACCACACCCTATAGGCACCCCAAGGCCTATCGGGACGAGATTGAGCGGGCTATCCATGAGTTGCTAGCTCTTGGACACATTCGGCCTAGCACCAGTTCTTTCGCTTCTTCAGTAGTACTGGTGAAGAAGAAGGACGACACATTGAGGATGTGCATTGACTACAGGGCCCTGAACAAGAAGACAATGAAGAACAGGTACCCTAACCCACGGATTGACGAGCTGATGGATGAGTTGAGGGGAGCGCAGTTCTTCTCCAAGATTGACTTGAGATCCGGGTACCACCAAATCCGCGTGAGGGAGCAGGACATCCCCAAGACCGCTTTCAGATGTCACTATGGCCATTTCGAGTTTTTGGTGATGCCCTTCGGGTTAACCAATGCACCGGCCACCTTCCAGTCATGTATGAACCACATCTTCCGCAGTCATCTGAGGAAGTGTGTACTGGTGTTCTTTGACGACATATTGATATACATCAGGACATGGGAGGAGCATCTCCAACACATAGAGGCAGTATTGCGTATTTTGGAGGAGCAGCAGTTTTATGCTAAGCTCTCCAAGTGCGAGTTTGGGTTGACAGAGATGCTCTATTTGGGGCACATCATCGGAGTGGACGGAGTGAGGATTCACGAGGAGAAGATCAAGGCCATCGGGGATTGGCCAGAGTCGAAGAACGTGACGGAACTTCGAGGGTTTGTGGGTATCTGCACCTACTATAGGAAGTTCGTCAAGGGATTCTCCCAACTTGCTGCGCCCCTTACAGATCTGACCAAAAAGGGGGCATTCAGTTGGATGGATACAACACAGAGGGCTTTTGACAGGCTCAAGGAGGTGATGAGCAGTTGTTCGGTGTTAGCATTTCCAGACTTCACGCAGCCCTTTGTTTTGGAGTGTGGCGCGTCGGGAGTGAGGATAAGCACGGTTTTGACGCAGGAAGGCCACCCCATAGCTTTTGAGAGCCAGAAGCTCCTACCACATGAGCAGTTGTATGCCATATACAACAATGAGATGTTGGCCATCATGCATGCATTGGCCAAATTCCGGTACTACCTGGTGGGCAACAAGTTCAGGGTGAGGATAGACCACAACAACCTCAGATTTTTCTTAGAGCAGAAGCAGTTGTAGGAGAGGCAACAAAAGTGGGTCAGTAAGATCCAGGCCTACGATTTTGACATCGAGTATGTCAAGGGGAAGAACAACATGGTGGCTGATGCACTCTCACGCAGACCAACAGCGTTGTCCCTGATGAGTTTAGAGACGGATTGGAGGGCTCGGTTGTTGGTGGAGTACTCCAAGGACTATTTTTCCTGTGAGATTTTGGATGGGCAGGTGACGGATGACAGGTACAGGGTGATGGATGAGATCATCTATTACAGGGACAAGATCTTCTTGACTGAGGGCTCCCAGCTCAAGAAGAAGATATTGCAGGCTTCTCACGATTCACCACTATCAGGCCATCAAGGGTTTACCAAAACCTACAGAGCCATCAGGGAGAGGTTCTCAAAAGGGCCTCAAGGAGGACGTACTCTAGCATGTCAGGGAGTGCGAGGTTTGCCAGCGCAACAAGGGGAGATGAACCATCCGGCAGGTTTATTGCAGCCTCTTCCCATACTAGGAGGGAAATGGGAGAGCGTTTCGATGGACTTCATCATAGGGTTGCCACGGTGTAGGGCAAGGACTGCATATTTGTAGTCGTTGATCGACTGACAAAGTATGCTCACTTCTTTGCTATATTCGCACATTACACAGCAGCACAGGTGGCGGAGCTATTATTTCGGGACATTTTCAAGTTGCATGGTCTCCCAAAGACCATCGTCAGTGATAGGGACAACCGCTTCATGGACAGATTTTGGTAGGAGCTCTTCCGCTTGGTGGGCACAGAGTTGACACCGAGCACTAGCTACCACCCTCAGACAGACGGGCAAACCGAGATAGTGAACAAGTGGCTGGAGGGCTACTTGCGCAACTATGTCAGTGGGCAGCAGAGGGCTTGGTTGAAGTGGCTGCACTTAGGGGAGTACGGTTACAACAACACTCATCACATGTCTATTGGTATGTCTCCATTTTATGCATTATATGGATATCATGCTCTTTCTTTTGTTGACGTGATGTTTGGTGCCAGCAAGGCTCCTAGAGCCAAGGATTGGATCCAAGAGAGTCAGGACATTCTCCGAGCTCTTAAGGACAACATGGCTACAACACAGAACTAGCAAAAGTTGTATGCAAACAGGGGTTGGGTAGAGAGGCATTTTGAGGTAGGGGATTTGGTATACCTACGCTTACAGCCATACCGACAGTCCACGTTGAAGCAGAAGGGGGCTGAGAAGCTCAAGTCACACTTCTACGGTCCATACAGGGTGATACGCAGAGTAGGACAGGTTGCTTTTATGAGTTGGAGCTACCTCAGGGCAACAAGATTCATAATATCTTTCACGTATCATGCCTGAAAAAGGCACTGGGTCAACAGGTGACGGTAACAGAGGAGCTTCCACCTACAGACGATGAGGGGCACTTGGTGTTACAGCCGGAGGCCATTATTGACACCAGGGAGAGACAGTTGCGGAGCAGGACAGTCCAAGAGTTCTTAGTGAGGTGGAGGAATTTTCCGGATGAGGAATGCCACTTGGGAGAGTGAGCAGATCTTACAGCATCCAACATTACAGTTGCTTGAGGATAAGCAACATTTTGCCGGGGGAGACTGTAATATTCCCAATTAGCGATAGCTAATTGGAAATATTAATTTTGATTAATTTTGCCTTATATAGTTAAAATATAAATAAAGTGGGTAAAAGGGGGAATGTGACTCACTTAGGATAAAACGCACTCCCTAAAGTCACCTAGGAGACATAATGTTGTGGTCAAGGTGGGGCCAAGGGGGCCAAGTGACAACGAAGGGGGGGTGACACACTTAGACAGCATGGGCCCAGCCAGCGCAGATGAGTTGGCAGCGTGGGCCAAAGAGAGGCAGCATAAGCATGGTGGGGCCAAGGAGAGAGGGAGGCTCACCAAAGATAAATAGAGGGGAGGCTACCTCATTTCTCTCATTGATGATTATGCATTTTGGAGATTATCTCTAGACATTGAGCACACTTGCTGTTTAGCTAGTCTACACGTACTGTTTAGTACCCCGGGTGTCTCCGTGCAGAGATCCCAACCTCAGCCTCGGGAGACTTCGAGTGCTTGCTCGGGTGAGGAACTCTACCATATTTTGCAGGGGGAGATCAGAGCTTTAGTCATTGAGGAGCATTCCTTAGAGGGACAACGAAGCCTTGCAGAGAGAGGACGCAGTTCCAGTTGGGGGAGGTTCCAGATTGAGGTTATTTGGGTGGATTCAGACCAGAGGATTAGAGCAGGGATCAACCCTTTCCTGTTGGAGACATTTTGCAGAGGGAGAGGCCATATTTTGTAGTGTTGCCTTCAGGGTCAGTGTTTTCCCTTGAGGGATAGCGTAGTTCCTCAAAGGAAGTATTTTCTAGGGTCGGCCATTCTTGAAAAGCTCTCTGGGCTTTTTTGGGTATTGGGAGAGGAGGCCATTCCCAGAGTTCCAGCGTTTTCCGAGTTGGGGAGCAGCCCCCCAAAGACTCATTTCATTCCAGCAGTTGTAGCAGCACGACAACATTTTCCAGCAGCTTGGAGATTACGCAGTTGATAGAGGGACCAACCATTCCACACATTGTTCTGAGAGTATTTCTACACTTGCCTTGAGCAAGTTGAGGTGCCATGATTCTGATCACCTTTGTATTTTCCTTATTTCTCAGTATTAATAAAATGGCTCAGCGTTCTCCATATTGTGTATTTGGTCTTGTGGTTTGTCTCTAGTTGTTGTGTACCTTGTTTGTGTGCTTTATATTACTGTTTATTTCCCTTCAAGATATTACAAATACCCAATATATACAAAAATAGCGAAAATCCTAAAAACCCAAATGTTAGAATTCAAAATTATGTTACAAAACTTCAAATCTACACATGTAAATTACTGATCTATACAATATATTTACAGATCTATGCACAAGAGTTGCAGATCTACCAGATCTGAGGAGTATAAGTCTGACTTCACTCCCAGATCTGAAGATCTAAGGCTCTTACTAGCCAGATCTAACTTTAAATTCAAAACAATTAAGATAATTATTATTATTTTTTTTTTTTTTTTTTTTTTTTAGGCACAAGCTCTAGAAAGACCTTGCAAAAAATATTTTGTAAGATAACCTTAGAAATTAGGAAACAATGGGTTTTTTCAGATTTATGAAATTTGAGAGTTGGCTGGTCTAACTGAAGACTTCTCCAAACGCTCAAACATTAAAAAACGATCTCTGCACACTTAGATTCGAATTTAAGATTGATAGAGATTAAAAAATAAACATGAGACCTTTCAGAAAAATAGATAACTAATCTTTCCGTTAAATCAAAATTCTATTTTAGAAACCCAAAAAACTGCACAAGATACATGTATGCAGATTAATCCATAAAGACCATCAACCATCAAAAGCCAATAGAAGTAGTAGAGTTTAGAGACAATATCACCACATAGATCTGGAAAATGAACACCAAAGTTTGTAACTCCAAAGTCTTTATGCTTTATTGATCAAAAAATTACAAGAGCTTCTGAGAACAAGTGTACAATCCAAAGATCGGATGATTGAAAGACTGACAAAGACCTCTAATTTATAAGATAAAATCTCCAACGGCTAGTTCAGTTGATCCATATCAAAATAATCTCGACCGTCGAAAAGATTTAATCATCTTTTAATCTGGACCGTCGAAATTATAATTTTGAGGAAATTCGAATTTATCATTTAATTCCATTTTAATTAACACAAAAAGAATATTTTTGAGTTAATTACTTCAAAATTTTGACTTTGATTTAACCACCAAGGCCCAAGGGTCCAAAATTTATTGAAATTCTCAATATTCCCTTGGCCTGGGACTTTTAAAAATTTATTTTTTAAGGACCCATGAATTTTTCCTTTGAAGAATTTTAACTCACCTAGGACCTAAAATTAATTAAATTTCTGGCTTAGGATTTTTAATTAATTTGGCCGAAAAATTTAATTAAATGATAGAGTGGATTATTTAATTATTTTTCCAACCCTCTTTACATAAGATAAATACATTTAGACACATGAAGGGGGAATACCCATTCGCATAAACCCTCAAATAGGTACCCAATTCTGTGACTCAAAACATGATCTAGTAGACCAAGCAGCTTATAATAAAATAATCTAGCCAATTCGCTAGGATTATTCCCAAACTACTTTTACAAAGACTCAATAGAAAACACTAGGACTCACTTAGCATCTTGATGACAAAATCCATCCTAGCTTTGGGGTGAAGCTGGAGAGGAAAACTCTGCCGATCACTTGTGTCGAAAAACACAAGAAAATCAGTGAGACAAAAAACATCCTAGGATAGAAATCGTCACCAACATACGAAGCTTACCTAGGTTGTTACATACATGGTGGTCTTACTTAGATCATTTACATCATAAACATGTAGAATGGGTTTACATCGTTGATAAAATTGTCGGATGTTGATGGAATCTGAATGGCGCGAATACGTCGAACATGATGAATCCCATTTGAAAAAATGGGGGTGTACTGCTATGGGGTCGTTGACAAAGTGTGGTCAACATCTGGCTCTACTTGGGGACACGTTGCTTCATCGGAGGAATGTGAGAATCCAGAATCTGTATCCAAGCAACACACAAAATTACATAAGTAGCGTCCATCCAAATATCATCATATAACATTAAGCACACGAAAAAATAGAAGCTCTTCTTTCATTTATTATTCTACTTAATATGAAAAGTAAATCTACTCTAACCACAAAATGAAACGCTGAAATAACAAAGTGTAGGGTTAGAGATATAATACAAAGGATGCCCTGTGGCATCAAATGTGTCCAATATAGTGCTCGTTGAGCATTTGCCTGCTTTCAGGCAAGTCTGTAGGTTGCTTTTCAGATGTGCCATGTCCAATCTTGCATATTGTAGTACTGGAATAGGGTAATCTTGCGTATAGAGACCCCCTTAGCTAGATGGGCCCCAGAATCGGTCGACCCATGTAGTAACTTGCTCACTCAAGGGTGCGCTCGGCCCTTGCCCAAACATATTACAAACCTGTCTACAATCATGAGTATCCGGGTGAATTTACGGACGACTGAAGAATTAAATCACCTATGGACCTATAATACAGTTGTCCTGCACAACATTGATCCTTCCAAGATCACCATAACTGCCTCGAAAAGACTCCTGATCAACTTAAAGGTTCATCGTGTGTCAATCGTCCGTCGAAGTACGAAAGGACCTCCAACATGTCAGCCACACCCTAACATCACGACGACGCGACCTTGGATACAAAAGAAGAATATCTGCCCATCCACAGAGTTAATACGAAAAGACACTTACAAATGCAAAAAAAGGCAGTAGATTATCACCATTTATGATCGAGGGTACGCGCCACATACAAGCTACCTTGCCATTAATTAGCTTCGATTGGGGCGCGGATGGCTGGAAGATGGTGGCTCGGGCTATTTATTCAAATATCAAGCAGTATTGGCTACCTACATTATGGTTTTTTCTACTTATTTCTATGATTCATGTCGCTCGTCTCTCCGTTATGGATCCCAACACAGGAAGAACTGATACGAGGGTCGGGAGAAGCTAAGTGCAGTAATAGGAGTGCACGTACGCCGCCTGGAAGGATTAGCTGCGAACCGAGTTCGGCAAGAAGTCTGTGGTACCAAAACCTGCTACAACATCTCCGCCATTTCCAGGCCCCGCCCACTAGAAGCAACATATGTTCACTCCCTCGCATTGTCACTTCTGAACCGAGTTCTGAGGTTAGTGTTAATTGAGTCCTCATGCTCTGTCTTCTTATATACTTTTCTGTAAGGTTAGTGTTAATTAAGTCCTCATGCTCTGTCCCTCCTTCTACTACTATTTTCAGATTTTTCTTTAACTGCTCTAGTGTCTGTATGTCATTTATAATCTGCAAGAACAGTCGAAACCATTCTTCTATCGGTGTTCCTGTGGTAGTCGTCTTCCCTCCTTCCTTGGCTAGTTGCATTAGTTCCATATCCTTGCGGCTCTCCAGCTTCGAGAATGTTTCCAGTGATTCTTTAAATTACTGTCTCTGTTGCTCTGGATTAAAGACCTTCTTTGGGGATGCCGGTTTGATTAGCTTAGCCGGTTCCATCTCTTGTGCATCCTCCCCGGTTTTTTTCCCTCTGTTAGTAACCTATAAATATAGGATTCATAATTTTGACTTAACTGATGATAGTTTTGTATGTACATACTTTGCTTTCTGCAAGTTGTATTCCCATATTTTTTTAAAAATAAAAAAGAGGGTAAAAAGTCCTAAAAAAAAGATCAAAGGACTTAGAAAAAATAATATATCCCAAAAGAAAAAAGATGAATAAAACATGAAAGTGTGCAAGTTTAAATGCCACTACTTTTACTTTTTACAGTTGATTATGGTAGAGTGTCAATAAATGCCATAATCTGTGATGAGTTGAACAATTTAATCTTGACTTGTCATCTTTCAATTTCAAATGTTGTAGATAGTGAATAAAGAATTGTCATACAGTTCAATCATGACAATTCAGTAGTTAAGTAGAAAATAAAAGAATCCAACAGTTTAATCTGGATTCTTGGATGAAATAAGTATAGAATTAGATAGTTTACTTCTTTCAAAAAAGATTAAAAGGTTGTAAGGTTGCTAGTTCAAATGCACCTGATTAAAATAGAAGGAAAAAATGTTAGAAGGTATGACTAGGTATGTAGAAGAAGGTGGGAAACATCATTGTAAATATCTTTCACCAGGCTATAAATAACTAATTTCCTCTCCCCATAGAAATTTGATATTATAGACTATCAGTCAAAGAGGTTCAAGGCATTTCCTTGATTTCTGTTGGGACCGGACCCAAGGTTCAATGATTGATCAGTTGAAAATGTTAAGTTTCTATATTAATCCTAGAAATTTTCATCATTTACCCTTCATGCACTCATCACCATTTAACTTCATAAGTGAGAACTCTTTTCTTACTTAAATGTTACATAAAGGCCCATTTAATTAACTTTCTCCATTTTACAAAGCATAAAACCCTCAAAAAGACATGATATACTAAGTGAAAGGAGTTATGAAAATGAAGCTTTACTCTAATTTTCACTTTCTTTAGTTTTATTTATGAATTTTTGAGTATTCATTGTCCCTTTTCATATTAACACTTAACATATTTTATTAACTCCCTATCAAATATCCTAGTCATATTAATATAACTTCTTTTTATTTAATATCCAAAAAAAAACCCTATATTATATGTTTTTTATATCAAAGATATTACTCACATGTTGAAAAAACATCCCAAAATTATCCCTTCGATATAAAAATACCCATAAAAAATATTCCCGCTCTCCTATAGTTTTAGAGCTTGAAATAAATATAAAACTATATAATAAAGTTAAAATAAAACAAAAGGCGCAGAAAAACAATACTCTTACTCTCGTTCCTGCATTACCTTTACCCAAGGTTAACGCTTTAACCTTACCCCTTTCCCTTGGTATATATCCCTTTACCAAAGTCTGAACCTTGGTTGAACTTTATTAAACCCGCCCCATTCTATGTATGAACCCCTTTTATACATAAAACTTGATCAAATAACTATGCGCCCTCGCATTCATTCCCATCACTCTGATCATCTTCATCTCATTAATCTGACGGTCCAAATCTAATGCGATAAACCTTCCCTTGCCCCACCACTCCTCATCGCATTAAAACTCAACCGTTGATCATCCCTATTGAATCAATGGTTGACATTAAACCCGGGTCCCACATTTCTCTTGTCCCGCAGCTTCCCGATGCATCTCAACTGTTTGCATCGTGCTATCAAATCCGACGGCGCATATTCAACATCGCATAGCAAAAATGATCGGGCAAAGTTTATGAAAAATTATGCGATAAAATTTGTTTCGTGAAACCACCACATGCTACGTGTCTTAATTCTACTGGATCGCGTTCCAAAAGGAAAAAACTGCTTACCACTCAGGAGCAGTGCGATAACCACCAATGGTGTCACCTTCAATGCCAAAACCACTCTCGCGATTTGATTTTGACCTGTAATTAATGTCTTGCATATCAATAAAACCTAAGGTTTTAACCTTAGTTTTTTCCATATTATTTGCGCCTTTGCCCTTTGAAAAACTACTCACAAACACCATTGCCAAGCCTCTGCTGATCAATTTTCCCATCTAAAGCCGATTTCCCCTCTAAAATTTACCACCGAAGACTCTCTACGCCTTCTATCAGCCACCTACGACCAGTTTGAAGACTGGTACAACCTGACAACCTCCTTGACCGCCATTATACCTTTAAAAAGATATTTCTCTGAATTTCAAACCCACATTTCACAAATTTAAGAAAATTGAAACCAGTCACAGTGAGAAATATAAATTGCCTAACCTGAAAATGACCAAACCTTGAAAAAACAGGGGGAACCTTGTCAAAATTTTCCCAGAATTTGCCATCTTTTCCAAATCCAGTTTTTCAGTATTTTTGACCATCTAAAGGCAATTTTCACAGTTGGAATCTATTTGAATTACAGAAAAAGCCATTAAAATCCTTTTTCCAGTCATCTGCACATTGTAAATCTGCATTTTCATACTAAAACCCTCGCCCAAATTCTGAATTTTTCTTAAAAGCAGCGTAATTAGCCTTCTGTTTCCAAAAGAAACTAAGCAAACAGTCTAATCTTGCTCAGTTTTATTCAAAATGACAAAAATGCAGGGCACTCCTAGGACTGGAGGTCCCAAACCTCAGAAGCCTACCTCTCGCAAGCTTCCAAACCCTGAACTTTCAAAAATCAACAAACCTACTCCTGCCCTAACTGCATATTCCACTGAAGTAGTTAGACCTTTGCAGCCACCTATCACATCTGAAGAAAACAGTTCATTAATTGATTTGGACTACAGAATCTCTGATCCTTCATTAGAATTCAATTTACTTGAAGTGCGCAATTGGTGCTATAAGAAGTCTTTAGAGAAAGTTGAAAATGATATACCTGTATGGGACTCAAACTTGCCTAAATATGTGGTTCCCATCACCCATCAAGCTCAAGATTTCATTAGGTTATGTAAATTACACTATATCCTTGACCAGAGATGTATGGTAAACAAAGATAAAGAGTTCATGTTTTACATAACTGCTAAAGCCATCAATGATATGCTCCAACTGAGCCACGATCCAAGAGCAGTATCATTGTCCATTGAAGATTTAACATAGCTCTATCTAGATCTGAACTTTCCTAAAAGATTCATGATCTTTCAAAACTTCTAGCCCAACCATGTTGACATTCCTAAGGTAAATCCACCTTGTGACACTTTTGACTTCCCTGAGAGCTCTAAAAAAATCATTTCCATGCTTTCATTCATTCTAGGCTATGCTAATGATGAGTTTACATATGCCCCCATTCTAGGTTTCCTCTCTACCTTGTCTCCAGACAACATCCAGAACTAGTCTTCAGTTTTGCCAAAATCATTGCTGATAATATGCATTATCAGTTGACTAAATTACCTGAAGAAGGAGTATTCAGATATTCATCCTATCTGTTACATCTCTTCCTATTTTTTCAGGCAGAAAATTTCCCTATTGCATTGCAGAAGATGGATGGAGAAGGTAAACCTCTTTCAGTAATATTCTGGACTTCTCTACTTAGAAAAGACAGTAGTGAATACAGCTATAAAGACTTCAATGATTTGTTTATTAAACCTGCCATGAATTTGTTGAACAAAGCAGAGCCACCAAGGATTAATGAAGACATCAAAAGAATTCTACAGTTGTCTGAAAACTGTAAGGTAGGAGACTGGTATTTGTACAAAAATCACACAGAAATAAGAATATATGCTGCACTCCTGGCTCCTTACAAATTACCCAAGTTTCTAACTACCAGGGTTTTTGCTTTGGAGTACTTGAGACAGATCTTGAATGCAGATGCGGTGAGTTTCATAGCTTTCAAAAATAAAACATAGTTCAAGCTAAGAATTCAAATTGGCCCCTTCATAGTCGATAACAGAGATGCTTTGAAAGAGATAGTCAGCAAATTATCAGAATTTAAGTTCCAAGAAAGCTTTCACTGGAACTATGACCCTCAAGGTGTTTTAAGTAACCTCAAGTTCAAGTGTAAGTTAACTCCATTCCTCCATGACTCAAAGCCACAAATTGAAAAGTATCCTAATTAGATTGAATGGGTTGCAAACACATTGATTGATGATATTCAGGGAATGCAAACAGATAACATGCAGATGGATAGTACACAGGTGATTACAGTTGGCAAACAAACATAAATGTCCAATAAAAGACCCAAAAAAGAAGAAGGCTATTTAGCAAAAACCATTATAGAAAATAAATTTAAGACAATTTACATCAAGAAGGCCAGAATGATTACTATAGAAGAAGAAAAGGCCATAGAGATAGATGACAAAGAAGATCTAGAAAACAACAATGATCAACAAACAGATGATGAAGCCACATTAATTGTCAATAAAACACTTAAAGAAATTCAGAAAGAATAGGTACTAACACAGGGAAAAGGCAAAGAAATGGTTGAAACACAGGTAAATTCAGAAGCTCCCTCCTCTTTTAGAACATCAAAAGAAACAGATTCTGACATTCAAAAGAAATACAAACAAATCAGAGAAAGAAATGAGGAAATTAAGAATGAGGTTTATTCTAAATTCCTTAAAGAAAAGCTAGGAAACAAAGACAGATTGCTTATTGCTTTTGATTACTCCACTAACAAAATGATCATGTCATTTCTGAAACCCACAGTTGTTGATCCTAATTCAATTGTTGATTATACAAAGACAGATGTAGAGGTGGACACTGATACCATACATGAATTAGATCAGATTGAATTCCACAGAAGCACCACGGAAATGTTGTATTCAAAGGTAGTTAACAAAACCATGAGTGCTACCATGTTTCAAAAGACTGTATCTAATTTACAGACTCAAATGAAATTAGATAAAGCATTTCTACATGCTAAATATTTGAGGATCAAATCCTTAGAAGATTTAGTGATAGAAACTGGAGTGGATCCCTCCAATATTGAAGTTGCTAAAGCACTAATAAGGCAAAAGAATGAAGATATTGCTGCCTTGAGAAAACAACTTAAACTTCCACAGAGTGAGCATCCACAGGCAAAGGAGATTGTTCAACAACAAAAAGAAAATGATGAGACTATGAAGCTAGTACTGAAGATGACAGCCCAAATCAAAGAAATGGAGAATCAGACAGAAATTTTGATAAAGGAAAATGAAACATTGAAAAGAGAAAATGAGGCCTCCATTCCTACAGTCATTCCCACTGTCAGTACTGTTGTTCCTTCTACACTGGCAGAGCATTTGGCACCAAAAGAAGTATTGGCAACTGCAGTGTCAATAACATCTATAGATACCTCTGCCACTGGATCATCTATATCACATGTACAACAAGCAACAGGTGAAACCACTGACATAGTAAAGGCCATGGAAGAAATGTCCCTGAAGAATAATGAGATAATTAATTTGAAAAGCACCATTCAAACTCTTGAAACATCAAGTAGAAATGCATTGATTACTTCCAAGGGACATGAACAAAGAACAAATAGACTTCAAAAGCAGGTAAAGATTTTACAGCAACAGGTCAATCTTAGTGAATAGGTATCATATATCAAGAACAATCCTTGGAACAACATAATTCAAGACATACATCTACAGTGGCCTTCAATCCAAATCATTTATGAGCAAAAGGATTTACTCAAGGCAGCACAAGTAGAAATTCAAAAGACAAAAGAGAACTGGCTGACAAACCTTCTCAAGCTTTGAAACTTATTACATTTTTAAACAGCAAAAATAGAAAGGAGCTTGAAGTGCTGAAAATTCATGATAGGACTGAAAGCATACTACAAATCAAGAAAATTCTGAACGAAAGGAATATGATGAACAATTTGGAGGAAAGATGCAAAGACATGAACTTGTCAATAACAAAGTTCTTGGCCAAATACAATATATTAACACAAGCAAGCCTTCCAGACATTCATGGCTTCAATGAAAAGCTAATATTTCAGACAGAGTATGACAAGAAAATAAGAGCATATGCCAAAGAACAAGTAAAAAAGCTCTTGCCACAAGGTTCCCCAACCGACAAAGTTATTTTGGAGTATTTTGAGAACTTATTTTTTCTACAAAATGAGATTAAACACATTTTCATTGTCAAGCCCAACTTTGCAAAGTACACTGAGGCTGATGAAAGCTACAGGAAATTGAAGAACATAAAAATTCCCAGTGCAGAACAATGGCAGGAATTCACTGATTTGATATAAAGGTTTGCAAACAGGAGCAGAAAATTACATGAAAAGCAGAAACATTACTGTTACCTAAAGGTAAAAATCAGATTGAAAGTGTATCAGGTAAATGATCAGAGTCAAAGAGTATCAGTCAAAACAATTTTTACTGCAGATTATTCCTCATTTTACAGCAGTCAAGCAGTAAGAAATCAGCGTAAAGAGTATCAGAGTATAAAGTACAGGATGAAGAGTGTATTACAAGTTATCTTCCAAAGATATTCTTCCAAGTGCCAGCAAGCATTTCCAGCAACTACAACAAAGCAATAAGTTAAGACAATTAGTCCTATTTTTTATTGATGAGAGGACAACTTGCCAGTTTGTTTTGAAGCTGTCTCTAATTCTATGTAATAATTTTTATTTTTGCCTAGAGATATTCTCATATCTCTTAGATATTTTGTAAACAATCGATTTGTATAAATACTTCTCTTTTTGAAGTACTAAGGGTGTAATAAAATTTGTCAAGACTATTATAGACATTTTGCTGAATACGTTGGGAGTTTGTGTGAGTTGATTTGTAAAGCAGCAGACTGGAACTAAGTCAAACAGACATCATAACTCAGGATTCTTGTGCTAATCAGATAAGTCAAGTATTTTCCTGTTTTCATTGTTTATCTTTATAAGTTCCATACATACATTTATATGTTTTCTGTCTTAAATGATTGACTAGGAAAGCTTAAACATGATTAGTGTTAAAAGCTCTCTGTTTTTTACTAGTTATTCATTGATATGTTTTCTGCTGATAACCGGACTTAAGAATTCTTAAATGCTCTTAGTCCCTGTTTGACCCCTTTTCTTCATCTTCACTTTTGTAACTTAAGGATCCTTCATTGCCCTTTTGTTCAGATCTTGTCATTTCATCAAAAAGCCTATTTCCAAACCCTTTGAAGGTCATCTACCCTGCCCTTAGTACATTTGCTCTTTTGACCTTATTTCCTAGCTCTGCTTGCCAAGAAGTTGACTCCATAGCCCAATGGTTTGGTAGATCCCTCTGTGGTTTACCTTGAAGTACCTTTTACTCCCACCAAACATTCAAAACAAACCCATTGTCCAATCATACCTAGCCTAAAATCTTATAACAAAATCAAGCTAAATCTTGAGGAGAGATCTCTCTTCGAAATTTAGGAAGGCTAGACCCTAGATTTCAAAAGAGGTTCTTGGTTAACCTTGGTTTTGTTCAACTATAAATCCTCATCCCACAACCTGAGAATTACTAAGGTGATAACACCCTCCTCGGGTTATTATGGCCACACTCGGCAGAGGTTGTGTCTCGACTACTCTTGGCTCTACGTTGACCAAATTGGCTCCTCGTTGCCTGGTTCTCCCTTTCCATCTTTTGATTAGCTCTGGAAAGTCTTCAGTGGCATGTGCATTCACTCTACACTGGGAACACCATGGTCGTCTTGGTAGTGGATACTCCCTTGCTACATGGCCTTCTTGATTACAATTGTAACACCTCAAAGGTCCTCTTCCTCCAGTCTTGCCCCCTTGCATTCCTAATCCTCCTCGTCCTCTCTGAGTTTCATTTACTTTGTATGTTGATCTATCCAGTCGGTCTACTAATGTATCCAGGGCTCTGCATTGCTCTGTATGATGAGTTGTTGAAGCGCAGAATTCACAGTAGACGTTATTTGGGACATTTGAATATTTTTGTAAGATTGGGCATAAACGTGGAGGATGACCAATACACTTACATATTTCACAGTATTCTGCTTCCGTATATTTTTTTTGGTTAGGAAAACCTAGGAAATGGGGTTGCGCCTGGTACAGTCCTTGAGTATTTACTTGCGCAACTCATCCCACAGGTGGTGTTCCTTGTGCTCCTATCGCCGAAGTCCCAACATTGCCTCCCCGTAACCTCAAACACTCTGTAACCACATGTCCTTCCAACAGACAATGTGTACACCACACATTGGGTCGTGCTGGTCGTGTCGACTAAATATCTTTGAGTTTTATGTCAAACTTGCTATTTGATGTTGCAATCCCAATATGGACGGATCTTGGGTGGCTACTCCCCCCCTAAACTCCTGTGGGTAGCCAGCCATTTCTTCTATTTTCATTGCTTTCTCTAGTGCATCTTGAAGGGTATCAATATTTTTTTGGGTCAATGGTGTTCTTGTCAAGGGTAAGAGTGCTTTAATGAACCAATCTCGTTGGTGATTTAAATCAATCGGGTAACTCAGTTTCCCGATTGCATCTTTGAACCTTCTCATCAGATCCTAGGTTGTTTCTCCTTCCCTTTGTTTAATATCCCATAGTTCGGGCAGTCCTTGCTCATTAATCTACGGGAGCTTGAATTCTTGTACAAACTCTCTTTTAACATCATCTATAGATGGGTTACAGTGTACTTCTGACCATTTGATAAACCATTGTAATGCTCTTTCTCTTAGCGTTGTTTGAAATTCAATTAATTTAACTGCATATGGTGTCTGACGAGCTCTCAAAATTGCTTCGTGCAGATACCAATGTTGCTCTACATCATCATTACCCTTTCCAGAAATTTTCAGATATCGAATAAATGATCTTGTCATTTCTACTTGTGTGGGTGGGACTAATATGAATCCTCTACTTCATGGCTGAGAAATTACACTGCTATTACTACTGCTAGCGGCTATCTGCATTGTATACTAAACATTATACAACTTTCTAGACTTTTGCAACTTTATAAAAAACTTATCAGGTGGGTGGTAAAGTACCACGGGAAGGTTAGGACTAGTTCTACTTGAAACTGGGGGAATAATATTACCTTGCGCTATGGTCGTCGGCCTCTTTCGGAACAGTTGCTCCATCGCAACATGCAGCTCTACATCAAACTCATCTTCGGGGTGCGCATCCTCCTCTTCATTGGACTTTTTTCTCTTCTCTCTTTGGGATGGGCTCCTATGGAACTGTCTAACTCCTTGGTGGACCCGTCCATTCCTTTGAGTCTTACTTCATCTTCTCTCCTCCCTGTCATCTGTGACACCTCTTCTCCTTGATGTGTATCCCTCTTCTGCTTCTCAAACTCTCATATTTCCCTTTCCCGCCACTTCTCATCGATTATCACCCTTCCATGTGCTCTTAACTCCCTTAACCTACTATAGGTCCCGACATCCATATCCTTATTCCCATTTTTCCCTTGTTCGTAGCATACTTCCTTCAAGTTCTTCCCCCAGTACTGGAGGTTTAAGCTTCCATCTTGTGACTTTGGAAAAGCATTAGTCCCTCGTCCACCATTAAATCTTTAATGCACAACGATATTTTTTTCAACAACTTTCCCTGCAACCCAGACTTAAATATATCTTCTGCTTTTGTAGAATATTGATAACATTTAGCTACGAACTCTACAATGTATCCCTCCAAGGTTGTCTGCACCCAAAAGTCTATTGCTCAAGTTAGCTTCGTATCTAGTCTGTGTAATGCTGTCAGGTTTGTATGCATCCAACTACGACAGTATCAACGCAATCCTCTAGAAAGTGCTTTCATCTGGAGTCTTCGCAACCAGTTATGGAGTTCTTCAGGAAATTTTCCCTAGAAAATTTCATACAAATCACTCGTTGAATCAAAAAACAAAACTTGATCCTTGACAGTCCTTTCCTTTTGATGTCAGAGCTCCGCCTGTTGCAATATGAACTGATCTACATGATTATCCCACCAGTTACGCAATTCCCTTTTGTAGATCTTTGATACCATGATCTAGCTCTTGAGTAAATTTTTGGGTCCCGACAACGAAACCATTTGTTGGCGAAAAAGGGTGACTTCTGGGCAAGACCCAGGTTCAGGCTCGGGGCCAACAAGATCCCGCTGTAGTATATAACAATGCCGACATTTTCACCCTGCTCAAGAGAGCAAGGAGTCTCACCCGACGCGTGTCGTGACCTTACTAAGAAAGAGAGCTAGAACCATATTATCGAAGGGAGACTGCTAACAGCTAACCAGACATTACATTACAATGAACACATTCATCGCATATGAATCAGGACACAAGTTACCATTCATCAATGACCAACAAGAACATCAAAATTTTGAAATAGCTAAACACACAACTACGAATCTAACTGTCATACACATCATATAATGCACAACCTGACATTACTCTGTTATATTAAATCATCAGCAAATTACATATTATACTCCGCAGAGTTCAGCATAATACAACACAATACATTTCAGGCTCCGAAGAGCTCCCAGGACACAAAACCCTATCTTCTCCCCATAATAGTTTTCCAACTACCGATCCCTAAGCGAACTCTCTTTTCCCTTGCTTATCTACCTCCGCCGACTAGCACTGCCAGTCTTCGCCCCTTCTTTGCTTGGTTGTTCTCTTGCGCTCTTTTGCTTCCTGTCTCCTTCCGCAGTTGGCTCTGCCTCTGGGAGTCCTTTTTGTTCATTGTCCCTTGTTTCTACCATCTGTGCTGCTGCCTGCCTATGCTCTGCCACATATCTGTATGTTCTCCGCAACCGCAACGATTCCTTTCCTTTCATAATAGTGCTCCATCACCTGTTCTTCTTGCCACTTGGCCTTCCGCAACTCAAAATTGTCTTACTCAAAACAAATGCCCCAACACAGAGGTGTGTCTTGGTCTCTCATAAGCCTTCATCTTGTTTTCTTTTGGTTTTGAGTGCCTTTAATAAGAATTTGTTTAGATTTTCCTTTGTTCTTATCATTAGGTCATTAGCAAACTGAATTTCTTGATCATTGGGTGCTTGAAAGAATTGGTGTTTTATTCGTCATTCTGAATAGTTTATTTTATCAATGATTAGACAAATATCTCGGTTTTCATCTGAAAAATTAAGTGGAATCCAAAAGAAAATTCTTATGCATCATGCATTACATATAGGGCTTTGATTTTGATTAGAAAATTGAATTTGTAGAGATCGATTATTATTGCATCACTTGTTTGTTGCATTGTTGATTGATTTATTCTTCCCCTACTTAGTTAGGCCTTTCATTGTTAAAAGGAAAATGAAAAGAGTCATTTTTTTCATATTAGTTGCATTATAGGTGTGTTTAGGTGACATCAAGTTTTGAGCCTTGAAACTAAAACATAATTCAAGATCAACTCTAAAATTCATCTCAATTAACCTAAGGAGCATTTGAAACTTGACGCACATATAGGTCTAGGCTAGAGACGTGTTCTGACGTCTTTAATCATAGGAGTTGTCATTTTTTTCCAGCGTTGCATTCCGGGGGTGATATCTCGTTCTACGTACGTAAGTGTATTATATCATTCTCCAAGTACCTTTGGGTATATTGGATCGTGCTTCAAGCATGATAAGTATATGGGAACACTCTCATCGTATAGTTACGCATTAAACATCACTAATATGGACTGCACTTCCACGTATTGTCGAGTATAATTTGGAAGTCCACCATAGGTTGTTATTCTTCCATAGGTAGTCGATTTGACCGCCTTGTATATGATGATACACCGAACACAACATTCGGGGAGATTGTCTTCCCGTACATAAATCCTTGGTTCTCCAAGGTGGTATATTGAAGTTCACAGTTACTTCGTAAACCTTTTGCCTAGTTACCCATTTTTTATTTATTTTTGTTATTAATTTCTAAAATTAATTAATTGACCGCAAAAGAACATCCTTACTATAGAACAATTCCTTAGTAGATATTAGGTTGAGACTAATGGGAACATTGCTCGAGTCTACCAATCAAGGAAACCCCTCTGATGGGAACCCCATTCATTTTCCTCTTTTTGGAATATTGGTGCTCCTTATATGGAAATCTTGTCCCTTCTCGTATTTACCATTGGCTTGATAGTTTGGTTTTTTTCGACCTCTTCGGTTCTGAATTTCCAAACTACTTATCAACCAAGTAGCCCTCCACGTGAACAAAATTACCTCAAGTTGATCCTAATGTTGACCCTTTTCCTTCTTAGCATGTTCGGTCTTCTTCCTCTTCGTCTGGTGAAAACCTCAAAGTTAGTAACCAAGTGGATAAGAAGAATAAGAAAAGGAATATTATGAAGAAGAAAAATAAGCAGCGGGGAAACCAAGCAACTATTGTTTCCCATGAAGCTAGTATGGAGGAACCTTCCAATGAAACCTCACAAAGTTAAATTCCCTTGCAAGTTATGTAAGTGTGACCACCTTCTTAGATATTGTCTTTGTATTCCCAAGATATTAGAAGTGTGTTCTATAGGCTCACATCAGCGTTCCTCATCAGCCTCTGGAGATCATGTTGGTGATAAACCATCACCTAGTTATAGTAAGGTCCATGAGAAAAAGGGTAAAGTCAGGTTTCCTTGTAAGTTATGTGAAGGGAATCATCCTATTCACCTTTGTCCTTATATGGATGAAGCCTCAAAAGTGTTGGAAAAACTTACAACTTCCCACCCTCGTCTTTCAGATAGTTATCAGAAACTTTCTCCCAATCCTCCACTAGTTGATGATGTGATTGATCAAAATCTGAATCCAATCAATCCCACTCTCTCTAAACATGAATGCCATGAGTTCATTCCCAACCAACCATTGTGTTATCACCCAAAAATTTTCAAAACATCATTGTGTCAACTCTATTTTTTATCATGGTCTAAAATGGGTTTGAAAGTCATTTTAGGATTTGGTTAAGGGTAGGTTAGAGTTTTTATAAGTTTAAATTTCATCATTGGATTCAAATAAAGTCTTTAGAGGTCCATTCCATGATCAAATATTAACATTTTCCATCTAGGGGTCAATCCATAACGTTTCGGGTTAAATTTCTGCAACTAGCCAAGAATTCTCCATTTCGTAGTGCCGTTAGTTCAAAAAAGAGGATTTGCGCTACGAAAGCGCTGCTACTTTCGTAGCGCAAAATGCAGAAAATACACTACAGGCGCTACAAAAACGCGATTTTGTAGCTGTTAACTTCAAAGGTGGTTTCTGAGAAACTAAAAATGAATTTTAGAAATCTAAAAGAGGTTTTTCTTAATAACATATCTAGCTATAAAAATCTCTCTCAGTTTTTTTAAAATTCATTAGGAGGTGGGAGAAATTGATAAATTAAAATGCACTACGAAACTGTTGCTACTAAATTGTCATGTACATCACTTTTTAGCAGTCAACTTCAAGTTTAGTTTCTAGCCAAATGAAAAAGTTTTGTGGAATTCTGAAAAGAGGTTTGTCTTCATCATAGCCCCGGCTACAAAAACCTTTCTCAAATTTCTCACAGGTGTTATCAGTTGGGAGATACAAAGATTTCATTGAAGCCCTATTTTCAGAATCAGAGTTTTCATGTTTTACATATGTTTTGCAAAAGCAGTTTCTGGACAGAAGGAGATGTGTTTCAAAAACCCAAGAGAGGTTTTTGTTCAAGACATAATGGCCTACAAAAGCCTCCTTCAATTTCGCAAACTACCTCATGGGTTAGGAGATATAGGCTCTTTCCCAAGGCCTAATTTTCAGGGAAAAACAAGAAAAATTTGCAAATGAAGAAGGAATCTCATGAAGATTGTTATGAAAGTATTTTTCACTTGATATTTTTGTTTTATATGTTGGAAGCAGGTTGATTTGGAGTTTTGGCACTTTTCAAATTTTCATTTTTGAAAATTTTGAACAAAACTGCTCACTCAGCAATTTCGTAGCGCCAACAGTGCAAAATGAGTGAAATGTGCTACGAAACTGCTGTAGCATGCTTTTTCACTCTCTCTCTTAAATTTTGGAAGGGCAACAATGTGAATTTTCACTTGAAATTGCTAAGGGAGTTGTGGTAAGTGTCAAGGAAGATAAATCTGAAAATAAGAAACCAAAATTTTGAAGGAAAAAGGTTAAAAAGACTGCGCTACGAAACTGGGTTTTTTTCATAGCGCAGGTCTGTTTCACTATTTTCGAGAGTTTGAAGTAGATTGTGAACAAATGGCACTAGGGGATGACTTTGGACATATTCTTTTTCAGTTCTTGACAACAAATGGCATCGAAATCATGGTTCATAAGGGTCAGAATGCCTCAAAAGATTAAAGAATCCAAAGCCTAAAGAACAGGGAGATAGTTTCCTAGATTGCAGGAGATCAACATCATCAGCATTATGGTCATAACAGTTTGGAGCTCATCATCAGGTTTCGACCTCATGAAAATACAAGTGGCATATGATGTAATTAAGTCTAGATAAAGTTGTTTTAAATAGAGTGAAAGAGTCCTAATCCTACTTGTAATAGGACTCTGTTTTAGGTTTGCAGCTGTCTTATGTAATAAATACCATGTTATATGGTTAGGATAGGTGTCATAGGTAGGAATTCGATGTATCTAGCTGATGACAAGCTTATCTCATTATGTAAATTATCTATAAAAGATCAAGTGGTCGAATTAGAGAAGGGTTGTGTTGCTCATCTTAGCCCCTTGCTAATTTTTGAAAAACAAACAGGGGGGTCAAGCTGTCTTTGAGTTTTCAAGTAATGGTTTCCTTCTGGAAAGACATCATCCTTGAAGCCTTTCATGTTCCCTGCTCTTCAAGCCCTTTCCCTCGGATGTTCTGGAGTCAATAAACCTCATTGATTACTAAAAATATGTACTCCAAAGGCCTTTATTCGCCCTTTGCATCCCTGCAGAATGTCCCTTTTTACCTCTTTTTCCCTCTTTCCAAAGTCCCCTTTCCATCTCAAAACTCCCCTCTTCTCCCCTATCGTTTCCCTTCCTAACCCTTAAAATCCATTAAAAATAGGCCAAAACCCACTTTTTAACATTGTAAGAGGGCTTAGCCCCTTTCCCGCTATCCCCTTTCAACCACTTCCCCACGTGACCATTACCAAAGACCAAGCGCTTAATGCCTTGGGAGCTAGTCGCAATCGCAGCTTGCAAGCAAGCGCAACCCTTTGTTAACTCAGAAAAACTCCGATGCGATTGGCATAAGTCTATAAGTCCCGCGACACGTTGTGCACCGTTGATCCGCCGATTAGATCGAACGACTGGCGCTTTATCGCACCCCCGCTTGGATCGCAATCACAACAATTATGTTAACCCCTCCGATCGATCATCGCAAACATTTGTGATGTGATTGATCGCGTCGCATTTCCCCATCCAATCGCAATCGCAATTTCCGTCGCGTTTCCCCTTTGCTTCCTCCGATTCCGCCCCCCCCCCCCCGATCGGTCCATCGCAAATATTTGCGATGCGATTGATCGCACTGCATGTCCGACCCCCGATCCGCCCTATCGCAACTCCCCTCCAATTGATCGCATTGTGTTTTCCCTATCGCGATTGCGATTACTCCCCGCTCCCATCTCCTATTGCGATTTCCATATGGGTCCCACCTCACGCGTCCATTTCATTACACTTCATGCATTTCCGCTTATAACCAAGGTTCCGTGTTTTGCATTAAAGTTTTAATGTGTCACATGCATTCCGCCGATTCTCATAATCATTCCACCGATTGATCTTCGTCGTTGATCTACGCCTATAGACCATGATCACACGGCCCACGATGCATTTCTCCACCAAACCCTATTATACACCGTATCATTGCATTTTTCACCGTTTTTACGCATAAAACATTGTTCCACCACCGCCGCGCCATTGTTCTCCCATCCTCCACAATCACCCCCGTATGCATGGATTTCATAACCGAGTGCCGTGTTCTGCAGGGTTAGCAGGTGGGAAGGGCCGCCATGATTACACAGTCCATATTACAGCAGCAAGATTTCATAGACAGAGGTGTAAATGAAGCAGCAGAGAGTTCAATGCACAGATTGAGCAGATGAAAACATTAATGGAGCAGCAGAGGAGTATCAGTGGAAGATCGAGGATTTCAGCGTCCAGCATTAAAGATTCTAAGACCTAATTCATGGTCTAGAAGATAAAGGTACCAGATCAAAGATATCCCGGATCACACAGAGGGTACAATGCACAAGAAACCATACCCCCCAGGTTTTATTTCAGCAGAATTTCCTTTCAGGAAAGGACATAATGTTTATGTGATTTCACTTCTACGTTGTGTCCCTGAGGAGATTTTCACCCAGCGCATTTATTTCAGAAAGCTGGCGGTAGAGTACATACAACACAACATAGTCATTCAGCAGTATGGGCGCGAATGTTTCCGCCATTTTGTCTTAACGAGGCAAATTAAATGTTTTTCACCTACTTCTTTTATTAGGGTTCATCTTCTTCTATAAATGGCCCTAAGAACAGATTATTTAGGGTTATAGATTTTATCAGAAAACTATGCAGTGAAAGGATTTTTGTATACATTTTGTAAAGCTCTTGTATGAAGGCTTAGAGCCCATAGGGTCTCAGTGAGGAGGAGTTCTATCTGTTAAAGAGGATTCTGGTCTTTGGTATTTCACAGTGTGTAACCTTTTCTCTTATGTGTTATATTAATAGATCATTTCATTTCATCCATTTTTCTTGTATCATGTTTTGGAATGCGAGTGGCTCATTGATTTTTGGTATGGATTCATCCTAGTTGATGCTCATGCTCGGATCAGTCAAGCGCTTTAAATATGGCTCATGCATGATATTATGTTCCGCCATTCATCTAACCGTATTTCTGCTATATTAGTTTCTTTGGGAGGGTGCTTTTAAAATGCTATTGTCATGTATGGATTCTTAGATTGGTAAGCCCATGCATGGTGGTATTGTATATCTGGGTATCAGCTCAATGTTAGCTAATATCTCCTCAATATTTCATTCACCACATACACTTTTTGATAAACTATCTCTGTGAAGTATTTCTGAATTGGCCCGCTTTGCAATAAGCTGTCTCTGAATTGTCTGATGCTTCGTATTAGAATTCTACATCTTGTCTCTGCAGTATTTCTTTTCCTGTATCAATTTCTGAGAATTTGGTCCCATTCTATTTTATTTCCCTGTTTACAGGAGATAGCATGTGAGCTGAAGTTGACAACTTCATACATTATATTATACGCTCCTTGCTATGCTAAGATGTCATAGGCACTAATCTATCACAACTCTAGGCTGTCTCTAGGAGCGACAACATCTTTCTGGCGTCGTTGTCGGGGAATGAAGTTGAGAAAATTTAAATCCCTGGGCCTCGACAAAACCTAATTCACTCTTCAAGTAGGTGAGTATGGAGAGTTGAGAGTTGTAGATCCCTCACCTTGGCGACTCCACAGTTCCTAAATGATTAAAAGACTCCACTGGGTGATCAGTAGGCCGTTGATTATCTTGGTTTCACGAGACTCCACTGGGAGACTATGTCACAGTACAACATCAGCCATGCTGAAGACCAAGCCACTTCACCAATGGAAGACTCTGAGCAGTTTGTAAAAATGCATCCAAGTTTCATAGCAGAGTGTCGAGAGGAAATATCACGTGGCTTGGCAAAACTGGAAGTGGAGGACCTTCCACGGGCTATTCTTCTTCTCAGCTCAAGTTGCACACCCGTGCTTAAGAAGATCTTTCTAAGATTGATGATTGAAAGATATGAAGTTGAGATCAAACTCTTGAAATCACAGGAACAAGCTCAAGACCTAGATAATGAGCAAGACATGTATGATGCTTTAAAACCTATGGAAGATGAGGAGGAAAATGATCAGGAACTGCCTGATTGCTTACCTATGTCTTGTGTTACGTTGATCAGAGAGTATCAGGACCTAATAGCAAAGGAAAATAGGGAGTGTTGCTTGGAGGAAACAAGAGACCACATAGAAGATGCAGAATCTGATGTGGAGGAAGAAACCACTCATGAGCCTTGTAGTCTCACCGAGTATCATCAGGTTCATGAGGACTGGTTTGAATCAGAGAGAGATGAAGAAACATCAGAAGATCCTCAAGTTTTTCCTGCAAGCATAACTGAGGATACTCTAGAAGAGGTTCAAGAAGACATCCTACCTCCAAATCAGCTAGTACAAGAAACAAAGAGCTGCTACTCTTCTGCACAAAGGAACACAAAACAGTCTTCTCCTTTGACAGAAGAAGAGATTGATCAGATATTAAATCAGCAGCCCACCTCAGAAATCTTCTATGGAACACACACTCTTGCCCATTCATCTTATGAGTCTGATTGTACAGATCCAGAAAGCTCCTCTGCGGATCAAAGTGAAGAAGAACCTGCTGATAATCCAGTATGCTCTGTTGGCAGTATTACTTATATTCATGTTTTTCCTATTCCTGATCTATCTGATGATGATGTTTCCCAAATAGAAGATAATTTTGCAGTGTCATCATTAGTAGATCTATGGGAGGAAAATCATTTCCCTTTACTTCCAGAGAGTAATAAGTCAGTGCAGGCTATTTATGACACTGATGGGGAGAGCTACGATAGTATAATAGCAGATGAAGATTCCTTGAATCTTCATTCTGCTTTACCACAGATCATCAGTGAGACTGGAAACCATCAGCCTTCCTTTTCAGAAGATGAGGAGGTAAGCAAAGAAGAAATTCTTGAGCAGATTGAAATTAAGGGGACTTCTCTTGAAGAGGAAGAAGAAATGAAACATACCCCTGCTCAAGAATATATAGATCTTTTCACAGAGCTCAGCACATCAGAGCAGAATATATCAGAGCTCCAAGAGGACTCAGCTGCAAGATATGATGAGTCCTCCAGTTCAAAAAGTGAAGAAGATGAGGGAGATTCTCTCTCTCAAGAGAGTCTTTTTCTTGATCCAGTGGAAGAAGAAGAGATCTTGGTTGAAGCCTCTCTGCCAAATATTCATAGCCAGGTATCTTTTCATGATCCTTATGCTCATTTCCTGCAAACATTTGAGGAAGGATCAAAGGTCTTTTCGAGCAGCATGTTGCAAACAGAAAGAAAATTTTTCAAAGCTACTATTGTGGAACAAAAAGAGTGGGAGCTGCCCTGCTTATCCAGCTTGCTCAAGGAGTTGAGCAAGAAGGACCAGTCATGGGATCACTTGATGGACTGGTTACATTGGAAGACAATGTTTGTAAGTTAGACTTGTAAATATTCCAGTTAGAGTAGGGTAGGTAGGAAAAGCTCAATAAAGCTCAGTCTGTGAGCATGTAGTTAGTTGTTTTAATTTCTGCAAAGTCCAGTAAGCCAGACAGTCTAATCCTGGCTTGGTTTTTTTCCAATTTCTATTTTAGAATGTAGAGAAGAAATTTGCTAGATAGCTTAATCCTAGCAGATGTAGTTTAGGTAGAGAAAATGTGAGACCAACAGTTTAATCTGGTCTCATGGAGTAATAAGGATAGAAGTTGAAATGCTAAAGAACAGAGTCTGCATAGAAGATGATCAGGAGGTCTGCAGAGTTCTCGACACGCCCAAGGATGAACGTGCCGTCCCCAGGTGGAGCCAATGTTGATCATCTTAGCCCCTTGCTAATTTTTGAAAAACAAACAGGGGGGTCAAGCTGTCTTTGAGTTTTCAAGTAATGGTTTCCTTCTGGAAAGACATCATCCTTGAAGCCTTTCATGTTCCCTGCTCTTCAAGCCCTTTCCCTCTGCTATTCTGGAGTCAATAAACCTCACTGATTACTAAAAATATGTACTCCAAAGGCCTTTATTTTCCCTTTGCATCCCTGCAGAATGTCCCTTTTTACCTCTTTTTCCCTCTTTCCAAAGTCCCCTTTCCATCTCAAAACTCCCCTTTTCTCCCTTATCGTTTCCCTTCCTAACCCTTAAAATCCATTAAAAATGGGCCAAAACCCACTTTTTAACATTGTAAGAGGGCTTAGCCCCTTTCTCGCCAGCCCCTTTCAACCACTTCCCCACGTGACCATTACCCAAGACCAAGCGCTTAATGCCTTGGGAGCTAGTCGCAATCGCAGCTTGCAAGCAAGCGCAACCCTTTGTTAACTCAGAAAAACTCCGATGCGATTGGCGTAAGTCTATAAGTCCCGCGATGCGTTGCGCACCATTGATCCGCCGATTAGATCGAACGGCTGGCGCTTTATCGCACCCCCGCTTGGATCGCAATCGCAACAATTATGTTAACCCCTCCGTTCGATCATCGCAAACATTTGCGATGCAATTGATCGCGTCGCATTTCCCCGTCCAATCGCAATCGCAATTTCCGTCGTGTTTCCCCTTTGCTTCCTCTGATTATGCCCCCCCCCCGATCAGTCCATCGCAAATATTTGCGATGCGATTGATCGCACCGCATGTCTGACCCCCAATCCGCCCGATCGCAACTCCCCTCCAATTGATCGCATCGCGTTTTCCCTATCGCGATTGCGATTACTCCCCGCTCCCGTCTCCGATTGCGATTTCCATATGGGTCCCACCTCACGCGTCCATTTCATTACATTTCATGCATTTCCGCTTATAACCAAGGTTCCGTGTTTTGCATTAAAGTTTTAATGTGTCACATGCATTCCGCCGATTCTCATAATCATTCCACCGATTGATCTCTGTCGTTGATCTACGCCTATAGACCATGATCACACGGTCCACGATGCATTTCTCTGCCAAACCCTATTATACACCGTATCATTGCATATTTCACCGTTTTTACGCATAAAACATTGTTCCACCACCGCCGCGCCATTGTTCTCCCGTCCTCCACAATCACCCCTGTATGCATGGATTTCATAACCGAGTGTCGTGTTCTGCAGGGTTACCAGGTGGGAAGGGCCGCCATGATTTCACAGTCCATATTACAACGACAAGATTTCATAGACAGAGGTGTAAATGAAGCAGCAGAGAGTTCAATGCACAAGTTGAGCAGATGAAAACATTAATGGAGCAACAGAGGAGTATCAGTGGAAGATCGAGGATTTCAGCGTCCAGCATTAAAGATTCTAAGACCTAATTCATGGTCTAGAAGATAAAGGTACCAGATCAAAGATATCCTGGATCACACAGAGGGTACAATGTACAAGAAACCATACCCCCAGGTTTTATTTCAGCAGAATTTCCTTTCAGGAAAGGACAGAATGTTTATGTGATTTCACTTCTACGCCGTGTCCCTGAGGAGATTTTCACCCAACGCATTTATTTCAGAAAGTCGGCGGCAGAGTATATACAGCACAACATAGTCATTTAGCAATATGGGCGCGAATGTTTCCGCCATTTTGTCTTAACGAGGCAAATTAAATGTTTTTCACCTACTTCTTTTATTAGGGTTCTTCTTCTTCTATAAATGGCCCTAAGAACAGATTATTGAGGGTTCCAGATTTTATCAGAAAACTATGCAGTGAAAGGCTTTTTGTATACATTTCGTAAAGCTCTTGTATGAAGGCTTAGAGCCCATAGGGTCTCAGTGAGGAGGAGTTCTACCTGTTAAAGAGGATTCTGGTCTTTGGTATTTCACAGTGTGTAACCTTTTCTCTTATGTGTTATATTAATAGATCATTTCATTTCATCCATCTTTCTTGTATCATGTTTTGGAATGCGAGTGGCTCATCGATTTTTGGTATGGATTCATCCTAGTTGATGCCCATGCTCGGATCAGTCAAGCGCTTTAAATATGGCTCATGCATGATATTTTGTTTCGCCATTCATCTAACCGTATTTCTGCTATATTAGTTTCTTTGGGAAGGTGCTTTTAAAATGCTATTGTCATGTATGGATTCTTAGATTGGTAAGCCCATGCATGGTGGTATTGTATATCTGGGTATCAGCTCAATGTTAGCTAATATCTCCTCAATATTTCATTCACCACATACACTTTCTGATAAATTATCTCTGTGAAGTATTTCTGAATTGGCCCGCTTTGCAGTAAGTTGTCTCTGAATTGTCTGATGCTTCGTATTAGAGTTCTACATCTTGTTTCTGCAGTATTTCTTTTCCTGTATCAGTTTCTGAGAATTTGGTCCCATTCTATTTTATTTCCTTGTTTACAGGAGATAGCATGTGAGCTGAAGTTGACAACTTCATACATTATATTATACGCTCCTTGCTATGCTAAGATGTCTTAGGCACTGGTCTATCACAAATCTAGGCTGTCTCTAGGAGCGACAACAGGTTGGACATTTGTTAGAAAAAAGACTCTGTTTTATGTAAGTGATTGTTTTCAGCCTAATAGAGAATATCTACTTTGACAACTCAAGATTCATAAGGAGTTCTTGTATGTTTTTGTTCCAATGGAATCTTTCCAATATTCTATTGCAGTGGTGTTTGCTTATGTTACTCAGAATTAATCAATGATGCTTTGACTTCCTTCATAAACAAGCTCACTGTGTGTTTCACCGTTTTACATGTTTATTCCTTGACTTGAACTCTGATATGCCTTGACTTCCATGCTAAGTAGATTATCTTGGTTTTGTTGAAGCTATCATGACTCCATAAGTCCAATGCACACTTGCTAATGTGATTTACATCATTTATCTGTTTATTATCATATGGAGTTAGCCATCTACATATTTATCAAAAATCATAAACCCCTTGAGAGAGCCTCTCAGGTTGAGGAGGCTAAGCCTCAACCAAAAGATTGGTTTGAAATAGTTGTACAAGATTGGTTTGATGAGCAACCTATCAGGTCTGATTTTGTAATAACATTTTGGTGCGTCTGCCAGGAGTCTGAAAATATACATCTCCCAAAAATTATGAAGTTGAACTCTTGAAGGTAGCAGGAGCTCAGAATCTGTTCGAGGTTGCAACTACCTTGAGCAACTCCATTGTTGAAGAATTCAAATTTTTCATAGATTCAAGGTGACTCCACTGCTTGAAGATCAATAGCTTGATGAAGTTTCAAGATGCGTTCCATGGCAAGAATAAATGCCAGGTATGCTCATATGAATCGGTCTCATATCCTTGGTTTTCCAAATCCTATGCCAAAGGCTGAATGGTGAGATGATCTTCCAATATTTAAAGATGAAAAGAAAGACAGTGTTGCTCTTCATTTGGTTAGATTCCATATGCATGTGCACAGTCTTAAGGTTCAGTTCCCTGAGGATTGTCTCATGAAGAGGTTTATGGCCACTTTAGAAGGAAAAGCATGGTTTTGGTATGAAAGCTTGCCAAATGGTTCATTATATTCTCTTGTTGATTTCCATGTTTCATTTTATGAGATGTATAAAGAGTGCCATCCCTCCTTATTGCTGGTCAAAGACTATTGTAAACACTTTGTGAGTTTTATTGAATATTTGGAGAATTGTTATGAAGATGATGAGTTTATGGATGAAGAAATTTTAGAGGCCCTTCGTGACAATACCTTTCATCACCAACAAGAACACCAAGAAGAAAGGATAGCATCTCTTTTGGATGAAAATGAAACCCAGCAGGAGCTTATTTATGAAAATCATGTTACATCCTCTGAGTTTGAGGAAAATTTGCAGCAGATTTGTCAATCCTTTGATCATCAGGAGTATGAGAATCATTTCAAATAGCAAGAGGAAATATTGGAAAATTCTTGCTACAATCCTCAGGTACAGGAAAAAGTTGATTCTTCATGTCATTTCTTGCATCAGCCTACATCAAATGATGATTACATTAATGAAGAAGTGGGTGAAAATTTTTCTTTACCCTCGTCTTCTAATCTGAAATCATTTGAGTGCAAGTCAGAAGATAAGATTCATTTTGTGGATGAAGTTACTAAGAACATTGAAAAGGACATTGAAGTTTTAGAGGATAAATTTCAATCTTATAGGCTTCAAGATCAAGATCAGTCTTTTCAAAAGATTTCCATGCTAGAACACAAAGAGAAGGTGTTGCTTCCTTTCTCTTTTGAGATTGAGGAAGAATACACTGTTCTTGAAAATCAGTTTGATAGCACACAACTGAAGTCTTATGTGGTTGATCAAAGTATGGATGAGTTGTCCAAAGCTACAGAATGTCATGAGAAGCATCAAACAGATCATGTATTCTTTGATCCTATAGCTGACTACATGGAAAGGTTCTATAGTCCAGATTTCCAGTGATATTTTCATTATGAAGATCAGTTACATCTCATGTTGCCTTGGTCATTTCAGTATCATGTTTACTTTTGGTTCAAGCACAGTGAATATATTCAAGTGTTAGATCATATCAATGACTGGCTTCATTGGAAGTTTCATGTTCCTTGAGTTACAAATGGAGATTGCAGCTGATAGGGTAGGTAGGAGGTGTGAATAAGCTCAAAGTTTATTGAGCATCCTTTCAGTAGGTATAGATTTGTTTATTCTGCAGCGATCATCAAGCTTGAGCCCGAGGTGAAGGCCATAAGAGTTTGAAGAAGCTTGGCAATTTCAAAGTTTTTTTTTTTTTCCAAGAAGATGGATAGCACTGGAACTACTGGTTCTTAGTGTACCACAGGGGCACACTATCCCAAGTGGAGCCACTGTTATCACCCAAAAATTTTCAAAACATCATTGTGTCAACTCTATTTTTTATCATGGTCTAAAATGGGTTTGAAAGTCATTTTAGGATTTGGTTAAGGGTAGGTTATAGTTTTTATAAGTTTAAAGGTCATCATTGGATTCAAATAAAGTCTTTAGAGGTCCATTCCATGATCAAATATTAGCATTTTCCATCTAGGGGTCAATCCATAAGGTTTCAGGTTAAATTAGCCAATAATCCTCTGTTTTGTAGCGCCACTAGTTCAAATAAGAGGATTTGTGCTACGAAAGCGCTACTACTTTCGTAGCACAAAATGTAGAAAATACACTATAGGCACTACGAAAACGCGGTTTTGTAGTTGTCAACTTCAAAGGCGGTTTCTGAGAAACTGAAAATGAATTTTAGAAATATGAAAGAGGTTTTTCTTCATAACATATCTAACTATAAAAACCTCTCTCATTTTCTTTAAATTCATTAGGAGGTGGGATAAATTGATAAATTAAAATGCACTATGAAACTGTTGTTACTAAACTGTCCTGTACATGACTTGTTAGCAGTCCAATTCAAGTTCATTTTCTGGCCAAATAAAAAAGTGTTTTGGAATTCCGAAAGAGTTTTGTCTTCATCACAGCCCCAGCTACAAAAACCTCTCTCAAATTTCTCACAGGTGTTATCAGTTGGGAGATACAAGGGTTTCATTGAAGCCCTATTTTCAGAAACAGAGTTTTCATGTTTTACACATGTTTTTCAAAAGCAGTTTCTGGATAGAAGGAGATGTGTTTCAAAAAAAAAAAAGGTTTTTATTCAAGACATAATGGCCTACAAAAGCCTCCTTTAGTTTCTCAAACTACCTCATGGATTAGGAGATATAGGCTCTGTCCCAAGACCTAATTTTCAGGGAAAAATAGGAAAAATTTGCAAATGAAGAAGGAATCTCATGAAGACTGTTATAAAAGTATTTTTCACTTGATATTTTTGTTTTATATGTTGGAAGCAGGTTGATTTGGAGTTTTAGCACATTTTCAAATTTTCATTTTTGAAAATTTTGACAAAAGTGCTCACTCAGCAATTTCGTAGCGCCAACAGTGCAAAATGAGTGAAATGTGCTACGAAACTGTTGTAGCATGCTTTTTCACTCTCTCTCTTAAATTTTGGAAGGGCAACAATGTGAATTTTCACTTCAAATTGCTAAGGGAGTTGTGTTAAGTGTCAAGGAATATAAATCTGAAAACAAGAAACCAAAATTTTGAAGGAAAAAGGTTAAAAAGACTGCTCTACGAAAAGCGCTACGAAACTGGGTTGTTTTCATAGCGCAGGTCTGTTTCACTATTTCGAAGGGTTTGAAGTAGATTGTGAACAGCTGGCACTAGGGGATGACTTTGGGCATATGCTTTTTCAGTTCTTGACAACAAATGGCATCGAAATCATGGTTCATAAGGGTCAGAATGCCTCAAAATATTAAAGAATCCAAAGCCTAAAGAACAGGGAGACAGTTTCCTAGATTGCAGGAGATCAACATCATCAGCATTATGGTCATAACAGTTTAGAGCTCATCATCAGGTTTCGACCTCATGAAAATACAAGTGGCATATGATGTAATTAAGTCTAGATAAAGTTGTTTTAAATAAAGTGAGAGTCCTAATCCTACTTGTAATAGGACTTTGTTTTAGGTTTGCAGTTGTCTTATGTAATAAATACCATGTTGTATGGTTAGGATAGGTGTCGTAGGTAGGAATTCGATGTATCTAGCTGATGACAAGCTTATCTCATGATGTAAATCATCTATAAAAGATCAAGTGGTCAAATTAGAGAAGGGTTGGACATTTGTTAGCAAAAAGAATCTGTTTTATGTAAGTGACTGTTTTCAACCTAATAGAGAATTTCTACTTTGACAACTCAAGATTCATAAGGAGTTCTTGTATGTTCTTGTTCTAATTGCATCTTTTCAATATTCTATTGTAGTGGTGTTTGCTTATGTTACTCAGAATTCATCAATGATGCTTTGACTTCCTTCATAAACAAGCTGACTGTGTGTTTCACTGTTCTACATGTTTATTCCTTGACTTGAACTCTGATATGCCTTGACTTCCATGCTAAGTAGATTATCTTGGTTTTGCTGAAGCTATCATGACTCCATAAGCCCAATGTACACTTGATAATGTGATTTACAACCATTTTACATCATTTATTTGTTTTATATCATATAGAGGTAGCCATCTACATATTTATCAAAAACTATAAACCCCTTCAGAGAGCCCTCTCAGGTTGAGGAGGCTAAGCCTCAACCAAAAGATTGGTTTGAAATAGTTGCACAAGATTGGTTTGATGAGCAGCCTATCAAGTCTGTTTTTGTGATAACACAGTGGTTGAGAAAATGGTTGACTCGATTTCTCCTTCAGCTGATCAAACCTTTCCCGTAGCGAGTGAAGTTCATATCGCTCAGGTTCTTGTTTCTTTAGATTCCAATGAACTGGGAGGAAATCCTCCCGTTCCAATGGTAAATGAGAGTAATTATGTTGTTCCCATAGCACTAGGGGGGATTTCTCCCCTTCCCACGACACCCCCTCCAAGTAGTATGGTCACTTCCTTTGATTTGAGTTGATTGATAGGGTATCATCTTCCTCCTTATGTGCCCTTCCAGATCATAGTACAAGCTTATAACATGACCATACCTGGCACAAATATAGATGAAGGCGTGTCTGGTAGTATTTTGTGCTCGACTACTTGGCAAGCTTTTAGTTCTCCGCAGCTTGTGCTAGTTACCCAAAATTTGTTGGAATTTAACAGAGGAACGAGTCCACTATTAGGGATCTTTCCTCAGTTGCCTATTACTTTGGGAGGAAAGACTATATATATCGATGTGATGGTGGTCCAAGGCCCTTTGGATTTTAATTTACTCCTTAGGCATGACTATGTTTATGTCATGGGAACTCTTGTCTCTTCACTCGTTTGTGTGATGTGTTTCCCGCATGAAGGAAGAATCGTGATCATTGATCAAATTTCATTTCTCGGACTTAATCTGAGTCCTAATCAACCAACTTCCCTAAATGGTCCTTATATGCAAGTGGTATCTCCCCTGCCACAATATTAATTATGTGGCAATGTGTTCCATGCCTACGTCTATTGATGATATAGTAGGTGTTGTAGTGCATCATTTATTGGGGGCATTGGAGTCTAATATGTCCATTGGATCCTTTGATCCCTTCCAAGGCATTGTTCTCCCATCATAAGAGAACCTCTTGGAGGCCATGATCTCTTGGAGGCCATGATCTATGTGTTTTGAGAAAGGTTCCTTTTCTTATGCCAAGCTCGTTAAAAAATGAAACAAGGTCCTTGGAGCAAAGTTCATTTTCTTGTGACCAACTCTTTAACAAATGAAACAAGTTTTTTGGAGTAGAGTTCCTTGTCTTGTGTCAAGCTCATTAAAAAATGAAACAAGCTCTTATGAGGATAGTTCGTTTACTATGTCAACCTCATTAAAAAAATGAAATAGGTTCCTACGAGCATAGTTTCCTCTACGTTTCAAGCTCACATAAACATGAAACAATCTTGAGCATAGTTATTTTCTTGTGTCAAGTTCGTTAAAAAATTAAATAGGTCCCCTTCCAATTCGATTCTTTGATTAGATCTTGTAAATTCCCAGTGATTTCACTTGATCTCGTAAATGAACCTTCATTCCATCCACCTGTTAGTAACCAATAGTCTACTTAAGTGAATGAAATGAAGCTTGGTGGGAATGTACCTTGAATTGACTCATTATGATGGGGGCATGCAAACCTATTTCAAGCATAGTTTTCCACTATTTCAAGCTTGTGTAAAAATGAAACTACGATTAAGCATAGTTTTTCTCATGTTTCAAGCTTGTGAAAAAATGAAACCATCCTCAAGTATTTTCAAGAATAGTTTCCCATGTTTCAAGATTGGGTAAAAATGAAACCATTTTCATCCTACCTCTCGTGATTGTCATTTTTATCACCTTGTTTCTGCTAGATGAGCCTTATTTTTCTCATTCCATCGTCACCATCTTCTTGGCCGATCATACACATTCACTTGGTTTTTACCCTTTCCTGAGGAACTATTGCAATGAGTGGTCTTATTAGCGAACCTCTTGACCTCTACGTGTTTTGAGCAGTTCCATCATGACCGGAATCAGTTTCTATCCTTTTATACCACTTGTTCCTCTAGGAGGAGTCCTCTTTCAACACTTTTTAGACTCCCAAAATATGAAAATATTTTCGAGCACTTGTCTTTTCGAACTCGTAAAAGTAAATGAAAATATGTCTACTTAGTGTAAGTTTAACCCTTTTCCGGACTGAGATAGACTATTTATGAAAAAGGAATACCTTAGCCGAACATGGCTAAAAGGTTATCTTGGGTATTTTTTCTACCGTTTCGGACTTAGAGGACTATCTACGAAAAGAAACATCTGGAGTTTTCTTTTTCACCTCTTTTTCAAACTCTCTAAACATGAAAAATTTGTCAATTGTTACCATAACTAGACTTGTTAAAACATCAAAAAATGATGGACTTGTCAAACATGACGAGGGATTCATCTAAAGGATGAAATTACAGTTCAAGCATATGGTATCATCCTCAAGTTTGTTAAAAATAAATAGGTATTGACCAGTATGGTTGGGGAAATTGGGAAAATAGGGTACTCCACTTGTTATGGAAGCAAGTCGCTCTTGAACACAACACTCTTCCACTTCATTTCTGTGGTGGTTGGGTTGGGAAATATGTTTGTATTTTGGTTCATCATACTGTTTTCAAAGCCTCCATTTTCGGTTTTGTGTAAATGCTTCCAAGTCCATTCAATGTTGTCGTTGTGTTCAAGAGAGGTCATTTAGTCAATCTCTGCTACAATATTCTTAAGCCTTCATTTCATGTTTGTCATTCCTGATCCAGTTCTATATCTTCATCATTTTGTTTCAAATCATGATACTCATTTTGTGTCGTTGATGGAGGATACATCAAGGCCCTCCTACAATGGGTTGTTTCTTGTCGATATCAACTCATTATCCAGGAAGTTGATTTAGAAACGACCATTCGGTACCTTGGTTCTTGCATACATTAATGGAATTTTTTCTCGCTCTCGGCGACAAGTTTACATTATTGGCTTTCAATAGAAATATTTTGTGTGTTGTTCGACATCAACTCATTTATTCACACCATACGGATTCTACTGCAGTACCGTGAGAGCCATTAACATCATTGGTGGTTTCTCTCGCATATATTAGCGACTTACATCATTGGTCGGTAATTAGATGATGTTTACCATGTTCGACTCCAGCTCATTGATTCACATGCTTAGGCTCGTACATTGTAAGATCATGTGAGCGAGATGGAAAACCCCAAATATAGTTCCATCCATTCGGGTTGTGATTTCAAGATTAAATATAAGATTGCGATGTATGATGGCTATGATTACTCAAACAGTCATCCATTCATGGGTCCAACATTTTTCATCAATGGACACATATTTTGATTGCACTGACTATGGGTATGCCTCCCTCAGCAAAGATATCATGATGTAAATGTATTGTAACAGAAGATGATCTCACCGGTTTTTCGTGATCCTAAATTGTCACAAAGTAAATCACTTGAGTCATCAGTTTTCATTTCTGACTTTTCTCTTCAAGGGGGAATCTATTATAGGCCATTTTGTCACATCTAGTCAATCAGCCTACTAACTGTGTTGAAGATTGCAACAAGAAACAGTGAAGGAGGCATCCTGAAACATCATTCCTGATCCTAGTTGGAAAGTGATCACCTAAACTAGGTGGGGCCCACACAGGTGATTTTTGTCGCAAAGTTTATTTTTAAACTATGTCTATTTTTAGACATGTCGATCATATTCTATGAGTTGCAGGATGCTATTTGTGGATGGTTGGTCAAGTTGGAAAAATAGATGGACTTCTATTTTTAGACATATTAGGCGGAATCTATTTTTAGATTGCCAATCTAAAAATAGATATGTCGAATATTATTAGCTTTTAATAATATTTGGACTATAAACATTATCTTATTCTCTTGGAGCACTTCAGTTAAGTGCACAGATGTGGCACATGAGCTGACAGAAGGAATTACGCTATTCTTGAGGGTTAAGTGGAACTATTGCATGGATACTTCAGTTAGAACTCATGTGACAGAGTTTGGTGGAGTTATTGAGGTAGTTGATGGAGTTGTGTTCAGTTTAACTGAGTTAAACATAGTTGAGCTAGTTGTATCTAGTCTAAATGATTGATACACTAGTGAGAGTGGTGTGAATTAATTATTAATTAATTCACTAATTATTAAATCATTAATCAACTAAAGAATACATCAGTTAACTACAGTGCATGGACAGTTTCAGTGGAGACCAGTGAAGAGGTAGGTGAAAGAGCAGTGTGACTATCAGTTGTGACTATAGTGTTGCATGATTTGCAACACACAGTGGTTGGAGATGCCTATGAAGATTGCGTGAGCAAGGCTGGGGCAATCTGAGTTCATTCAGAGCCATTCTGCAGTAGTGATTCTTGATAGAAGCGGGCTAAGTGTGAGAGATCGGTGCATGGGATTTGCAAGATCGGGACTGATTAGTGTGTAGCAAGTGGAGATTATACTGAGAGCTTGTGAGGAGATTTGTATGATGATTTTTACATGATCTCTATGACATATATAATATAGAGATAGTTGGGGGTTTTCAGATTTAAGCTTTCCGATTACATATTGTGTTCATTATGTGTGAATGTTTATGGCTTTAATGTGTGCATGCAATTGATTTTATTTCCGCAATTAATGATGTTGATAATTTAGAAGAGATTTTGTATTGTGCATGAAGTCAAATAGTGTGTGATCAGGAGAATCTCGGATGTATAACATATCAGTTATATAAATTTCTACATGGTATCAGAGCGATATTGATCATTGGAGCAATTGCAAAACATTGAAGTAGTTGAGTTTTGTGCTGGTGGAATTCGAAATTACTGCAGTGTTTTTTTCTTGGTGTCGAAGTTGAACATTCATTGAAATGTCTTTCAGCAGATTGCAATTGGAGTATGCCCTTGAGGGCAGCTTGAATTATATTGCATGGAAGGACAGGATGGAGGCAATGCTGGAGGATAATGGGTTGAAGGATTTCATAGATGTTGATATTCCTAAACCGGGTTCTAGCGATGCAGCCGCACTTGACGCATGGCAAAAGAAGGTAGCAAGGTATCGAAGGATTATGTTGGAAGGTGTGAAGGATCACATAGTGTCCAGCGTTCATGGTAAAGCTTCTCCATTCTTGATGTGGAAAGCATTGACAGACTTGTTCCAAAGCAAGAGCGACCAGAGGAAGTTGGCGCTCAAGGATAAACTCAGGAAAATAAAAATGGAGGAGAATGACACTATTCCAGTATACTTGACAAAGTTTGTCCAATGCAGGGATGAGCTGGGAAGTGTGGGGGTTACTGTAGATGATGAGGACTTGGTGAGCTTGGCTCTTCTTGGGCTTCCGAAGAGTTGGCATTCCTATCAGGACTCTATCAACGGTCGGGAGAAATTGCCAGGATGGGAGCGACTTTGGTCGGATCTTGTGCAGGAGGATATAAAGCGGGATACCGGTGATGGATCTTCATCAGAGAATGATGATGAAGAGGATTGCGCTTTGGCTGCCGAAGCAAGGAAAGTAAAGGGGAAGAAAAATCCTTCTCAATCCGGTGCGGATGTCAAAGAGCGTGACATGTCCAAAGTGAAGTGTTTTCCTTTATGCGAGCATGGGCGTTTCGCCCGCCGCATTGTCCACAAAAGAAGAAGAACAAGCAGGCTACTGGAGCTGCAGCTGGTGAGGCTCTTGCCTCGCAATTTGAGTTGGACTTCTCATTGATCGCATGCATGGTGTCTAGTGCATTGGGATCGGGGTGGTATTTTGATAGTGGCGCTTCATTTCACATGACGGGAGATGTGAATCTTTTCAGTGACTTGGTGGAGAAAGATCTCCAGTTGCATGTTGAGTTGGGCGACAATGGACGATACAATGCGGCTGGCATTGGTACCATTACCTTTCAGAGAGAGTTAGGTAAGAGTGAACCTCGGTATGTGGAGCAGCCACAAGATGAGGATCATGGAGTGGGAGAAACCACTCATGCAAAGAAATTCCGTGCCAGATGGGCAGAGGGAGTGCATGCGGCTATACCACCAGGTGAGAGGTGGGGCGACATGCATGAGTAATCCCAAGAGGAGATTTATGGGCAGGATTCATGGAGATGGTGTGGATCTCATGAATTTAACCTGGCTACGAGGTGCCCATAGAGCAGCAGTAGCATGATCAGTTGGATTGATGCAGGCAGATCAAAGTGACAGTGTCGGATACTGGAGCGCGGATCAGAGTTGACAGCAAGTGCAGAGTGCATGGGTGCAGAGTTCAACAACGCAGTGGTTCCTGAAGACATGTGCAGTTGGTACCAGTAGAGGTCGAAGACTTTGATAGATGCATTATACTGATTGAGTTGTTTGGAGCCTATTCAGTTTCAAAGTAGTTGTAGAGCAGATGCATGGAGTTGCATGGCGCTTGCAAAGGTTGCAGGGCGAATGCATGGAGTTGCATGTCGCATGAAAAGACAATCCTTTCTTGTTGAGAGGGAGTGTTGAAGATTGCAACAAGAAACAGTGAAGGAGGCATCCTGAAACATCATTCCTGATCCTAGTTGGAAAGTGATCACCAAAACTAGGTGGGGGCCACACAGGTGATTTTTTGTCGCAAAGTCTATTTTTAGACTATGTCTATTTTTAGACATGTCGATCATATTCTATGAGTTGCAGGATGCTATTTGTGGATGGTTGGTCAAGTTGGAAAAATAGATGGACTTCTATTTTTAGACATATTGGGCGGAATCTATTTTTAGATTTCCAGTGTAAAAATAGATATGTCGAATATTATTAGCTCTTAATAATATTTGGACTATAAACATTATCTTATTCTCTTGGAGCACTTCAGTTAAGTGCACAGATGTGGCACAAGAGCTGACAGAAGGAATTACGCTATTCCTGAGGGTTAAGTGGAGCTATTGCATGAATACTTCAGTTAGAACTCATGTGACAGAGTTTGGTGGAGTTATTGAGGTAGTTGATGGAGTTGTGTTCAGTTTAACTGAGTTAAACATAGTTGAGCTAGTTGTATCTAGTCTAACTGATTGATACACTAGTGAGAGTGGTGTGAATTAATTGTTAATTAATTCACTAATTATTAACTCATTAATCAACTAAATAATACATCATTTAACTACAGTGCATGGACAGTTTCAGTGGAGACCAGTGAAGAGGTAGGTGAAAGAGCAGTGTGACTATCAGTTGTGACTATAGTGTTGCATGATTTGCAACACACAGTGGTTGGAGATGCCTATGAAGATTGCGTGAGCAAGGTTGGGGCAATTCGAGTTCATTCAAAGCTATTCTTCAGCAGTGATTGCGCAGTAGAGGCAGGCTGGCAGGTGGCAGAGATTGGAGCATGTGTTTTGCTAGATTGGACCTGATTAGTGTGTAGAAATTGGAGATTGTACTAAGAGCTTGTGAGGAGCTTTGTATAATGATTGTTACATGATCTCTATGACATATAATATACAGATAGTTGGGGGTTTTCAGCTTTAAGCTTTCCCATAAAATACTGTGTTCATATGTGTGAATGTTTATGGTTTTAATGTGTGCATGCAATTGATTTTATTTGTGCAATTAATGATCATTGGTAGAAGAGATTCTGTATTGTGCATGAAGTCAAATAGTGTGTGATTAGGAGAATTTCGGATGTATAATATATCAGTTATATAAATTTCTACAAACTGGATCAGTGAGCATCCTTTTACCCCTTGACGTCATCATTGCACAAATCCCTAAGCATGATTCTCCTTAATCCAAGAGTTTATGTATGAAACTACCTCAATTCAGTCATTTTAAGGACCAATGCGGTCTGCAAGTTTGTGGATCTGCGTTCACCAGCAGGTTGTCCCATGTTGGGTCGGGCTAATCACCAGCAGGTTTTCCTATGTTGCGGGTGCCTTGATTCTAGAAATTCAGGAAAAAAAAATTATTTCTAAAGCTTACTCTTTCATAATCTTCTAAGAGTTCTTACAACTATTTACCTTAGATAAAATTCTCAAATCCTATCCTGCCCTACCTTGGAGTTTCCATCCCTTATCCTTTGATCTCATCCTCCCATCAAGAGTGGATCTCAAGCGTAGATTGGTAAATGGATAAGAACTACCATCCTCTTCTATATATTTGTGGCCATCCACAAACTAGTGGTTGGATTTTGGAGATAGATTCTACCCTCACGTTGTGGTTGTGAAGAGACATTATTCCATGCAATAGGGTGACATAAAGGTACATTGTGGCAAATAAGGACAAGTTAACTTGGAGGATCTCTTCTACAAGATCAACTCCTATATTTGGTTGTAACTCGGTTCATTTCTATTAATGCAAATAATTCTTTGTTTTCCTATATGTGATGTTTTGATTTCATGTATTTCGATGTCATGTTGATCCATTGAATGAAGTGATTAGATGATGCTACATAGATGTCATAGGTCATTGGCTTGTTTTGTTTGATTGTGTGGGTTATAATTATAGCTATAAGAGCTAGGATTGGAGAATTCAAACCAAGAGAGGAGTGAAGCATACGACAAATCACACGTAGGCTTCATCATGTTATCTATTTACTTCAAGGGAAACATTAGCTTCTTTGTCTTTCTATTTTTCTAGGCTAGGCCACCCAGTCTAGGGACCACCCAGTCTAGGGAAGATACTTCTGTCTGCAGTCGTAGATTCTATATAACACTCACTATTGAAAAACTCCATGGGATATTGACCGCTTTTGAAATGAGAAAAAGGGGTACATCATTTATAATGGAAACGACATTCAAAGCCTCAAAGAAAGGGAAAGAAAAGGAAGAGCCTAAGGAAACAGATTAAATTTCAGATGAAGAAGAAGCGGATTTTATGAAGAACCTTCAAGTAGGATTTGGCAGGTTCAAAGGTAAGCTTCCTTTTAAATGTTTTTCCTATAGAATAGTAGGTCACTATGCCGTTAAGGTCCCTATAAATAAAATCATGAAAAAGGAAAGAATGTTTCAAAGAATAATGTTAAACGTTGTTTTACTAGCAAGCAAAGTTTTTATACTCATTAAGATAGTGAATGTTCTTCCAATAATGAGTATGATGAATCAAATCAATATTATCAATTAATTATGGCATTCTAAGAACAATGTGTAGACAAGTTTGATGATGATGAATATATGCATGCTCTAGAAAACACCCTTGTTGAAGAAATAACTAAGCTAAATATATGTCTATAAGAGGCTAAATTAATAGAAGAAACTTCGAATAAACAATTCCAAGAAAGGGAAAGCATTGTGAACCCTTAGAACTTTAAATTGTGGGTCTAAGAAAGGAACTTGAGAAAAAAAAAAGCTTTAAATCTTAGATTTTCTAAAGGATCTGAAGCTTTAGAAGAAATCATTAAAGTTCAATGTTCTCCTCTAATCAAGATGGGTCTTGGATACAATCCAAATCAAGATGGTGAAACATTAGAACCTATGAAATATTTTGAAATAGGTACAAAAAGCTTCGTCAATGTAGTAAAAGGAAACAATCATTCAAAACTATAGGACTTAGAAAAACAATGAAGGGTCAAACTATTCTCAGAAAAAACAATATATTTGTGAACAAAGGATAAGCTATTCAAAAAGGTATTATAATCCCAAGTACTCTTACTTCAATGGTCAATTCTTCACTTGTCACAACTTTGGTCACAAATTTGTTCATTTTGTTGCTTATAAAATGATTATGACTAAAGAATCAAGAAAACAACATAATGAAAGCAGCAAAAAAGATTCTTCCTATAATGTTTTTTCCCCTCTTTAGAATGAAATTGAATGTTCTATTTGCAATAACTTTGGTCATTAAGAAACTGAATGCAGAAGTGGGATGAATTCATCTTATCAACATGAGCAGAAGATAGAGCCTCCCAAGGTATGTAAAAACAAATTTTCTTATTTTGAAAGTTGTGGTCTAGCATTGTATGTAGGAGATCAAGAGAATCTATGCCAACATTGACAACAGAGGTTCGAAGCATATGACAAGTGACAGGGATAAGTTTTTTTCCTTTAATGAAATTAAGAAAGAAAAGAACTTTCGGTAATAACTCACTTGCTACCATTAAAGGAAAAGGATCCATGTTTTTAAAGGAAAAGGTCAAGGTTGAGAATGTATTATTTGTTGATGGGCTAAACATAACTTTTTGAGTGTTATTCAAATGTGTGATCAGGGGCATGAATTTATTTTCAAATCAAATAATTGCATGGTAAGCAATTTGAATACAAGTAAGATCATAATCAAGGGAATAAGAGCTCTAGGAAATGTCTACATCCTAGAGAGCGGAAAAGAGCATTGTTTTTTGAGCAAATCTGAAGAAAGTTGGATTTGGCACAAAAGGTTGGGGCACCTTAGTTTTTCCCAATTATACAAATCAAGAAGGATGGGAGTAGTCCGTGACTTACCCAACATTTCTCAACCTGAAAATAACATTTTCAAATCATTCCAATTCAATAAGCAATCCAAATTTCAATTTAAAGCCAAAGAAGGTACTTCAAGAAAACCCCTTGAATTTGTTCACGCTGATTTATGTGGAACTATGAGAAAGAAGTCTTCTCATGGTGAACAATACTTCATATTATTTATTGATGACTTTACAAGAATGTGTTGGGTTGGTTTACTAAAGTATAAAGATGAGGAATTTGAAAAGTTTAAAATATTCAAAGCTTTGATAGAAAATGAATTAGACCTAAAAATAAAATGTCTTAGATTTGATGGAGGAGAGTTTATATCAAATAAAATTTTCAATTTTTGTGAACAACATGGCATCAAAAGAAAATTTTCCATAGCTAAAACTCCTCAACAAAATGGATTTGCAGAAAGAATGAGAAAAAAAGTTCAACAAATGGCACTTGCCATGCTTGATGAGTCAGGAACACCACACACCTTCTGGTGAGAAGCAATACATACAACATCGGATATACTTAACAAAGCTCACGTTCGAGTAAACAATGATAAATCTCCATATGAACTCTGGTATGGTAAGCCTACAACTTCAAACATTTTATAATCTTTGGAAGAAAATGTTTCATAAAGAAAATTGATGATAAGATTGGAAAGTTTGAATCTAGAGCCGATGAAGGAATCCTCCTTGGATACTCTTTCAGAAGAAAAGGATATAAATGTTAAAATAAAATGCTCCAAAATATCATTGAAAGTATATATGTTGTGATTGATGAAGAATCCACATGTACCAAAAGGGAAGCACAAGAAAATGATAAACCTCTCCCTACTCAAATCCAAGAAGTTGTAGGAGAAAAATAAAGAGAAGCATCAGAAGAAGGAAATGAAAGTACAAGTATGTCAGAAAATACTCTAGCAAGGTATGTTTATAAAAATCATCATGAATCTCAAATTATAGGTGATAAGGAAGCAAGAATACAAACTAGAACAAATTTTGTTGGAACATCTAGTCACTTAGCCTTACTATCCACAATGAACCTCAAAATATGAATCAAGAAATAAAAGATGAATTTTGGGTTAAGGCAATGCATGAAGAAATTGATCAAATAGAAAAGAACCATACATGGACACTGGTACCAAGGCCTCATGATAAAAATGTAATTGGGATAAAGTGGGTGTTCAAGAACAAACTAAATGAAAATGGAGAAGTAATTTGAAACAAAACAAGACTTGTATGCAAAGGCTATGCTCAACAATAAGGGATATACTTTGAAGAGACATTTTCACCTGTAGCTAGACTTGAAGCCATAAGAATGTTTCTTGTATTTTCCAACTTTTGTAATTTTAAATTATATCAAATGGATGTTAAATATTCATTTTTAAATAGGGACCTAGAAGAAGAAGTTTATATTGAACAACCTGAAGGATTCATACTTGGCAATGATAAAAATATTTTTTCAAACTTAAAAAGGAATTATACGGGTTAAAACAGGCTCCTCGTGCATGGTATTATCATATTGACAGGTATCTTCAGCGACAAGGCTGAGTTTTGTTTACAACAATTTATATATCAAATATGACAATGAAAATTTTTTGGTGGTAGTGGTTTATGTTGATGACATCATATTTGGAAGTAATATTGAATCTATGAGTCAAGGATTTGCTTTAGCTATGCAGCAGGAATTTGAAATATCATTACTTGGTGAGCTCACATATTTTCTTGGTCTTCAAGTTCATCAAACTAAAGATGGTATATTTCTTTCTCAAGCCAAGTATCTCAAGCAGATTATGAAGAAGTATGGAATGGAAGTCTGTAAACTTGTACTCACACCAATGGAAACAGGATGCAATCTCAGTAAAAATGATGATTCTCCTTCATTCAATGAACCAAAATACATATCTATGATTTGAAACTTGCTTTATCTTACTAGTACAAGCCCAAAAATTATGCATGTTGTTGGGATAGTTGGACGATTTCAAGCAAATCCAAAGGAAACTCATCTTCAAGGAGTAAATAGAATTTTCAAGTATCTGCAAGGCACTCAAGATTATGGTCTATGGTATCCCAAAAACACAGATTTTTCACTTCATGCCTATACATATTCAGGTTGGGCAGGTAATATTGATGATTGCAAAAGCATTAGTGGAGGAGCCTTCTATTTGGGACATCGCTTAGTTTCTTGGTTTAGTAAGAAACAAAGTTATATTGCCTTATCAATTGTTGAAGCAGAATATGTTGGTGTTTATGTTGGGTGTGGAGCTTGATTATCATCTTGATTTAGAGGTCTTTGTTTCAGTCAGATATATACCCCAAGAAGATTGTACACACCTCCATGCCAGGGGGGGCACTTATCCCCCCGTGGAGGTTCATGGGCAGTGCCCTCGAAGCTAAAAATAGATGTAAAATATTGTAATTTCATAGTCAATCTGGTTCGTTCATTAGGCAGATGTCTGACGGTAGAAGTTATGTTTAATTTAGGATTTTTTTTCTTTAAAAGGCAACCCCTCTATTGTATGGGGTAATTGTATTGCGGTTGTGTGTTGAGAGTATTCTGAGCGAGAAAGATAAAGGGGAATTGCGTGAGATATTAGAGGATTTACAGCAGATCTGATGTAGGTTGTGTCTCTTCATTTTGCTGGATAATATAAATGAAAGACAAGTTGTATCTTCGTGGATGTAGCCCAAGTTGGGTGAACCACATATATCTGTGTCTCTCTTGTTTTATGTGTTTTCTGTGTTTTTATTTCTGCATATATTTATGTGTTCCATTGCTCTGTAATATATAATTTTCTAACAACTGGTATCAAAGCCGAAGGTCTATTTCGTTGATAAACTCGCAGGAAAGAAGGGTTGTTGGTTCGAGTGAGAGCAATTGTGGAAGATGGTAGGTTTAGGGCCAAGAAATTTAACGGCCAAAACTACCTGTTGTGGAAAATGCATATGGAAGATTATCTATGTCAGAAATATTTGTACCTACCATTGAGCGGAAAAACAAAGAAGTCGTCGAGTATGACGGACACAGAATGGGAGATTCTCGACAAAAAGGCACTTGGAACAATACGGTTATGCCTTGCGGCGACGGTAGCCTTCAATATTTCGAAGGAAACAACAACAAAGGGTTTAATGATGGCATTGGTTGAACTATATTAAAAACCCTCGGCCTCAAATAATGTAGTATTCCCAAATGGGGAAATGCAGCAATGCATGCACTAAAAACGCATTTTTCATAAATATATGCAATAATAGTTAAATGCAGCCCATGGATCCATTCATCTATACATTATAGTAGCCAAATACAAAAGGACATTTAAAACAAATCATGGTAGCTTAGTTAAACAAGCCTCCCAAACCATAATAGCTCAAAATTCATGCAAAAAGAGGGGTTGCAACCATGATTAAAAGTTGGAACACCCTAACAGCGTTTTTATTACTTCTGCAATAGCAGTAGACTGTACGTCAGATCTAGAGCTGCTATGTGCATAAAACGTTAAATCTATATCAGATCCATGCACTATACAAGCTCCTCTATAGAACCCCCTTGGGGTTTTCAGCAAAACACTAACTACAAATTGTAGATTTGAGATTTAAGGCTGCAGATCTACTGAAATATTCATATCTGAAAGGTGGATCTGATCTTATATGAACAATAAGATGGCCTCCTCCAACAGATCTCCAAAGTGAAAGGCAGATCCCCAACACTCAGAAAATCAACTCTCCAATGGTGTGTTGAACCACCCTGCAGCTGCTACTTCCAAAATTCGGCAGATCTGGATCTATACTGCGCTGTAGGGATCAAAATATAGTTGGCCACATGCCAAGATATGAAAATTAGGCCCAATGCCTTCAATATTGTCTTCCCAATGGAATAGAAACCTTCTCCACTGAAAATGAGCACTGAAATGGCCTAGATCTAGAGATCTAGCTTCCACTTGCTGCAGCTTACTGAAACAATCAAACCCTCAACAAGATCTGCGTTGTCAAAGAAAGGTGAAGCTTCGCCTTAAGCCAAATAGTGGACAATATGGTGCAAGACTCCTCCAAGAGCTCTTCAATGGAAGAGGTGGGATTCCCGATCAGGAGTACCCTGTGCAAACAACACTCTATCTCAGCTAAACAGCAAGAGAAAAAAATGTCTGTTTATATGTCTAAACAGACCATATATTCAGAAAATCATAATCATAAGCTAACCTCATATGGCTTCCATCATCTTCCTTATAAACAATGTGAGCCTTCTCACCTTGGGTCCCACTCATTAGGGTTTCCACCTTCATGCAGTTAATCTCCCTCCAAAATTGTGTTGTCCCATCATCAATGCCACTCCTCCATAACAACGCTATTGGATTTGGTCAACCTTGAATTATTCTCCATGCAATGCCTCCTTCCATACTCAAGGTGACTTTATTCTAACTATCTAGATTGATCCATATTCCTACTGGGTTATCTCCATTAATGTTCCACTTCCTCCATACTAGCTTTGTTGACTTGGTCAAACTTGACCTTGTCCACATGCATTAGTCTTTGTTCACACATGAAGGTACTTTATCCAATTATGAATATGATCCCTTTTCCCATTAAGAGGGATTTTATTGCTGCTAAAAATATTTATGGGCCTCCCTAGCCATTTATTCATCTAACTATGTGTTAAGAGAAAAATTAATATTCCAATTAGTTGCATGCTAATTTAGAAATATTACAGTCCTCCCGTCTCAAATGTTGTTTGTCCTCAAGAAACTGCAAGGATATAACTGAAGAGCCTCTCCTCTTCCTCATGTAGCAGCCTCAAGTGATAAGTTCCTCCAAGGAACAAGATGCTCTTTCAACAATATGTCCTCAAGTTGTTCCTCCCATGTGTATAAGTATGCCTTTAGTGAAAAATCCAAATGGCTCTCATCATGAAAAAGTGGGATATCCATGGAAACAACTATATGTGGTCTAGAGGCCTTCTTGAGGCATGGAATCTGAAATATATTGGGAATCATCATTCCCATGTGAAGCCTCCATCCCCAAGCTATCATCCACAAAAAGTGAGTCACCCTCCAACATGGTAACTCCTGAAACATCTCTTCCACCTTTGGCTCCTGCAAAGAAGGTGGGCTGCATAGGTGAATATGATGGACCAAGATGTCCATCCCACGCTGTCTTTCTCCCCACTTATGATAAGTGTAGAGTTGTTGCTGAATATGGGCTGCAATAATGTTGCCTTCATGGAGAAAAAAGGCAATGGGATCCTCAAAGATCCCCCCTTTGGTTCTTGCCCAAATCATCCCATACAAAATGAATATGACATCGTCATCATATGGAATCAAAATAAGAGAAGTACTGAAGGTTTTACATGGTGCTGGAAGGTACCAACAGTTTCTCAAGTAGTCACAGTGCAGTTTTACCCACTGTAGTTTCAGAGTATGATATGGCAAGTTGACTTCAAATAGTTTGCTAGTTGTGCATGTCATCTCATCTACTAGTAAATAGTAAATGGCATTGTATATCAACTAAGCATATAGGAAATAGTACAACACATACCCAAAGCCATACAAGAAATGGCTCTCTCCATCATAGATGTCGGTCTCGAAATGACCATGAAGCCCAAATAGAGGCTTGCCCTCTTGTGGAGCAATGCATTGTATAGAGATGGTAAGAGAATGCAAATATTGTGTTAGATAATCAATAAGTGAAAACACACAATTCTTACCATATACTGAGAGTAATCTGATAATAAGACCCATGAATGAGCCTTCCATAGTGGTATGACATAGTCCCATGAAGAGGAATGAACTATGTGCTGCAAGTAAATCTTTCTTCTTGAAAATCCAAGTCAAGAAGATCATACCATGGTAATAGATGTCTCCAACCACTACTCCATCACTCTCATCTCTTTCATGCCCATCAAGTGCATCATATGTGAAGTGATCCTGAGGACACTCCATCAACAAACCCAAGCTCCCAAGTGATAGCGTTGTTGGCCTTTGTAATAAGGCTTTTGTCATCTCATAACTCCATCCTTTGACATCCCACATGTCAAAGCCATCAATCATAATGTTGCCATATATGGGAGATTCCTTCCCAAGTGGAAGTACCTCTTGATCCTCCAAGGCTAAGGAGTAGCCCTTTTGCACCATGATAGTGCCATCTCCTACTCTTGCAACATCATGCAAAGCATGGGAGAAAATCAGCCCATACTCTCTCAAGAACAACCAAAGCAACAACAACTCTTGTTGCCTTTCCACACCATCACCATATAAATCATGGAGCAACAACATGATAGTTGATATGAAAGATATCACATCACCCCAACACACCAAAACTCCTTGTTGCCATATGATGTAAGTGTCATGCCAAGTTCCATCCACCAGCATACCCCTTGAAGAAGGATATGTCATATGATGGCCAAACTCTTTCAAGAGTAGCCAACGCAGTCTTACCTCCTGCTGCCTAGTGTCATAAATCTGCAAGTGGTGTTCCAACCTCTTGCTCATCAACATCACCCATCCAACCAATGGTGAGTGTCTATCATCATATCCAAAAGTGGCATCCTTCCGATGGAGAATACCATCCTCCCAAATCAGATTTATGTCTTTGCATTTCATGGGATGTTGAAATGCAATCTCCTAAAGATCTCCAAATGAAGACCACTCATCAATGACCAAGTTGACCCCATAAGGATCCAAATATATTGAAGGCAAAATCTTCTCATTGAGCAATGGAGTACTCATCAAGAAAGATCCATCATAAAAATGGAAGATAAGATGCTTCTCATCAACCATTTGCCTATCCTCTGCTATACATGTATAAATGTCATTGGAATGCTCCAATAATGGTTGGGCCCCCAACTCATCACTGCTGCTCAATGACATCGCTAATGATCTCCATAATGGTGCAACTGTTGTCTCAAGATCATGCCCAACGTTGAACACATAGTTCTGCATTGTATTATGCAAGACAATACTCACCCCATCCTCCAAGAATCTACATTCCAACCCCAAGAGTTGTGTGGAGCTCAACAATGATACACTAGGATGATTGTATATCTTCTCCTTGAAAAAATCAAGGCTGCTCAGTGCAATGATAGTCTACTACTCCAAATCAGCAATGTACTTTGACCCTAGGTCATGCAATGGTACATTCCCATAATCCTCCATATGATGTGCTGAAGTAACAGAAAATGGAAACATATGCATACCTTGGTAAAGCTTGGGAACATCTTGTACTGCTACAAGGGTTCCTTCCTCCGGTGTGATGGCTTCCCCAACTACTGGTGATGATGGCTGCTATTCTATGGCTTTATCAGCGCTGGTACAAGTCTCCTCCTCCTCATGCATCTCCAGAATGGTGCATGGGACTCTAGATGTCAAGAGATCAAGACTACTTTGCAAAGGTGCAAGTGTTCTTTCTCCTGATGTAAGTGCTATTGTAGCAAGTGGTGGTGAAGGCTTCTTCTCCTCTGATTTCTTCTTGTCAAACTTTTTTATCAACATTTGAGTAAAATTTTCAAATGCAATCACTCTTGCATGACTCAAATGGTTGAACCACCAAATGTTTGTTTCACCCTCAAGGTGCAGCGCTGCAATCTCAACAACTTCTTTCTCTACTACTAGATGTAGCAAGAAAAGTGCATCCAATCTCATTCCCCAAGCTCTTGTTGTGCATGAGGATGACCCATCAAAAGTAGACAATAAAAATATATTGTCCTTATCCTTCTATTGTTGCAAGGTCTCCTTTCTTCTTTGAGCTGAATGAACTGTGGGAAGTTAGATTCTCCTTGAAAGCTCTAGGTTGAGACTTATATTCTGCAAGATACTCACTTAGAATCTCATGATCTAATTGTTCTCCATCTCTATGCCTCTTGTCTTCAAAAGAAAAGGCCATAGTATGTTTCTTTGGAGCTTTATGCAATACCAGATCTTCTTTTTGATGATAGGAAGTACATGGACCTTCCTCATCTTGAAACCCTAAAGTGGTTTCACTTATTCTCTCCATTTTTCTCTTCTTGACCTCCTTGGTGAGATCTTTCTTAGATTTGAAAAGAGATGAGATGAAACTCATTCCTTATATCATTCTGATCTCTTTCTCTTTCTCTTCTTCTTCATATAGCATATTGGCTGAAACTCGCAGGCTGAGCCAAGATTATGCTCTGATACCACTGTAGTATTCCCAAATGGGGAAATGCAGCGATACATGCACTAAAAACGCATTTTTCAGAAATATATGCAATACCAGTTAAATGTAGCCCATGGATCCATTCATTTATACATTATAGCAGCCAAATACAAAAGGATATCTGAAACAAATCATGGTAGCTTAGTTAAACAAGCCTCTCAAACCATAATAGCCCAAAATTCATGCAAAAAGAGGGGTTGCAACCATGATTAAAAGTTGGAACACCCTAATAGCGTTATTTTATTACTTCTACAACAACAGTAGATTTTACATAAGATCTAGAGCTACTATGTGCATAAAAAGTTAGATCTATATCAGATCCATGCACTATACAAGCTCCTTTATAGAACCCCCTTGGGGAAATCAACAAAACACCAAGTACAAATTGTAGATATGAGATTTAAGGTTGCAGATCTACTGAAATATTCAGATCTGAAAGGTGGATCTGATCTGATACGAACAATAATATGACCTCCTCCAACAGATCTCCAAAGTGAAGGGCAGATCCCCAACACTCAGAAAAATCACCTCTCCAATGGTGTGTTGAACCACCCTGCAGCTGCTACTTCAGAAATTCAGCAGATGTGGATCTATACTACGTTGTAGGGATCAAAATACAATTGGACACATGCCAAGATATGAAAATTAGGCTCAATGCCTTCAATATTTTCCTCCCAATGGAGGAGAAACCTTCTCCACTGAAAATGAGCACTGAAATGGCCTAGATCTAGAGATCTAGCTTCCACTTGCTGCAGTTTACTGAAACAACCAAACCCTCAACAAGATCTGCATTGTCAAAGAAAGTTGAAGCTTGGCCTTAAGCCAAATAGTGGACAATATGGTGCAATACTCCTCCAAGAGCTCCTCAATGGAAGAGGTGGGATTCCCGATCAGGAACACCCTGTGTTAAACAACACTTTATCTCAGCGAAACAACAAGAGAAATAAATATGTCTGAACAAACCATATATTCAGAAAATCATAATCATAAGCTAACCTCATATGGCTGCCATCCTCTTCCTTATAAACAATGTGAGCCTTCTCACCTTGGGTCCCACTCATTAGGGTTTCCACCTTCATGCAGTTAATATCCCTCCAAAACTATGTTGTCCCATCATCACTCCTCCATAACAGTGCTGTTGGATTTGGTCAACCTTGACTTATTCTCCATGCAATGCGTCCTTCCATACTCAAGGTGGCTTTATTCTAACTATCTAGACTGATCCATATTCCCACTAGGTTATCTCTGTTAATGTTCCACTTCTTCCGTACTAGCTTTGTTGACTTGGTCAAACTTGACCTTGTCCACATGCATTAGTCTTTGTTCACGCATGAAGGTACTTTATCCAGTTATGAATATGATCCATTCTCCCATTAAGAGGGATTTTATTGCTGCTAAAAATATTTATAGGCCTCCCTACCCATTTATTCATCTAACTATGTGTTAAGAGCAAAATTAATATTCCAAATAGCTGCATGCTAATTTAGGGATATTACAAATAAGGTATTTCTTATTAAACGTTTATTTAATATGAAGATTTCAGAAGGTGGATCTGTTGCTGACCATTTAAATATATTTAATACGGTTACTAGTCAGTTAAGTTCTGTAGGGTTAAACATTGATGATGAAGTTAGGGCTGTGTTATTTCTATGCTCATTTCCATAAAGCTGGAATGGTTTAGTTATGGCCATTAGTAACTTTGTCTTTAGATCTAGTACTTTAAAGTTTTATGATGTTTTCGGTGCTATCCTTAGCGAGGAAATGCGACAGTAAAGCTCTGGTGAGACATCCGGTAATGCTTTGAGTGCAGAGACTAGGGGAAGAAAAATGGAAAGAGGAAAGAGCACATGATATCCCAGTAAATCAAGGAAGGCAGATCCAAGTCCAGATCAAGGATAGTGTGCTAGAAATGCGAGAAGAAAGGACACCTAAAGAAAGACTATATGTCTTGGAAGGGAAAAGGAGACACACAACAAGAAAACAATCATGAAGCGAATGTGACAGGTGATGTGTTGCAAGATGCTTTGATTCTTTCTTTAAAAAATGTTACTGATGTCGGGGTGGTAGATTCAGGGGCCTCATTCCATGCCACACCTGATAAGAAACATTTTCATGACTATGGTCAAGGATATTTTGGACAGGTTCATCTGGGTGATGATAAACCCTGTAAAATCGTTGGAATGGATATATTTCTTGTAAAACAACAGAATGGAAACCAATGGTTAGTAAAGGAGGTTAGGCATGTTCCAAATCTGAAGAAAAATATGATTTCAACAAAGAATTTAGGCGGTGAAAGTTGTGTGACAACTTTTACAGATAAAACCTGGAAGGTCACTAAAGGAGCCCTGGTAATAGCAAAAGGAGACAAGGTTGGTCCATTGTATTTATGCAATGGTATTTCTAATTGGGTTAATGCTTTAAACTCCATAGGAGAAGATGTAGCATTATGGCATCATAGGCTCGGACACGTTAGTGAGAATGGGATGAAGATTCTTCACTCAAGAAATTTGTTGTCGATTTTGAAGGATATTGATTTGGATTTTTGTGAGAATTGTGTTTATGGAAAACAAAAGAGAGTCATATTTCTTAGAATTGGGAAAGAAAAGAAGAGCGAAAAATTAGAGCTTGTTCATACATCCATGACTTATCAAGTTGCCGAGAGGGATCAGCCCCGAGGTGAAAACTCTTCAAGTTTTGCACTAAAAAAGAGGTTTTCACCTCGAGAAATTTGATCCCTCTCGCGCTGATAGATCCGAGTTATTATGGATCAAATCTCTCGAGGTGAAAACCTATTTTTTGAGTGCAAAACTTGAGGAAAGGTTTTTCACCTCGAGAGATTTGATCCCTCTCGATGCTTGATAGATCCAGAGTTAAGATGGATCTAGGCTGGTTTCAGTCGTGTGCGACCAAGGAAAATTTATCGATAATATGAGGAACATATGCTTAATTTTATCAATAATATGTAAATACATCTAATATTAATATAGCCATTTTAAAAATGTTAAATATGTCTGAGATTTATTGAGTCATTTTAATTTTAAATTTGATTAGTTACCTCAGTTTGTTGAGATGATAAATATTGTAAAATAACTTTAATGATGAAATAAAATTTTGAATGCAAAGTGACAATGTAATAATATTGAATGATAGAAACTGTGAATAATAAGAATGTAGTCAATTATGAATAGTCTTCATTGTGATCGATTTCAAACTATTTTCTTCTACTATTCTTACTATCACCCATGTTAGTTTTTTCATATTTTCACATTGATTATTTGAAAAGGACAGTTGGAATCGTAAACCATTTAAATATTTAGCTCGAGCTGTTGTAGTAAACATCATACCTTGTCTCTCTTACTCTCCAATATTAATAGGTTGAATTACTATAACACAAAAATCAATGTACATTGTCAATAATTTTTTGTGCTTACACTGAAATCATTGCACACACACTATTAATCCAATGACTTTAAAATTAATGTACCATCATACATCCAATTACATCAAATTAGAAATCAACATATACACTGAAATCAATGAAACTAATGCAAGAAATCAAATAATAATATAAAACAACATCTACACTAAAATCAATGCATCTAATGCAAGTAATGAAATATGATTAGAAATCAACATCTACACTCAAATAAATGAGTCTAGTGCAAGTAGGAAAATAGGATTTAAAGCCAACATCTACACTGAAATCAATGCATCTAGTGCATGCAATCAAATAGGATTAGAAATCACCATCTACACCGAAATAAATGCATTTAGTGCAAGGAATCAAATAGGATTATAAATCATCTACATTTAAATCAATGCATTTAGTTAAATCATCTACATTTAAATCAATGCATTTAGTGCAAGCAATCAAATATAATTATAAATCAACATCTACATTGAAATTAATGCATCTAGTGCAATCAATCAAATAAGATTAGAAATCACCATCTACACTGAAATCAAGGCATTTAGTGAAAGCAATCAAATAGGATTAGAAATCACCATCTACATTGAAATCAATCCATTCAGTGCAAGCAATCAAATAGGATTAAAAATAATCTACATTGAAATCAATTCATGTAGTGAAAGAAATCAAATATAACCAAAAATCAAAATCTACATTAAAATTAATGCATTGAGTGAAATCAATCAAATAGGATTAGAAATCATCATCTACACTAAAATTAATGCATTTAGTGCAAGAAATCAAATAGGATTAGAAATCATCTACATTAAAATCAATCCATCTAGTGTAAGTAATCAAATATCATTAGAAATGAACATCGACACCAAAATCAATTCATCTAGTGCAAGAAATCAAATAGGATTAGAAATCACCATCTACACTGAAATCAATGCATCTACTGCAGGAAACCTTCTTCCCTCTCTCCCCCATATATATCTATATATCCATCCATCTCTCCTTCTTTTTCTCTTTATCTCACCCCACCATACACACTCTCTCTCTCACTCCATATCTATCAATTTCCTTGTCCCTCCCTCCTTCTCTCCATCTATCTTTTTTTCTCTTCACCTTACATCTATATCTATATCTCACTCTATCTCTCTATATCAACTCCAAAACATAAACTCTCTTTCTCCAATCTATCTATCTATCTATCACTCCCTCCTCCTCCTCCTCTCTCTCTCTCTCTCTCTCGCTTCTATCTCTCTTCCTTCCTGCTACCCTTTCTCCCTCTCTCTCCATCTTCTTTATCACTCCCTCTCTCTCTCTCTATCCACCTTTCACCCTCTATGTCTTTATTCTTACCTCCCCCTCTCTCCCTCTCCATCTTCATATCTCTTTCCCTACCTCTCTTCACTCTCTCTCTTCCTTTCTCTCCCCCCCCCTCTCTCTCTATCTTCACCTTCCAACTTTGTTACCATATGCCTCTCTCTCTCCTTCTCTCCCCCCTTCTCTCCATATCTCCTTGTTTGTCTCTTCATCTCACCCCAAAACATACACACTCCCTCTTCATCTCTCCCTTGTCACTCCCCCTCTCTTTCCACTCTCCATGTATTTATTCTTCCCTCCCTCTCTCCTCATCCAGCTCCATCTCTCAATCCCTCCCTCTCTCCCCCTCCAAACCATATTTCTATCCCTCCCTCTCTCCTCCTCTCTTTCAAGTCCCCTCTCCTTTCCTTCCTCTCTCTCCCTTTCTCTCCTACCTCCCTTTCTCTTCCCCCATCTCTTTCTCTCTCCATCTCTCAATCCCTCCCTCTCTCCCCCTCCAAATCCATATTTCTATCCCTCCCTCCTCCTCCTCTCTTTCAAGTCCCCTCCCTTTTCCTTCCTCTCTCTCCCTTTATCTCCTACCTCCCTTTATCTTCCCCCATCTCTCTCTCTCTCTCTCTCTCTCTCTCTCCTACAATCCTCTCTTCCCCCATCACTCTCTTCCTCTCTCTCATCATTCCTCTCTCACCTCCTTCTATTTGACCCCCCAAATCTCTTTCTTTCTCTCTCTCTCTCTGTCCTCCAATCCTCTCTCTTCCCCCATCACTCTATCTCACTCTCCAACTATCTTACTATTTCTATCCCTTTATCCTTCTCTCCCCCCTTGTCTCCATCACTCCTCCTTTCTCCTTCTCTCCCCCTTGTCTCCATCACTCCTATGTATCTTTATCCCACCCATAAGCATACACATTCTCTCTCCATCTCTCCCTTGTCACTCCCTCTCTATGTATTTCTTCTTCATTTCCTCGCTCCGCCTCCAACTCCATCTCTCTATCCCTCCTTCTCTCCTCCACCTCTCATCCTTTCTCTCTCTCCCTTTCTCTCCTACCTCCCTCTCCCTTCCCCCTTCTTTCTCTCTCTCTCACTCTCTACCCTCCAATCCTCTCTCCTTCTCCTTCCCTCTCTCCTTATCTCTCTCCCACCTCCATCTTTATGTCTCCCTCTCCCTCTCTTACCCTTCTCTAACTCTCTCACTCTTCTCACTCTCTCTCTCTCTCTTCATTCCTCTTCTCCCTTCTCCTTCAATTTATCTCCATATCGCCCTTGTCACTCCCCCTATTTCTCCACCTCTATCATATATCATGATATATTAATATATATTACAATATAATAAATTTAATATTGTATTAATCTAAACATATTAAATTTAATAATATTAATATTTTAATATTAATGTTAGGGTTAGTAATGTTTTTTTTGGCATGGTATTAATAATAATTTGGTCCATGGTATTTGACCCTTATACTTCATATATAATTAGATCTTGATTTCTAATCATATTTGATATATTTTTATTTATTTACCTTACCTCTTTATACCTCTTTTATATTTACTTATTTACCATACCTATTTTATAAATATATTATTTGGCCCATGGTATTATTAATAATTTGTCCCATGGTATTTGGCCCATGGTATTAATAATAATTTGTCCCATAGGCTTCACCTAAATAAAACTTGTTTTTGAGTTTTTGTAAATATAAAGTGGTTTATTGAGTAAATATAAAAATCGGTTTTATTTATTTACCATACCTCTAGTTTATTTATATTTTTATTTATTTACCATACCTCCCGAGTAATATAAAAAGAGGTTTTATTTATTTACCATACTTATGGTTTATTTATATTTTTACATATTTACCATATTTTATTTATTTACCATATCTCTTTTTTAAGTGTTAGTAAACTCTTCATATTTTAAGTTTATATCGTTTAAATTTATTTTTAATAAATTTTTAATTGTTCATTTATATGTTTATGTAAGCTATTGTTCAAGCCGACATTTTTTTTGGCTTCGACATACTTACACATCAGGGTCATACTGGGTTGTAGAATGCACCTCTCGCGCATTCTAAATATATGGAGACCTGTTAGGTATCATACCTCGGTGGCTCTCATTATTATGTTACTTTTATTGATGATGGAACTAGAAAAACTTGGATTTAGTATACTCGTAATAAATATGATGTATTTGATACTTTCAAAAAATGGAAAGCTTTGGTTGAGATTGAGACAGGAAAGAAGTTGAAGTGTCTCAGTTCAGACAATGGAGGTGAAATTGCAGCAAAGCGCTTGATAGGTATTGTTTAGAGCATGGAATTCGTAGAGAGAAGACAGTTCCAACTACACCACGGGAAAATGGTGTGTCAAAAAGGATGAACAGGACAATCATGGAGCATGCAAGGTGCATGAAATTTCATGCAGAATTGCCTTTACAAATTTGGGCAGATGTTGTAGATACTTTTGTTTATCTAATAAACAGAAGGCCTTCAAGTTCCTTGGATTCTGGTATTCCAGAGGAGGCATGGACAGGTAAAAAGGTAAACTACTCCAATTTAAAGCCTTTTGGTTTTGAGGCCTTTGTCCATATTAATAAAGAAAATATAACAAAGCTTGAGGAAAAATCAAAGAAATGTACATTTATTGGATATGGTGTTAATGATTTTGGTTATCTCTCATATGATTATGAAAGTCACAAAATCATTAGGAGGAGAGATGTAATATTCCATGAAAAGGTCTTGTATAAGGATTAGTTGCAGGAAAAAAAACAGGAAAAATAAAACAAAGAATACAAAGTTCTTGATGAGATCAAAAAAAAAGGTAAAGGTGCATGAAAATAATAATAATCAACAACAACAACATCAACAGGCACCTCAAACACTTGAAAGTGGTGTCAGAAGATCTACCAGGATAAGTAGACCTCCTGAATGATACTCTCCTTCATTATATTATGTATTGTTGATTGATTCTGGTGAACCATAATGTTATGAAGAAGCAATGAAAGTAGAAACCGTGAAGAAGTGGGAGCTAGCCATGAAAGAAGATATGGACTCTTTGGTACATAACCAAACTTGAGACTTAGTTAGGTTGCCTGCATGTAAAACAACATTGCAGAATAAATGGGTTTACAGGTTGAAGGAAGAAGATGGAGGAAAACAAAGGTACAAAGCTAGACTTGTGGTGAAGCGGTTTGCACATAAGAAAGGCATTGACTTTGATGAAATATTTTCTCTGGGTGTTAAAATAACTTCAATCAGAACTATTATAAGTCTTGTAGAAGTGGAATATTTGCATCTTGAACAATTAGATGTAAAGACATCTTTTCTCCATGGAGAATTGGAGAAAAAGATCTGTATGCAGCAACCACAATGATATGAGGTCAAAGGGAAATAAAAAATAGTGTGCAGGTTGAAGAAGAGCTTGTATGGCTTAAAACAGGCTCCGAGGCAGTGGTATATAAAATTTGACAGGTTTATGTCTAAACAAGGTTAAATACTAGATGTCACTTAGATCATTGTATTTATCTGAAAAATCAAAATGATGGCAGCTATATTATATTTTTATTGTGTATATGACATGCTTGTTACGTGATCTAACATGCAGGAAATAAATGTTCTCAAAAGAAAATTGGCAAATTCATTTGTTGTGAAAGATTTGGGAGCTGCAAAACAAATCCTTGGTATGAGAATAACTAGAGACAAAAAATATCACAAATTAACATTGTCTCAGAATGAGTACATACAAAAGGTGTTGGAAAGATTTAATATGTAGAATGCAAAACCAGTTAGTACACCTTTGGCTAGCAATTTCAAACTTAGTAAAGAGATGTGCCCCAAGACCCAAGAAGAAATGGATTATATGTCTAAAGTTCCATATACATCAACAGTTGGAAGCTTAATGTATGAAATGGTCTGCAAAAGGCCCGATATTTCACATGTAGTGGGAATTGTAAGAAGGTACATGAACAATGTAGGAAAAGAACATTGGATGGCAGTGAAATGGATTCTCATGTATTTTATAGGTACCACAAATCAAACATTATGCTTTGGTGGTTCAAGCATTGCTCTACAGGGATATGTTGATACAGATATGGCAGGTGATAGAGATAACAGGAAGAGCACTGCAGGGTATGTATTTACTGTATGTGGAAAATTTGTCAGCTGGGTTTCAAAAATGCAAAGTGTTGTTTCACTTTCAACAACGAAAGCAGAATATGTTGTTGCTATAGAGGCTAGTAAAGAAATGATTTGGTTACAAAGGTTTATGGATGAATTGGGTAAGATGCAGGAGATGGGCAGATTATACAGTGATAGCCAGAGTGCCATTCATCTTGAAAAGAACTCATAATTTCATTCCAAGAATAAACAAATACAGGTCAAGTACCATTTCATACAGTCAGTGTTGGAAGATGGACAGTTGAAGCTAGAAAAGATACACACTAGCTAGAATCATGGAGATATGTTAACAAAAGTTGTAACAAGGGAGAAACTGAGGTTCTTCTCAATTTCAATTGGTCTTCAAGTATGATGATGAAAATGAGAAATGACCAGGGCCAAAGTGGAGTCATTGTCCAACAAATGAAGCAGCGGTGGAGTTGCTACAATCAGTCTCCAAGTGGGAGAACGTTGGGTGTGGAGCCTGATTGTCCTCTTGATTTAGAGGTCTTTGTTTCAGTCGGATGTATACCCCAGGAAGACTGTACACCCCTCCATGTGAGGGGGTGTGGGGAGGACTTGTCCCCCCTGCGGGGGTTCGAGGGGGCACATCCGCTTGGCTAGGGGATTCAGGGCCCATCATTCTCTCAACAAGGGTTCAGGGGCAGCGCCCCCGAGGATAAAAATAGATGTAAAATTTTCTTGTAAAATATTGTAATTTCATATTCAATCTGGTATGTTCATTAGGCGGATGTCTGACAGTAGAAGTTATGTTTATTTTAGGGCTTTTTCCCTAGAATGAAACCCCTCTGTTGTGTGAGGGAATTGTATTGTAGTTGTGTGTTGAAAGTGTATTCTAAGCGAGAAAGAGAAAGTGGGATTGTGTGAGAGAGTAGAAGATATTACAACGGATCTGTTGTAGGTCGTGTCTCTTCATTTTGCTAGATAATATAAAGGAAGGACTGGTTGTTTCTCTATGGACGTAGCCCAAGTTGGGTGAACCACATATATCTGTCTCTCTTGTTTTATATGTTTTCTGTGTTTGTATTTCCACATATTTTTATTTGTTCCATTGCTCTGTAATATATCATTTTCTAACAGTTTCCTCTTGTTGTACTCAACTTCTATGGATGATTCAAACATTGCAGGACATTCAAGTCACCTATCCTCAATCTATACCTATTCTCTATGGCAATACTAGTTCCATGAGTATCTCTAAGAATCCTTTCATGCAGTCAAAAACTAAGCACATCCCAATTAAAAACCATTTTCTTATAGAGAAATTCTTGACAAAAAAATCAATTTTGGAATATGTTCCCTAAAAGGAACAAGTTGCGGATATATTTACAAAGCCTCCTCCTCGTTATTCCTTTAAATATCTTAGACAAAAACTTGGAATGATTCATGTATCTTCACTATACTAATTGTGTAATAAGTATGTCATGATCAAGGGGAGTTGGGGCTATAAACATCAGCAGTTTATTTTATGTACGTGGATATCATGAACGACAGTCGTGTGTATACGTGGGTTTTGATCTAGACAAGTGTATATGCTTCTTAGTAATGAAAAAGAAGTGGCACTCATTCAGGGGGAGCTTCTCATATGCTTCCATTAGTCTATTAATTGGTTACAATATGTTAATGATGCTTAGGAATGATGTTGGTTATAAGTATTTGCAAAATATTATAACTCATTATTGATGAATTGGCTCTTTGGTGCATATGTTGATTGATGATATGGATATGATCATATGTGATTGGCACAGGTTCAGGGGGAGAATTTGTTATGCTTCTATGGTCCATGATAGATATTGTTGGCATTATGATTTCCTCAGCACTCCTTGTTGCATGATGGTTTTATGACAAGTACGTTGTTTCTCTATGGTTGTTAATGTTGATTACTACTGAAGATACTTATTTTTTTTGTCATTATGTCAGAATTCTTGGGTCACTCATGATGCAATTAAATTATTGATTATTGATACATCTTACATGATGAGGATGTCCATGTTGGTATCTATATTTTTACTATCAGATATCTATATCGCAAATTCCTATATGTTTCAAGATGGTTGTTGATGACTATCATTATTGTGGTCTTTGTTTTTGGTTATTAGTGTCATATCTGTCTCTTGATGTAAAGGTCATCGAAAATACCCATATTATAAATCATTAGAAAATCTATTCATGCATGGGCTATTGGAATCAATTCATGTCATGTATGTAATGCCATTTTGGGACATTAATGTAAAAATTGGGTCCAACATTGATGTAAACCCAATATGTTGGGAGATTGATGCAATCATGGGACCATAGAGTCATTGGTGATAGGCAAAGTCATATTTTTTTTAGTCATAAAGACTTGTACTTTTATTTTAATATCTTTCTAGGGTCCAACATATACTGAGGGGAGCATGGTCATATCAACACATCATACTTACAATACAGTACTTCATTCAGCATGGTTCAGCCCTTTGCCCTTGATGTCAAAGGGGAAGAGAAGCTTGGTGTTTGGAGAAGTTGTTTGGAAAAAAGACCTGGTATTTGCAGGTGTGTTTATAGATGTTTACAGGTGGTGTCCAAACACCAAAGTGGTTGTCGTCAAGTCCAAAGGGAGAGATTGTTGGCATTATGGCTAATGTGTTGTCCTTGATGGAAGTCTGCTTAATAAAAATGTATTTGATGTCAACATTGATGATTGTGGCACTAATGCAGATTGGTACAGATGCTACAAATGCTAAGGACAGAGAAATGATAGTTCAGTGATATATGGATAATAAAATTGAAGTTTGAGAAAGTATACATGGATCCTATGAAGGAGGATCACGTACATACACAAGTATTGTAATTAAAATTCACGTAAAAAATCCAAATCATGGTAATCTTAATATCAGAGGTCATTACCATGGTATTGGCCCATAGAAATGGCTGCGGCAATGTTTACTTGATCCCATCAAATAATACTAACGACATTACCAAAATATTTACCTAAGGTATTTGCTAAGGAAAAAAACTATATACGCATTTGGAGATCAAGGTGTTATGTGTGCAAGTGATGAATTATTAATGAATGAGTTGATATGAACAGGTGTGCACTAGGGAGCAAAGAGAAGACTCAGATCTAAAAGATCTGAAGATATGTTAACATGTATGCTTGATTGATTTACTTGTTGCAAATGTCTAAGTAGCTAATAATGATGAATATGTGATGTGATATAAATGAATTATTCAGAAGTATGTAATTTTGACGGTAAAGGTTGTGGAGTGTGAATTTATGCTTGTAGTGAAAGATTTAAGATTTGTATGTTTGTGTACTTCTGAGTAGTCGCGTACATATGTGGTTTTGTTTCTAGGTTGTTGTGTATATATTCTTATTAGTATGTTGAGATTTGTACGCATGTGTTCTGCATTCTAAGAGCGTATATACGTTGGTCTACTTAATTACAGTCACGTATATATTTTGAGTTAGATATGGTTTGTGGTGTTGCTTAATGATAATTGTTGATGATATCTATTATATTTGTCGTTGCTTTTCAATGATGTCTCTATCATGATGATCCATGTCTGACAGTGTGGATTGGGTAGATTTGGTTGTGAATTGAAATATTAATCATTTTTAATGGTACAAAAGTACAACTGGGTGTGGTTCAATGATTTGTGAATGGTTCAATGATTGATTCAACGTTATAGTGATTCAGTTTGCCAAATGATTTAGTGTTCAGTATTCTGAGATCTATATGCAAATTTTATGCAAAGGAAGCACATATATACGTTGGTTCTTTTAAGAACAGTCGCGTATATATTTTGAAGATTCATTTGTTCTGGTTAGGGTATGTATTTAGTGGTTTGATGCTTCAGGGAGTCAATTGATTTTCATAGATTCAGTGGTTCATATTTGTGTTTTAGTATTTCAGTTTGGATATTGATTTGGGTTTATTATTGGTGTGGGTCTCGTATGAAAATTTGATGAAAAGAGGTCTACAGGTTTGTTTATTTTTTGACAAGTGGATCCAGTCTGAAACATTTTGAAAAGTGGTCCATAAGGTGCTAAGGGTTGCATCCTTCAATGAGGAGGTGGGAGCTTCTTTTGGTAGGAGTTGGTAAACGAGATTAGGGGGTTGTAGCTCCCTTCTAGTGGGTGTTGGAGAACAAGTGGAGGTTGTAGCCTCCTTCAGGCGGGTGTCTGCACCAGTACTAAACGTAATGAATATTATATAATAAGAAAGAAGACAAAGACAATGGCAGTGGTGGTTTTATCCCACATTGGATTTCCACCTAAAATCTTGGTGTTCTTTGTGTGTTTCTTATGTGCTATGATTTTTCATGTCCTTTAATGCATACTAGAAAGTTATTGATTTAATGATGCAATGGTTAAAGATAAACATCTAATGGAATACATGAAAAATTAATGAACTCTATATATGTTGGTTCCTTTCACTAAAGTCGCGTACAAACGCATGCTTCTTTAAGAACAGTAGTGTACATATTTATGTATACGAAATTGAAAGATAAAATGAATTAAAACACTAATTCAAACCCCCCCTCCCTCCCCTCCCCCTTCGCGTACAGACGCATGCTTTAAGAATAATAGAGTACATAATTTTGTATATGAAATTGAAAGAAGATAAAGCGAATTAAAATATAGATTCAACCTCCCCCACCCCCACCTCTCCTTATTATTTATCCTATTTTTCCTAACAACAAGCTGTATACAACAAAATATGTGACCTTTGGGTTGTATTTAAGAAATAAATGGTTGATTGGTTAGAACAAAAAAATTCACATTAGTGGTCATAGCAAACCGCTGAACAAAGAGATTCATAAATTTCACATAATTTGATGTGAACATATTGAAGGAAACCTAAGATATACCAGACAAGGTGTTTTGCAACAAAATATGCAACCTCTAGGTTGTATTTACATAAGAAATTTTTTGTGTTGATGATCTTCCAAGGTGGGTGCATTAGTTCATATATTGATCAATTAATTCTTGAGAAATCATGTTGACAAGGATAGTTAATAACAAGTTCTCTTTAAGAGGGCAAGGCAAGGATTATGGTCTATAAAAACTTTTGATTCATAGTTCTTTTTCTAGTGTTTTTTTTATCTTCATGGCATGGGTTTTGCTCCGAGGTGGCTATGAAGATGGTATATCTTTCTACCAAGTTTGTATTTTATTCCAGTTTGTATTATTTTTAAAATTTTTCTATTTCCAACGATATCTTAACCCCAAGTATTGATGATTCGTAGATGAGCCTCAATCAATTTGTTTTCTTGATATTCCATTTTATGATTGCATATTGGTAATATAGAATATGTTATAACATCTTCAAGTATTTGAGACATTGATATGATTTATTTTTTACTAAAATACTATCTACAAAACTAACAAAACTTTAGAGATATGGTTGGGAGATATTTGTCATTGTCATAATATTATCGATCTTGTTTGGATCATGGATAAGTAATTTTTGTATTGATAGAGATTTCTTTTCTTTTCTTTGAAAGAAATGTTTCAATTAGTATGTCATATTTACAAATTTAGCTATATCTTATATTATTTTAGTGTTTAACTCTTTCATTTGTTTTATAAGTTAGGTTTCTATATAGTCAATTGAGATCAAGATGTTATATTAGTCAGTTTTGAACATATCCTAAGTGCTCTTTGTATGTGTATGGGTTCTTTTATGGTGTGGTTGTTTGATATTTACAAGATTTTGAAAGAGGTCTATTAGAATTTGTGGCCAAGTTTTCATTGTGAATGTATTTTAAATCTGTTACATCAAGGGATTTATTTTTGAAGGGTTGGTTTTTGAAAGGTTGGATTTTTTTTTAGTGCCTCCACATTACCTCAAATGTTAGAAGTTACAATTATTTCGACCATTATATTGTGTACAAGTGTTATGCCATCTACAATATTATTAGGGATCGTATAATATGTATACCATTCTAGACACTAATAGTTTCCATCCTTTTACAATATCACTGGACATATTTTTCCCGTGGGTGTAGCCCAATTGGAAAAAAGCATGTTGAAAAGCCCTTGTGTATCCAGGTGATCGAAAGTTCAATCTGTTAGCATGGTTCTTTGCTAAATCATGAGTCCATTTTAAATTTTTTGTTTTTAGGATTAGAGTTAAAAAAAATGATGGCTACTGAAATTTACGGTAGCATCTGTTTTAGCCTTTTCGAAAAGTCTGTTATATTCTTGTTTCAGTATGTTTTTCTTTTATTTTGATGCTACCAGAAATTCCAGTAACTTCCCCTGTTTTTAAAAATAAACGAGAAAGTGCATCAGACTTTTTTCAAGCCACGTGTTATGATGTAAATATGTTTCTTTTTTTTTAAATGATTTATATCATGTGATAGGAGTCGTATCCAATCAGTTATGTTTAAGTCAAGCCATGGTATACGTGTAGTGCTTAGGTGTTAACCCACAGTAATAAACACAACCGTTAATCTCGTCATGTTTGTCAACCAAGTCAATTAATCTCATGTCAAGGTATGTGTTTTTCAAAAAGAAAAAATCGTGGATCATCAAACTTAATGCAATGACCATTTCGTTGGTCGCACAGTAACGCTACTGGAAATTTAGGCCAATATTCAGCAAGACAACAGAGGTAATTGTCAGTCACAGATCCGCTTACCTCAAGCCATTTGTAGCATTCCATATGAAGTTACACAGGCAACTGAAGATGATGATGGCCATCGTATGGTGCACACTACAGTTAAGAGATTTTCCATCATAGATATATTACATGGGGTAATGAACCATGGTTGTTGTTTTAAAACCACCAATAAAGCAAGAGCATTATCAGTGGTGAGCCCAACTGTTGGAAATCGAGTTTCATAGAGTTACAGTTTGAGGAGGAGTCTAGATTTCAAACGAGATTTCAGAGGAAAACACAAGCAACACTTGTAAGGTGAAGCTCTTGTGGCTTTGCCACTTATCAGTTTCAAAGACAGAGTCAATTAATTTCTGAAGATGACTAAAAGAGGAGGTAAGATAAAACAAATTGAGCCATAGGGTGCTAACCTGGTGGATGAAAATTCGAAGGTGAGAAGATTGTTAATCCAGGCAGGGTGGTATTCTTTGTGCACCAAACTAGAAAGCTCTCACTTAGGAGTAGCTCAAGAGTTTGCAAACTCTTTCAATGGACAAGAAGCCACAGTCTATGGTCTTACATTGCAAGTTTCAACGAACTCAATTGTTGAGGAATTTAACCTTCCACAGGAAGGAGAGAAGTGGTTTAAAGGTCAGGTTATCACTAGAGGAGACCTCAACGGTTTCCTCAAGGATGCACACAGAGATCCCAACTGGGCCAAGAGAATTCCAAGAAGCTGTCTCAAAAATGATTGGGCAGAAGTTGTTAAGCTCATCAAGATTTACCTCACTTGTGAAAAGAGGTATACAATTATGTTTCTTTATCATATGAGATTTATTTTTCATGTTGCAGGTATGAAGACCTTAAATTTGCCATACTTCTTGCTAAAGAGTTTGACAAAGATGTCAGCAAGGATAAAAACTCACATTGTTGCTTCAGAATATAGCTCGTATCATCAAGGTTTTAATTGAAGAAGAGTTAAAGAAAATAAATCAAACCTGAGACCGTTTCTTGTTTTATAGGGTAGGCCAACCTGTACCTACACCTCCGCCCTCACAACAACACCCTCAGCTTGCAAAAATAACCAAGAGGAAGGCTAAAAAAGAAAACATCCATAAAGACAAGAGCAGGAAAGAAAAGGTTTTTGCAGTCAAGGCTGAGAGAAAGTTAGAGAAAGGAAAGAGCTCCTTGACAAATAAACCCAAGTCTATGAAAATGGTGCCCCCCCCGCCCCCCGCCCCCCGCTTTTCTCATTTTCCTAATGTCTATACCAGAGCTTGAAGAGGAAGGTCTGCAATTGCAGAGAAATCTAAAGCGCGGATGCTATTGGAAATTCTGGAAGAAGATATTCAGCAGAAAATGCAGAGAGATTATCAACCTACAAAATCTGAAGAACTCCTCAAAGATGTTGGATATGAGATTAGTAGTAAGAATAAGACAGAGGAAGCCAAACCTATTGTTGGTACCAGAAAAAGGCATACTAGAGACGGCAACAAGTTCAGGTTTAAGTCCAAGGCTTTGCAAAATCCAAGTCTAATGACAGAGGTCATTGATATAGAAGGTAAATCTGAAGGATTAAAGACAAAGAAAAACAAGAAGAAAGATAAAAACAGAACCCCTTCAGAGTAGCACTCATAACCTTAAAAAAGAAGAAAGATCCAAAAGGGTTTTAAGGAGGAGAAGGCCACTGTCAAGGAAGCAGCGACAAGAACAATCAGATCAAGATCAACTGTTGACATCAAGACAAACTTGGATAAGCTTGTTGAAGCTGCAGCCCACATGGAAGGAAGGTAAAAATGTTTTTTTTGATACAAACACCTTTTTACTTATCAATCACAATTTTGAACAACATCTTAGATGTCAAAGAATATAAGTCTGCATAGATTTTCAGCATTTTCTATGCATTTTTGAAAAATAAACAGAGGGCTACCGGAAATTTCGGTAGCATTCCAGTTTTTGCACAGTTACAAGATCTTTCTAGAATTTCTGGAATTTCCAGTAGCGCCTGTTTTAACTAAATTTTGACACATGTGAACAAATTTTCGGAGCCAGTTCAGGAAGGATAAAAACTCATAACCAAATGGATATAACAAGTGATGGTGAAAGGTGGTTATGAGGTTGTTGGAGGTCATATTAAAAGAAGATACATGGTTATTTAAAGACCAAAGACATAAGGAGACAAATCAGCAGAAAAAGGAGCAGCATGACAGCACACTCAACAGTTCAGCGTAGATTTATTCTCTTCTTTCTTCTACATCGCTCCTTTCAATTAGATTTCGATGGGATATGGTTTTAATGTCCTATGACACCTATGTAATGTTAGGAGTAATTTTCCCTTCTTTTTACAAATGGAGTTGGTGCCTCTCTTTCTATATATACCATTTGTAAATACCATTTCCAAGTTGGATGTTGGTCTACCTGAAGACTGAATATAATAAAGAAATGCATTTTTTACTTCACGCAACTCAAGGACCATCTAATGTATGGTGTGTCTTCTTTCTTTGTTAATTTATTCTAATTATGAGTTGCAACAGCTAGTAAGGTGTGAGTGAGAAATTGTTAAAGGATTTAGTAGTAAATTATCTGCTTTCAGCTTTTTGCATATCATATATGTGTTGTAGAACATGTCAGTGAAGATTTCATAAAGGATTTTTGGAATATTTATACATGCAATCTATTTTTTGAATGTTGTTTACTTTGCATAAACAGAGTTTGTGTAAAGAGCCATCACCATAGCTGTGTGACTGATTTAGCATAGGAATATTTCCTAGAATAGGTACCAGCAATCTAATTTCTTCATTTGTTACACTCGGCTCCCTATACTACCAATTTACCCATACAATTTATACTTGCCACAGCTTGCCAAATGCATAAAATTCTTAAAGAATATAAAAATCATTTCAAAATCTTTGAGAAGCCATCCCACCACTCAAAAAACCCTTTAAAATTTGAAATGAACTATGATGTGTAAGGCTTACTCCTAGTGCAATCAAGGAGTGACTCCTTGCGCTAACACAATCCCCCAAAACATGTCTCGCCAGCCGAACTTTATATAAAAAATTATAACTACAAAAAAAAAAAAAGAATTGGACATATTTTCTTTTTCTTGTTTTTAGAACCTATCAATTGTGGTTTCTTTCTAATTTTTTCTAATTAGGTCAAATGTGGTATGCATATATGAAATGTAATGCATTTCGTTTGCAAAATTTTGGATTGCACCCACTCAGTGTACCCTTTTTTGTATTCAAGTAATTTGTTTGTAGGATTTTTTTTCACTGTTAGATTGACCTCTATATCTTTGTGTGGTGTGTCCTCTTGTTGTTATCTTGAACAAAAACATGATCATAAAATTTTGGATTTAGAGCACCTACATAGGGGTGTTGAATTTATCTCACTTATTTAATAAATAAGAATAGTCTTGACATGTCTGATAAAGTTTGCAAATACAACATCTTTTCGGTCCTCTCTCTCTGTGATGTCAAACATTGTCTTAAACATGATTCCCATGTCCTCATACATTCCACCCCCCAAGCATAACTTGTCTTTCTCTTCTTTTTAATCAAATTAATAATGGAATAAATGAAAACATTTGCAAGCTTGTTCTCTTCCACTGCTTCTCACCAATGATATGAGCTCAAACAACCATTTCATTTATGGGATTAGACTCCTAGCAAAGTACCCATTTCTCACACACAAATATGGACAACAATCCTTCTTACTCTTAGGAAATATGTTTCATTAGAATAATGGCCTTATAACTCCAATGCAGAGAATTATCAAAAACTACACAAAGAATGAAAGTATCATATCTTTTTTTCTTGACAAAATAGGAAGGGAGCTGAGGCTCCTTGGTTACAAGAAGTGTTGCTTGATATGCAATAAAGAGTGCAGCCACAGCTATGGATTACATGCCTTTTGATTCTAGTTTTCAAGAGATGCAAAAACATTGAGAAGTTGTATATGCGGATAAAATGGGAAAGAAGAAGTGCGTATTTAAAAGACATGATGAGAAGAAGAGGAGAGATAACCTATATTTATGTGGCTAATTTGCCTTGCAGTAGAATTCTCTGGATTCTCTTCATTCCCCGCATTCCTTATGTTGTTGGAGCTAGTGCTTGGGGCAGTGCATTTTTCTATCATGTATTTCAGGATTTGGACTGACTCTTCGGCATGGGCGCACTTGTTCGAAACATTATCAAACTGGGCCTGAAGAGAAGGGACCCTTGAGAGGAAGAAATTAACATCAGTCTGGTGTCTGTCCTCTAGGGCTTTAACATCTTTCTTCAGCTTGGCATTAATGGTCTTCTGATGGGCTTGGATTTGATCGAGTTCTGCCTGCAAATCTTCACAATGGAAGCAATTTTCGCTTCGGGCCATTCTAGTCAGAGCAAACCAAAAAACTGAGGTTGTGACAAAAACTGCAAGTTGCAAACAAGGACTGAGGATGTGGCTAAAAGGATGAATGCGTAGAATGGGGAGGGCGTTGGGAAGCCTCGAGAGAGGGACAGGGAGGAGGAGGAAATATGGGGGAGGGCGCGAAGGATGGGTGCGAGGGCACAGCAAACCAACAAGGAGCCCGAGAGCAGAGGACTAGAGGGGCGTTGAGAATCTCGACAGGGGAGCAGAGTAGGTGTGGAGCGATAGATAGGGGGGCGAAGAATAAATAGAAACGAGAGGAAGGGAGGGCATCAAGCTTGGAGAGACCCAAGGCAAATGAATCACGAGGATGGAGTGATAAGGGGTACTGTAGGCACAAGCGAAGTCAGAAGAAACTAAGAGGAATATCACATAAAATCTAGATGCAGCGAGGGTCATGATTAGAGGGGAGGGGCGAGGTATATATTATCATTGCACAGCAGATGACCCGGAGATCGAGCGTAGGCGCGATTAGCGAGGAGATCTGCTTCTCTGTTGTGAGATCTGAGAATGTGAAATAATGTGATTCCTTTCACATCTTTCAGGAGGATATGACATCTGCTGAGGATTTGATCAAGGGCTACGTTTGCTGCGGGCCGATTGTGAATCATAGACTGAATAACAATTACAGAGTCGCCCAGAATGATGGCGTTGTCGATTTTGAGATTCTTTAGTTGAATTATTCCTTGGTAAAGAGAAAGGGCTTCGGCTCTATTGTTGGATAGAGAGCCTAAGCTCCATTCATAGGATAAGAGCATCTCCCTGGTTTCGCTTTGAATGCTTCCCCCTGCTCCAGCGATTCCTAGATTAGATTTCGAAGCCCCGTCGAAAAATAGAGTGGGTCTACCACTGTCCTTGATCCATTCCTTGAAAGCACTTTCGCTGAGATGAATTTCCCAAGTGGCAGAGAAATGAGGAGTGAAGGAGGGATTATTCCTATTGGTTCTGGACAAGAGGTCGCGGAGAAAGCTTTTTTCCTCCACACTCAGATCGTTGGAATCGATTCTGTGATTTCTTTTAGCAGAAATGATTTCTAGAACTAAACTCCAAGTTTTGTTGCAGAGTTTACTGTGAGATGGCTCTTTGCCTCTGAAGATCTTGTTATTCCGGGAGAGCCATATGTTCCATAGGACAACATGCGGAAGGGTGTTCCATACCCTCCAAGAGAGTTTATTCTTCTTGTTTTTCCAAGGCAAACTATTTTTCCATTGAAGAAGGAGCTTTGCTACCGAGCTCAGATGATTGCTATCAGGCTTAAAGTGAGTTGTGAGGTCGATCCAGCAGTGGATGGCGAAGGGGCACCAGATAAAGAGATGAGGTATTATCTCTTCAGCGTTTTGATAGTTGGGGCATATAGAAGGACCTATGATTCCTCTTTTTTTGAGATTGTCAGAAGTAAGTATTTTTCCTTTCAGTAAGGTCCAAATGAAGAATTTAATCTTTGGAATGGCTTCTGATTTCCAGGCAGTCTTCCAGACTGGCCAGATTGGTGCTGGATACTGCTCTTTGCAAAGATACTGATATGCAGACTTGATGGTGAAGACTTTGCCTGTGGGGTCCCAGCAGAATCCATTTGTGGCATTTTGCTTGATAGGAGCTAGACCATGAAGATGATTTTGCAGATTTCTGAGTTCTTCTTCTAGGAGGGGAGGGATAATAAGAAAGTGCCATCCGATCCACATTTGATTCTGATTGTCCCATTTCGAAAACTAACTCAAGAATTTAAGACCCATATTGTCAAAGTGGCGAAGAATGTTATGAGTGCCTAGCCTTTCCATGATGGGATTTCCCCCCATAATTCGATCCACACCAATATTTATAGACTTGCCTCCTTTAGGAACTTTTGAGAGGTTTTCTGCAAGAAGGGGGATAGCTTTTTTACAAGAGGACCAGATTTTGGTGCATGGTCTATTGGGAATTTCATGTTGCGGGAGGTGATGTCTAGGAAAATTTAAGTATTTAACTTCTAGCACTTTTTTCCACCAAGTCTGGTTCCCATTGATTAATCTCCAGACTATCTTCCCTCCAAAGGTTTTATTCATGAGTTTGGGGGAGCGCACTCCTATACCTCCGTGCTCCTGATCTTGAATAACATGATTCCATTTGACTAGATTGTTATTTTTTTGTCTTTCTTTCCTCCTTGCCATAGGAAGTGTCTAATGATTGCCTCCATTTTAAGATGCACGTTGGTCGGGGCTTGAAGAAGAGTAAATTGATAAAGAGGGAGGGAAGATAACCCAGATTTGAGGAGGGTGAGACGACCTGCGTGGTTGAGCCAAGAGGAGCCCCATTGATTCACTTTCCTCTTCATTTTGTCGATAGTCACGTTCCAGACCTCCACCTTCAAAAAATTGGCACTAACAGGCATGCCCAAGTAGCAAAAGTGATCCCAGTTTAGCTTGTAGGGAACCCCAAAAATACTGGCAATGCTGTGTAATGTCTGTCTAGAGACATTCCAGCCATAGACACAGATTTTCATGTAATTGATCAGGCCTCCAGAAAAGAGCATAAATCTGTCCAATACATTTTTGAACCGCTGTGCAATAATTTTGGATGCTCCTCCCATTAATAATGTGTCATCAGCAAATTGGGAGTGGTTCATGTTTCGAAATCCATTGCCATATTTTATGCCTGTTATGAGACCCACCCGCCTCATATGATCAAGAGCTCTATTGAAGGAATCAGCCATCAGAATGAACAAATAGGGGGAGAGGGGGTAGCCTTGTCGGAGCCCTCTTGAGTATTGGAAGAAAGGAGCTGGTCTTTCGTTGATAAGGGGAGATATCCAAGGCCCGGAGATGCAGGACTTGATTAAGTCAAGAAAGCTTTGATTGAATCCCATTTTTTGCAAAACAGCTAGGAGGAAAGAGTGCCTTACCCTGTCGAAGGCGTTGGCGAGGTCAAGCTCAAGGATGAAGCCTTTTTCATTGCAAGATATGCTGGAATGGATGGCTTCCTGGACGAGGAGGATAGAGTCAGAGATCTGTCTTTGACATATGAATCCACCTTGATTCTTCGAGATGAGATTTTTTATGTGGGGTTTGAGGCGAGTGGCCAGGATTTTAGTGATGATCTTGTATGAGGCATTTCAGAGGGAGATGGGTCTGAATCTAGAGAAAGAGGATGGCCGATTTTCTTTTGGAATGAGGGAAAGGAAGGTAGAGTTTGTAAATCCCCCAATTTATTTATTTTTTCCAGTGCGCCCCTGGTATCATTTTCAGGAGATATTTTTTGAAGAGGCACCAATAAGCTCTGTAAAAAGATATTGGGAACCCGTCAGGCCCCGGGGCTTTATCCCGATGCATGGTCCAGATAGCTTTTTCAACCTCTTCTTCAGTTATGTCTCAGTTGATAGAGTTGTTGATCTCAACAGTGATGAGGGGTGGGACGTATTGGAGCAGATCCGAATAATCCTCAACCAAACTGCTCTGTAAGGAGCTCTTTAAAATGCAAGGTTGCAGCACGCTTGATTGCTTCTAGATCAGTTTCAATGGTGCCTGTTTCATCTTTGATGGAAGAGATGTTGTTTTTGGCTTTGCGCATAGTGGTTTGCTTGTGGAAGAAGGCAGTGTTCTTGTCTCCTGCTTGAAGCCATAAGTTTCTAGATTTGAGGCGCCATTTCTCCTCCTCTTTCTTGTTTATGTTGTGAAGCTGCCAGTAGAGGTCCTTTTCCTGAGTTAGGATGTCATGGTTGGTGCCTTGAGAATCAATAATGTTGTGGATGTTCTTCAGCTTCGATTTGATTTCTACTTTGATCTTATATGGTTCTTGATAATGCATTTTCGCCCCCTCTTTTAATGCTTGTTTAGTCCTTTTTAATTTGGACTCCCATATGAAGATTGGCAACCCTTCAACATGAAGGAGCCACACCTTTCGAACTGGCTGTTTGACATCTTGAATGTCACTCCATAAGGGGTTGTACCGAAAAGGGATGGGCCCAAGAGGGCATTGAACAACCAGAGATAGCGTAATGGGATAATGGTCCGATGCAGAGAAAGAGAGAACATTTGTTGTGGCAGAGGAGAAATGAGAAAGGAGGGAGACAACTATTAGAATCTTGTCCAGCGTTTCCATAATATTGTCTTTTCCTATTCTCCGGTTGGTCCAGGTGTATCTGCGGTTCTTTGGGGTGATGTCCACTAGTTCCTGTTCTTGAATTATATCTTCAAGCTATCTTCTAAATGGGTCATCCTCAAAGCAGCCTCCTCTTTTCTCGTTAGCATGCAGAATTAGATTTAAGTCACCTCCCATTATGATATTATTGTTTTCTTCATTATTCATATCGTCCTTTAGAGAATTCCAGCAAACCTCTTTTTCTCTGTAATGATTTGGACTGTAGACATTGTATACAATGATTCTCTGCTTAGTTGTGATGTTCTCTAAATCTGTTTTAAGCCAATTTTGATTTGTTGTGGTGTCTTTATGCTGCCAAGTATTGTTTGACCATAGAGTGGCTAGCCCTCTAAAGGCACCTCTAGATTCCGACAAAGTGCCCTCATATTGCTTCTCTCTGTCGATAAATTTCCTCATATCAGATTCTCCCTGTTTGGTTTCTTGAAGGAGTATAAATTCTAGCTTTTCTTGATTTATAAGATCCCTGGGAGCTTTAGTTTTGGAGGGGTGCCCTAAACCCCTGCTATTCCATGATAGGACTTTCATCATTGCATGAATTCAATTTGAGGTGGTGCTCTTCCTCCCTGTTCCTTTTGTGTTATTTCTCTATTGTTCTGCCCCAATATGTAGTTCTCAATAGGATTCTGGGTTCCTAATGAAATGTCTTTCTGAGCGTTTTCATTATGTTGTTGTTTTGTTGATTTTCTGCCAGGACCTTGCTTCTTATGAGTTTCCAATGAGGCTCCATGCTCCTTGGTCGAGTTTCTGGTGATCCGGATGGAGGCCGACCCTGGGAAGGTGTGATGAGGTCTTGAATGGGGGTTGAGGTGGGGGGAGGGTCTAGAGAAGGGAGAGGATTGGAAGGAGGGGGATCGTTGTCAGGGGGAGAAATGATTGAGAAAGGGTTGGATTGTAGGTTTGATGAGGGGGTTGCTCAGGTGGACAGAAGATTGGAAGGATCTTTTCCGGAGGAGGGAGGAGGGCGGTGGATGGGCTGAGAAGTATCCTGAGGATTGGGTTTTGAAGCAGGATTAGATTTCGTTTTTTTTTACGGTTTCCCAAGGTTGATCTGATTCCTGACTATCGATATCAATATTTTTTGAGCAGCGATTAGCGAAATGGCCATATTCATGACATACCTTACACTTGAACGAGATCTGCTCGTAGTCGATTTGTTGGATGTGCGTCCAATCGTCCACTTTGAGTTTGATGGCTTCTGGTAGGCCTTTTCCCAAATCAACTTCAACACAAATTCTGGCACAGGCGAGCATCTTCTCTTTAGGTTCGCTCCTGTCAATAAAAGTGCCGATCGCGTTCCCAATAGCCTTGACCGAATCATCCCCCAAACAATGCAGGAGGAGATTAGGGAGGCGCACCCAAACAGGGGCAACATTCAGCACATCGAGTTCGGGGTCGAAGTCAGGAGTCCATTTGTTGAGATAAAGACCCCTTGAATCCATGAAATAGGGCCCGTTTCTGAAGATCAGGTCTCTCTCTTCTTTAGATTCAAAGTGGAAGGTAAAATACCCCTTTCCGCAGAACCTGATGGCAATTTTCCCAGCGATCTTATCAGACTAGTTTCGTTCAATCCATCTCTGAAACCGTCTTTGGAGATGGCCAGAGCCCAATGAACTGGCCTATTAAGCCCTTCTCTGCCAAGGAAAGGGCTGCCATGCGTGGAAGCAAGGGAGGAAGTACAACTTCTTCCAGGCCATCCAGTTTTTTCACGAATCTTGAAACAACAAGTCGAGGATTAGGAGGGCCCAGAGAGCTGATAAGGTCAGCGAAGGCGCGGGCATGTGTCGTGGCTACAGACGCCTCCGGGAGAGCCTCTGGAGAGCCCATGCTGAAGGGCGGCCAGGCCCCTAGTCAGTGGTCAGAGAAAAGATAAAGGCAGGGAATGAGAATGCAGATGCGCAGGGCAGGGGCGCAAGGTAGTAGGCCCAGCGCAGAGGCGCAGAGGCAGCGCGCAGATGGTCCTAGGTCATCTTACCAGGGACGAGCTCCAGCGCATGATCTTTTTTGGAAAGTATCACATCTTGTCTTAGTTATTTTCCATGGATTTGATTTAAATAATTGTCGAAAAATACACGAGATATGTTTTATGATAATGTTCATCACTATCCTACACTCCTCAACATACCCTCTAATCCAAGGTATCATCGCAAAATACATGGGATATGTTTTATGATCAAGTTCACCACAATCCTTCACTCCTCAACAAGCTCGGCTATCCAAGGTATCACATTTTAAATATTCTAGAAAAATGGGTTCAAGTTATGAATTATGAAAGTCATCCAAAAGTTGTGGTTGTAATCAAGCATCAATCTTGCAACTCTACAAACATGTGTACTTGAGCTTGTGGTGACTCGCATGACATTTTTGGGTCCAATTTTTCTAAATGGAATTAAAGCAAAAGTTGTTCTTCTATGTCCATAACCATTCTTGGGAAAATAAGAACTTGGAACCTAATGGTGAAGAAACAAATGCCTTCCCCAATGGCTTGGATCGGAATTTCAGAGGCGCTTATAATCATTTCCAGAGCATTTTGGAACGATTTCCCACATTGGACACGTTTTTGCCAGAAGAAAGGAAGGGGAAGTTACATTCCTTACAACATATTTTAGTGACGAAGGGGAAGTTTCATTTCTTACAACATAGTTAGTGACGAAGGGGAAGTTGCATTTCTTCAAACGTAGTTTAGCATTGATAGAGTCAACAAACTTTTGAATGACGTATTAGTTCCATTTATAAAGTTTTTGTCCTCCAAAATTGTTTATCCTCTAACATCATGAAACCCTAGTGATATCAATATATAAAACTAATTCACTTGATATCACAAAGGTGGTTATCCACTTAAAAGTCATGGAAAGCTAGTCACACCAACATATTAAAACAAGTGCTACATAGTAGCTAGTGCTTGCTTCTTAGTTTAAATGTAATTAAATTAAAGTAAAAATATTGAATTCAACTTAGCGTTAAGGTCTAGAATCTAGTCAATTTAGAATTTTTTAATTTAAATGCAATTAAATTAACGTAAAAACATTGAATTCAACTTAGCATTAAGGTTGTTAGTCATCAGTATTTTTCACCTGTTGATGATGACTAGTTGTTAAAGCTAAGTTTTCTGGCAGCTGATCTCCAATATGTCAAATTTGTCAGCTAGAAAACGCCTATAAACATTTTTTCCCTCCCAAACCTTTTCAATCAGCCCATGACGAGATAAAACCTCATTATCAAGCCCTATCTAGCCTCAGCCATACAAGCTTGTCCATCAGCTCCAAAGAGAATAATCCAAATCTGTCCAAAAAGTCTCCCCTAAGTTAGGTAGTGGCGCTTTAGGCATTTCTCCCTTGGCAAACTATCCTAAAGCCAAAGAACCTTTGTCTAATATCAACCAGTCCTAGATGACCTTCCTATTTCTGCAAATAAAGCTTGATTATACCTTTAGGTCGCGCCACTAACAAGCCTTGATGTCTCGGCAATACATATGCCACATGTTAAATTGATGTTAGGTAGACTTACAGTGTTTCAATGTTATCCTTCAAAAGCAGAAGTGTACCAATGTTCCAGGAGACATTATTAAACTCAACATGAGAAGACAGCTGCTTCTCATGTGATTTTGAGTGTGGGATGCAAGTACTGGACAGAGAGTTATTTCATTAAGCTCCTGCAAACACAATCAAAGGTTAGTGAATTATAAATAACAAGAAATTCTCTGCAGATACTGGCTAGGCTGCCTCTGATTGTCTAAAGATGCATAAAGATATTTTAACAGCAAGATTATATGTCTCAGAGAAATGCCCTCCATGGCATATTGTCTATTTATCTCTTTTATTTGCTTAAGCATGAATAGGCAGTGAAAGGAAAGATAACACTGTTTAAAAGCTGATGAAATGGCATCACTGAGAAAACCTCCTCCATACATGAGCAAAGGGTTGAAAGACTGAGAAAAACTCCTCCATACATGAGCAGATGGTCAGGTCATTGGTTGAAAACCTCTTTCATTTTACAAGCAGAGGGTTTGGCAATGTGATAAAGGCCTCCTTCATCTAATAAGCAGAGGGCCAAGAACAGAGGTATGGCTTCATTGAAGGGCACAAGGCTAACAATGCTACAATTAGCTTTAGAAACTTGTTGTACACCTTGTTCTCCCATAGATGAAAACCACTAACATAGTAGTGTCTCAAAGATTGATTATAAGGTTTTCACTGACTGAAAGGCAGATTTTAAGGGTAGTGGGAGACAATTGAAGGCTTATGAATAGAAAAGGGTTTTAAGTGCAGTGGGAAAGCAACTGAAGGCTTATGGATAGAAAAATGGTGTTAAGAAACAAAGGGAAATTTGTGGTGTTTTAAAAGGTGCTTACATGAGTTTCACTATTAAAACACAGAACTGAAATACAGTGTGAAGCTAATTGGATGATTATGAATGAAGAAATGTTGTTAAGAAAATGGCCAAGGAAGTAAAAAAATATTGGTTTTAAACTAACTTCTGCTAATAAGTACAAAGAAAACCACTACCAGTGGTTCATGGATATTCTTCATTTGGTTAAAACAGGAGTTGAAAAGAGCCCAGGCACTTGTTAAATATAGGCCTCCTTCATAAACAAGTAGAAGGCTCACCATTTTTTGAGGATGAAGAACATTCATTTTCAGTGTGGCTTATATTTCAAAAGAAACTGTTGTGAAAATGGTAAAATGAATGAGAAATTCATTATTCTTACAGACTTCCTTCACAAAGGAACAAAGGGACAGCTTTCCAATTTTACATTCTAACTTCAGCTCACCATCCCCTGCTATACCTCTGTAAAAATTGAAGACTAGATTACTTTGGCAATCCAAACCTTGTAAGTTATTGATATAGACCAAGAATAGTTTTATTGCTGAACTTGTGAAGTTCAGGATAGGCAGCTTCTCAAGATTGAAAGTTGTGTAGTTGGCACACATAAGCCTCTGTGGATGTTTTTGTTTTTTGATGCCTGAAGAGGAATGCCATTCAAAGGGTGCATTTACAGTCATTATATGACTTTGGGCAGGGTTTTCTTCTAAAAAACAGATATGAATAAAGGAAACAAGTTTCCTCCCTTAATAGGAAAACAGTAAAAAAAGTTTGGCCTTGAGATGAGTTGCATTGGGAAGGGTCATATCTGTTAAAAAACATTCCAAATAGCATTCGCAACACTTTATTATCAACATTAATTGAATATGGGCTCCTTTGGCGTTTTGAAAGTCAGTTGAGTTTCGTTATAACAAAGGCCTTTTCAAAAGGTTTTCAAAACCCTCACGAAGCAAATTTCAAAGGATGATTGGCTTTTTCGACTATAAAAGGAGTTATTGACCGTTGGCAAAGCTTCCATATGCATTTCAAAATGCAAGTGACATCTCCCCTGGCTGTTCACCGGACCAAGCAAGAAATTTCGAGCCATTTGGAGAGTTTTTAGAGGCTTAAAGCCTGCGTGGCGAGCCTGGAAAAGCGCGCGGCATGTTCAGACGAAGATATACAAAGGCTTACAACGGTAGCGCGGCGCACCTGTAGCACTGGTCACCACTGCCCGAAGGCCGACCCGACACCTTTTTCATTGTGCGGCGCTCTTCCATTTGAACATGTCGCGCCTGTTTGAATGACCAAAACGCCTTCAAAAGGTCTTGAAACCTGCTCAACTCATCAAGCAAAGGCCACAAGCCATCCTCAAGGTATTTTTATTTGCCCCTTGGTGCATTCGAATTTCTAAAGAGGTGATTGATGCCATGTTTTTCAAAACTAAAATAGTGATTTAAAAATAGAGTTCTTGGTAGGAAATCAAGGTGATTTGCTACTGTATTGACAAAGATTGTTACAGTAGGAGGTTAGGGTGTGTTTATATTAGTTTCAAAAGGCCTAAAACTACCTTCAAACAAAGTGATGAACCATATGCTAATGACAAGACAGAAAACACAGTGGTAAAGGTTTTCAAATTGCTGAAGGTGTCCTAACAGTGATAAAACGAAATTAACCTCTGTCTACAAATCTAAGGTGAAAACAATGTTTGTAAAGGGAAACAGTGATCCTAAGGTAAAAACAATATTTGTAAAGTGAGATAGTGATCCTAAGGTGAACACAGTTTTTGTAAAGTGAAAACAGTGGTCATATCTGAATGCCTTGTCACTTCAAAGGTGTCTTCTTTTGAATGGTGAGACAGCCAAATCTGTGCAGCCTCTATAAGCCCCCAAAGCAGAGTGTGTGAGAGATTTTTTCAAAGTCAGTTGAGGGTTGTTTTGTCTTATCTTTGTAAGGAAACAGTGAATAACAAGAAGAGTTTTGTTTGGGGAAGGGTGTCTTGCTTCTGTCAAAACACAAGGAGATCTCTATTCTAACAAAAAACCACAGATACCTCTTTTCAAATACCTTGCCCAAGCACAGTAATCAAATTGAATGTTTGCTTTTCATTTGACAAAAACTTGTCGATTGGCTTAAAAGAGGACAAAACAGTGATTTATAAGGAGCAGAAAATTGGTGTTGGAAGACTATTTCACAAAACATTTGAAGCAGCTTGTCTTGGTCAAACAGTGACTGACAAAGAGGACAGGGTGTGTGCTTGAGAAACATTCCAAAGGCCATTTGAGACAGCGTGGTGTTGCAAAAAACATTCAAAACAAAATGCCTCCCAGGCAAGACAGTAGGAGTGGCCTTCACAAGAGGTTTGAGCCTGTTTCCACTGAAGAAGTGAATGCTCATCCATTGATCTTGTTTAACTTTCACGAGGTTGTGTGTCTAGAGTTTTGTAAAAGAGTGCAAGAGGTGAAGATCTATTCCCCTTTGACACATATTTGTGCTTTGAGATTTCAAGAGAAGCATTTTCAGCTAGCAGGCCTAGATTTCAAATTCTCTCCAAGGCCACCAAAATCCCTTATGTCGGGGAGAAGTGGTTTAAACAAAGCCACCTAGACTTAGAACAATACAAGCCTTTTCTGAAGCCTGAGCATAGAGATTCATGCCCATCCATTTTTCCCTTCTCATATCTATTGACTAGTTACGCCCCCCTCATGAAGATAATCATGAAATACTTCACTTGCGAGGGAAGATTCTCCTGAGTATATGCCTATCATATACGATTGCTCATGCATTTCACGAGGGCCAAATTGTTAAATCTCCCTTTCTTCCTACATAGAATTATTGAGAAAATGGCCTCCACTGTTCAGAAAAAAACCTCCTTCTCAGCAAACAGCCTGCCTCTTCCATCACTCCCTCATCAAGGTTATCATTCTTCATCAACTTGAGAAGAAGAGAGTCTCTTGGGATACTTTCATTACACATCCGGATTTCGTCAATGTCCCTTCATTTCATACATCTCCTTCACCTTCCACTCACCATCCTTCGCCTTCTTCAAGCAAGCCTATTCCCAAGAAGCTCAAATTTCCCATTGAACAAGAAAAAGAGCATGATGAGGAAGAAGAGCATGAGCAAGAGGAGGAAGATGATGATGAGCAGCATCATGATGAAACAGGGCAGCAAGGGGATGATGAGGAAGATGATGATGAGCAGCATCATAGTGAAAAAGGGCAGCAAGGGGAAGAAGAACAAAGTGAGGCAGAACAACAAGGGGAAGAAGGGCATGATGAAGAGGAACATGATGATGAACAGCATACTCCTGGGCATGATGATGAACAACAGCCTTATGAAAAAAAACAGCAGCATGATGAAAAGGTGCAACACAGTGAGGAGGACAGCCCTCAAAAAGAAATGCAAAAGGACAGTCAAGGCATCCATGAAGAAATCCGAGACAGTGGCAAGAATGATGAACAAAGTAGCAAGGTAAAGAGCCAATGGAGCATGTGCTAGCTGCCTCTTCTAGGCAAGGGGCCATGCTCTCATCTCCGAAAGTGGCCAAGCCCCGGACATCAAGGAAAAGGGTGCCTAAAGTTGTAACTCCAAATGTTACTAGGGCCCTTCGAAGCAAGGGAAAATTTCCCAAGAAGCCCATTGTCGAATTGCCCAAGAGGAGGAAGACTAAAAGAGTCACCCAAAGCAAAGGAAAGGAGAAAGAAGAAAGCAGTCATGAAAAGGAAAGGGAATTCGACATCATTCAAATCCAAAGTGATGATAGCGACAATGAAGCCCGAATCCTAGAAAATCTCTTGATCAATAGAGAAAACCAAATTGATGCTTTGAGGACTGATCTTGAGAGGGCTAGAAACTTCAATCACTTTTTGCAAATTCAAAACAAACAGATGAGTGTCCATATGGCTGTATATGAGACACGGGCCATCAAATACAAAAAAGAGGCCTCCAAAGCACAAGTGAGATTGGAAGAAATCATGGTTGAGTTCGATGAGAGCAAAGATGAAGATCAACCCAAGAGAAAGAGGCCAAGAACCATGGGGCTCAAAAAACCCTTGAAAAACAAAAGAAAGAAGAGGCTGCCTTTCTCCAATCTATCCCTCTCACTACATTGTTCACACAAGAGATAGAGAACAATCGAAAAGCATGGCTTGAGAGGGTTAATGATCACCTGGAAAAGAAGTTGAAGAAGGAAAATAGAGACTTGGACCTTCAACGGAGGATGACCGGGCATTATAAGAAGCTCAATCAGTTTGCCCGGCGGAAATTGAAGGCCGCACAGGAGAAACTCAAGGAGGCTAAGAGGAGGCGCCCGACACCAAAATTGAGGAAAGACACTTCAAAGCTCAAAATTTTGGCCTCAGCTTCACAGCATGTTTCTGAAAACCCTTGAGGGTCATGCTCACCAAATTTGGGCGAAATTCGACAAATTTTGGTTTTTTGTCATTTTTTGGGTTTTTGGCTAAAACTCATGGGCATCTCCATTTCAGTTTGGGGCATCCTCAAAGGATGAAAATGGTGTCATTGGATGCCATAATTTCAAGGGCATATACTCAGCGATTTTCAGATCATTTGAAGATGATTTGCTCCCCCAAAATGGCGGAAAACACACTTTTTCCACACTCTGCCCCGTTTATTAGCAAGGCCTATTTTTTGGGTTTTTACACACAGGTCTGTTTTTGGAGGACTTCCAATGGTCAATTTGGGGCAAACTAAACATTTTCAGAAAATAAACATTCAGAGCTTTCCAACGAGCCATCATAGGCCTCGTTTCGACATCGAGAAGGCCTCCAAAAGTTACTGGCAAGTGAGGGGACTTTCTACTGATGTATTTCTTAAGTATTTTTGTAAAAAATGTACCTTTCAAAAGTGACTTTTCCTCATGTGCGTTTAGCTTTTTTTTTGCATGGTTAGTTAGGAAAAGTCAATTTATTTTCCTCTTTTAACATTTTTGAGATATTTTATTAGATATTTTGTGCCTTGGGCTTTGCAAAGCCTCAAGGACATAATTAGATATTTTGGATAGGCCAATGAGATTGCAAGTTGAACTAGGAGGTTCTTCTCACTTTGGTCTGTATATTCCAAAGGCTTTCATTGTAAATAAGGCTGAACTTAATGAATAGAAGCAATATATGGTCATACAAGCTTGGAAGAAACACTTGTCTCATGCTTTTGGATAGTTTCTTGGATATTTTTGGATGATGAAAGAAAATTGTTGTTGGATTCCATGACTTGGTAGAATGGTATAATGTCTCTCTCTTTGTTTTGTTTCTTAGTTTTCATTCATAATTCCATGTTCTTGCTTGCTATAAGACAGTAGAGAACAAATTTGATACATGCCCTTGGAGGCACCTCAAATTTCTTGTTTCTCTATAGATTCCATGTTTTCTTCATTCCTAGTCACATTAAAGAATCATTGATTTCTCTTTAATAATTTAAGAATATTGTTTGCTTGTTTCATTTATGGTTTTATGCATGCTAAGTATGATTCACGGTATGCCCTGCTTACTCATGGCTAGCCATAGCTCTACCTATGAAACCTCTCTTTGATTGATTAGATTGCCATTTGTTGAACCAAGGAGGTCTTGTACTAATCTTGTCCTTTGCCTAAAACTATGCAGTGTTGTTTTCAAAGTGCCCAATAGCTTGAAATACTATGTTTAGGCATTGCTTCATAGTGATTTGAGTTGTTTGTTTGTCTTAAATGTATTTCTCCAAAGTCTGATAGCCATTTTCTAAAGTTAGAGAGTCAATATCTCTATGCATGGCTTGAATGTTTATTTCTATTCATTGATCAGTTTACAGTTACATTTCTCATGATTAATGGTTTGTCTTACCATGTTTATGTCAGCTATTAAACTATTTATGTTTGAAATCCTTTGTTCTTCACAAGTTTAATGTCCATCTCACTCCATTTTACCCAAAGATCCATTTTACCTTGAATCAAATCGGCCCTTCAACAACTTTGTATCACCACCTAAAAGCTTTCTTGACCTTTTCGATCCCATAGCCCAGTTGATCTGACATCTTTTTACCTATCTTAGTCTTTGATCAGTTCATCCCTCACAACCTAAAAACCAAAACCAAAAAGCCTATTTCATAACTAGTCTAAAATCAAGAACACACTAAGCAAGCACACAGATATCCCTTACACAAATAGAGAGAGCCCTCTCTGAGTCCAAGAAGCCTATGTCCTTGGGCTCCAAAGATTGGTTTGATGTTACACTGTCATTTGACTTGCCAATCAGCCAAATCACGGGACACTAACATAATGGCGATCACGGTGGGACTCTGAGTTAGTGACAATCTAAGTACACCTTAGGACTCCAGAAATCCCTTATCTTCAAACATACCTGCCATTTAGCCACCTCATCGCCACCCTAACATAATGGCGATCACGGTGGGACTAACTGAGTACATAACAGTCTAGCAAACTCTTGTAGATTCATTAGTCTTTAAAAATTTAAACAGGCAAGCAGTCCATAGAATCATTTAGAGTAAACTCTTTTGTTTTCACCACCTTAGCAAAGTGATGAATCAGGTCTAGAACACTCTAACAAACCATAGGCTGCACATAAAAACTCAAAAAACCCCAAAATTTTCCCAGATTGGCTTTACCCTGGTTATTGGTGGTGGACCATAGCTACATCTTTACAAAAAACAACCAAGTTCCACCTGGCAACTCCACGAGCCTCCAGTAGGCCTAAAAACTCCGTAAAAAACCAAAAAATTCATAAACCATACCTTTCTGTTGACTCATCCTTTCCAAAACTTAAAACTTATGGTGCAAACTCTGTAATCAGTGACAAACTAAGTATAACTTAGAGATTCAGAAGACTTCACCTAAACATAAGAGATAAACAGAAATAATCTTGCAAATAGAACCATTAGCTTATCCAAACAGCTTAGCAAACTGTTGAAACCAAGTGAATCATGTTAGCCTATTTCATAAAGGCAATTATAAATCCAAAAATACATAAATTGAATAATGTAAAGTTAGGATAAATATATTTATTAAAGTAGAATATTTAATAAATATTAGAGATATTTAGAAATAGAAATTTGATGGCAAAATTAGACTTTCAAAGAAAGAAAGGTTTCTAAACTCTAAGTTAGGGTGGAAAGTTAGTACGATTAGTTGAAAACTCGTTTTATTGCTGATGAAGCATTTATTTTCCAAGTGATCCATAACTAGATTAAGTTAGAACATAGAGCTTATAAATAGGATTGTTTCCTATTTCATTGTGTAATGTGAGTGTAATGAGAGAGTGAGAGTTTACGTCTGTAAACTCCTGCAATTTTCTATGTAATCTTTTTCCATTATCAATAAAGTATGTGTCTGAGGACACTTCTGAATCTACATGTGGTATCAGAGCTGCGGTGAGATTTTTGGGTGTATGTGAAAAATCATGTAGAGGAGGATTCCAGCTCTTCCAGTTCTTGGAAAACTCAATTCCGTTGGATCGATCAGCAAAAGTTTGGTATGAAAGTTGTCAAACTTTTTTATTGATTTTAGATCTGTAAATTCTAAAATCATTTAAAAAAAAAAAAAAAAAAAGTCACTGCAAAATCTGTGTGAATTTTTCTATTTCAAATTGTTTGAGTGAATTATGCGCTGTATAATTCTGGCATAACCCTGATTCTGACATCGATTTATATAATGGAATCGATTATGCATTTTTTTCATCGATTCTGCATATTGGATCCATCTGTGAAAGAACCAGCGTATTGTAATCCATCACTTGAAACAGTATTTCAACTGTAGCAAAGATTAATTTGTAATCCATTCACATTGTCGTAGCAGCACATGCCAGTGGCAGCGCGCAGTCTGGCACGCCATTTACTGCAATCCAACGTATAGTTGGTAGCCTACGTTTAATTGAAAGCAGCTGCGTGGTAATCTCTATTCAGATGAAAATATATGGTAACCAGCAGCGTATTGAACCAGCGTATATGAATCTTGCAGCGATGAACCAGCGTTTGCAACCAACAAAACAAAACAGCGTTTCAATTGTAGCTATGTATTCGATTTTATGCAGGAAAGAGTGTTGCAATTAGTTTTTTAAATAAATTGATGTAGCGTTAAAATTCTTTGAAGCAGCATTAAAATCTAAAATGTGTAGCTCTCAAACGATGTCAAACATTGACACTTGTGCTCAACGACATAGCTAAAACGGCTTTGTGTATCTCTCATATCTTGAAAACGGTTTTGTGGAGGCAGATTTTACTTCAATCCTTGGCGTGAGCATAGAAGAAAACCGGCCTGCCAAAGCAGAGCTTTGCAGGTTCAGGTTGCGGAGTTTCAAACCATTTTAGATTCGCTCCTCCGGCCTCAACTGCTCTGCGTTGAATTCAGTTTTGAATAATCTGTCGACATTCATCACTTTTATCATTGGTATTGGTATCGATGCCGCAACGATGAAACCCACCTAGAGGTTCCGCGACGAGGTGCTTGATTTATGATTATGGAGGTACTCTTTAATAAAAATCCGGAGACCCACATCGCATAAGCACGGTAATATTCATTTAACGGCCAAAACCAAGCAAAGAACTGGAGTTTCAGTAGCCGCGGAGTCACATATATGCGCCCAAGTGGGAAGCCTCTTTTTTTCTCACCTTTTCAATCTTGAATTTGATTCTAGCTTCTGCATTTGGAAACTTTATCTTCTTTTTATCCTCCTTCTCTTGTCTGGAAGATCTGCAGTAACTGTTTTATCACTCAAAGAACATTGCGGTGATCCAACCGCGCGCTGCGTTTGTGTTTGATGTGAAACATTTTTCTCGAACTTTGTAAGAAACATATATTGCTACAGAATTGGTAACGAGAAGAATGAAGTACCAGGCCTATCTTTAAAATTCAAAGGTGAAATGTTGAAGGTGGAGTGGAAAGTTCGACACACACTGAGTCTGTCACTATCCTTTTGCACTCATAGTTTTGAAAATTGGGAATTGACATCTGACATCAACGCTGTCGGATTCTAGATTAAGCTTAAACCCTGTGGTCACAGCCAGCAGATTTGATTTGATTACGTTGGATTGGAATGGAACATTTCCATCCATATTCCCTACCCTGCTATTTCAGCGTTTTGATTTCTTAATAACTGTGAACTGGATTTGCAGTGTGACGGTATTAACCAGTTGGGAATCCAAGGCGGCATAGTAGATTATTTGACACCTTTAAATGCTTGCATCGATCCAGTGAGTGAGTACAGGTGGCTGGATCATCTCAAATCATCACAGCCTTCTTTTCAAACCCTAATTATATAGTGAGATAAAACCTACCCTGATTTGAGTGAGTGATTGAGTGCCTTAAGATTCAAATTGAGTGAGTGATATTTGGGGTAAGTGGAGTAATTTTTAATATATTTTTTTTATGCCTTGAAAAAAGTTCATAAAACTTTTAAAGTTTTGTAATGAAGACTATTCTCTTTGTAATTGAAGAAAAAAGGAGTGTTTTCATTTGTATTTGGAGAGATAAGTGTGCTTCTTTTAAGTGGAGTAATAAGTTGTAATTTGGAGAAATAAGGTGTGAGTGATCAGTGCACACAATTTTTGAAGGCATTTTTTTCCAAAATTTGCGAGCGTCAGATTCTCATTGTTTGAGAAAGCTTCAGTGGCAATGTTGTAAAAGATGAAAGGTTGATGATCTCAATACTCAATAAAGACATTATTTTTTTGGTGTTGATGTGTCCTAGATCCGCTCGAAATTGAATAAGGGGATCTTAGGTACACCATGTGTGTTTGATGGCGCATGTTTTTTATGGCTTCATGTTGTTGCTTTTTGATCTGTGTCTAGTTGTGACACATTAATAATTTCATACATAAAGTTTAATATCAGCAAGCACGACACTTACAAAGAAATAGCTGCAAGATCAACACATGCATCTGCACAACTACAACATATAATCGAAGATTGTCTACATCAGCATTTTACATAAACAAGCCAATTCACTTCATCAGGTTCATGTACCTGCACACTCAAATAAAGTCTACATGTAATCAAATTCATTGTTTTAAGTGAATCATTAAAAATTCATTGTTAATGAATTTTTAAGAGAACAAGTGAATCATTAAAATTATTGTAAGCTTTGTTGGGTGCATTGTCGACAGTGTTCGACACCCTTCCTTTACACAAAATCAATTGAGTGCATGAGTTTTTTCAAACAAGCAACAATTTTACATTTTCTGCAAGCGAGCGTGATTATTCAATCAAGCAATTTGCGTCCAGACAGTACACCTTTCAAACCTTCAAGCAAGCCAGAGTGAAGTTTATTGCAGCAACCATCAAAGCAACTAAACAAGCAAACGAGCGTGGTTATTCATTCAAGTGAGCGTGAAGTCATCAAGTAATTCAAGTGTGTGCTTAAACAAACGCGATCGTCATCAAGCGAGCGTGAATTCCACAGTTTAAGCAAGACAATTCTAGCAAGTGTTCCAAGCAAGTGCAATCAACAACAAATCAAGCGAGCGTGCCATTCAAGCCACATTCAAGTGAGCCTGTCATTCAAGTGAAACAGTTCAAAGTACGACATCTACAACAAGAGACCCTGATTTCAAGTGCGCAAGTTCAGATGGCACAACATCTTCAGTTGTTAAACATTCTTCACAGTTTGATCATCTCAAGCGATAAAGACATGGTGCACGTCAGCAAAGAAACTCTTGCTGATATTTCACGGCATCTACAACAAACACATGAAACTATTGAGTTTCTTCAACTTGAGTCGCAACTTCAAAGGATTGAATTGCAAGAAAAGAATGATACTTTCAAGTATTTGAACCATCCAGATGATAAGTCTTTGCACAATCCAGATGATAAGCCATTCATTCAACTAGCTTCAAGTGTCGTAGCTGTTCCAGATCCAATTTCTTCCAAGCCCATCATCAAGTCCTGGGAAGAACTTCAGAATAACAAGAATCGACGAGGCTTAGGATATGTCCAAGATGATGCCAACTTACATATTCCCGATTATTCCAAGCCCATTCGGTTCGTCAGTGCGGGATTTCTTGAACAGATCCCCTCAGCACATTCAGAGATAGTTGCAGACAACCAGCAGTGCATGCAACCCAAAGTTGCCGAAAAAGAGAATTCCACACAACCTGAAGTTGAAGTCAAACCGATATGTTCTCATTGTCAGATAACCGGTCATATGGAAGATCAGTGTTTTGATCTCCATCCCTGTCACCATTGTGGCAAATGCAATCATTCCTCAGAAAAATGTAGCAATCAACACAAATCAGAGAGATTAAAGATACATTATGAATGGATAGACTCTTGGGAATAGTCATCCACAGTTAAAAGATTGCTTCAGTTCTACAATCGCATACGATCACACATTGTGCAGCCCACACTGAAAAGATGATGGTACTCTCATGCAGTTGAATGGGGGAGTACAACAGTGTAAAACTCCTACACCTGAAGGGGGGGAGTTCAGGAATATTTTACCGAGAAGTGTCTCTCCTTTCAGCTGACAAAAGGGGGAAAATGTCAATGAGATTGACAGTGGTTGTCAGACTGAAAGTCTCGACAAAACCAGCGAAAGTAGCCAGTGGGCATCTTCAACAACCAGTGGGCATCATCAACAAATTTGCCAGTGGGCATCAACCAATTTGCCAGTGGGCAGTCGACAGCAAAAGCAACAGTGAGTTGTTTTTGACATCATCAGCCAGTGGGCTTTGATGTTGATTTCATGCAAAGGATAGATGGATCCTTTTGCAACTTGGCACTTGATGGCGTTGTCAAGCAACATTCAGAGATGAATTAGACATACAACTGATTCATGTTCTCTTGAGATTAAAGATTTTTTTTTAGCATCAACTTGAGAACTTGGAAGATGGTTCATCGTTCTTCTTTTGGATTTATCCTTGAAGGGGGGAATGTTAGCCTATTTCATAAAGGCAATTATAAATCCAAAAATACATAAATTGAATAATGTAAAGTTAGGATAAATATATTTATTAAATTAGAATATTTAATAAATATTAGAGATATTTAGAAATAGAAATTTGTTAATAAAAATTAGAACTCTAGAAAAGAGTCGTTTCCTAGGCTCTAAGTTAGGAGTGAAGTTAGTAGAGTGGTTAGAAACTCATTTATTGTAAATGGACACTAGTTTAGTTTCCAAGTGATCCATGACTAGATTAAGTTAGAACATAGAGCTTATAAATATGATTGTTTCCTATTTCATTGTGTAATGTGATTATAATGAGAGAGTGAGAGTTTACGTCTGTAAACTCCTGCAATTTGCTATGTAACATTTTTCCATTATCAATAAAGTATGTGTCTGAGGACACTTCTGAATCTAGTCTTCATCTCAAAGTTTGCTAGAAAACTTTTTCCCGAAAGCATCTTTGATACTGTTGGTGGTGGACCATAGTTCTCACAGAAATCCACTTGGCGACTCCACTAGTCCTCATTTTTGTTTTGACCATCCTTCACATTAGTAAACCCCTAGATGGGACATCCATCCGAAACAATCACAAATACCATCCTCTCTAAACTCTAGATCCAAAATCTGGCTTCACGAAGAATCAACACCAGATCTCATCCAGACCCAAATTCCCCTATCATAGTAGATGACCCAGAGAAGATTCTGTGACAAGCTTTCGAAACTGACAATTTAGTTATTGATAGGTCCATCCGTAAAGCAAGATCAGTACCTGAACACCTCACTGCCTTGCAGGATTCCCCCTTTGACTTAAAATCAGCAAAAACCCTTTTTAGAAGCAAGTCACAAAGTAAGGTAAACTTTGACGATCTTGAACCCCTAGATCTGCCACGGAGTCTCAGAAGCCGCCTTTTAGCTTCATTCCATCACTGTATACCGCCTGAATGCAAAATTAGATCACTAATCCAAGTACATTCGCCACACCCATCCAAACCACTATTGTTCAAATCACCTCAGCTCATCTTACAAGCCCTCATTTTGTACGTCATCCATTAGCTCCCGCCATGGCAGCCTGGTATGCACCCTTGGTGCTGCCACACCCTTTGGCCCCCTTACAAAATGACTATCAATCCAAAATCCCGCACTTTACCGGAGTTGAGACTACCACAGCTCAACAACGTGTAGATAGGATTAGCGATGCCTTTGAATACATGGAAATAGAAGACGAGACCATCAGAATGAGGATGTTCGCCCAAAGCCTGGGCGGAGAACCCAAAAAATGGTTTAAGATCTTAGCTCCAAACAACTTCCATGATCTCCCAGAACTCTACCAAAACTTCATAAACAAGTGGGAAATCCGAAAGAACCCCATTCAAATCCTGTCAAAGTATAACAATCTAAAACGGGAAAATGGGGAAAGTCTCCAGGGATATTGCACTAGGTTCAACAGTGTGTATAACGCCCTCCCGCCTCACTTCAAACCTCCACTTGGCTCAGCCTTGGAAAAGTTCTCCGAAGGCTTTGACCCAGACATGACTTATCAACTAAAAGACAAAGACCCCCCTACCTTAGAGGAAATGCAAAAAGTGGCCATAAGTGCAGAAGCCAACTTAGCAGAAAAGAGAGCTAGGACCATATCAGAAAGGAAAGTCACATATTGGGATGAGGTCTTCACTTCAGCTCCTCCTTTAGATCCTAGAATAGATGACTTGGTTAGGTCCATGGCCAAAATGTGGGAAAAGATAAGTGAAAAGACCCCTCTCAGGGACAACCAGCCAAACCCTTCAAACAGAAACCGGAACCAAAATTTTAGGAGGGAACAGCCTCAAAACAAACCAAGGGAAAATGACCAACAAATTAGGCCACCCTTTAATGAAAATTATGTGGAAGAAGATGATGGGGATACAGAACCCATTGATGAAAATCATTTGAACCTCATAGGTTCTAATAACGAGAGTGAGGTTTACCTCACAGAAGAAGAACAAGCGTTCTTCTCTCCGAATCAAGATGAAACCAACTATGAAGATCCCAAGGATCCTGCCGTAGATTTTCAAAATGCCATAGTAGAAGCTCACAGGCAGTATGACCTTAGAAGCAGAAAAAACCAAGACAACTCCAAGAAAGGTAACTCAGACACTACTAGAACCCCTGATACCATCCTTAAAAAAACAGTTGATAGCAACAAAATCATGGTTAAGAAAACTGACCAAAACAAAGATAAAGTTATTCAAACAAGTCTTGGCTCAGATACTCCTAGTACCTCCACAAATATTCCCGAGATGGTTGTGTCAAACAAAATCCCGAAACAAAGTCAGCAAACTCAGAACATAGAGAAAGTCATGACTGAAAAAACTGAAGGAAACCTGTCTAAACTACAAACACCTTTCAGTTTTGAGAGAGAAATCACCAAAATAAATATTACCATGCCCCTCACTGAACTTATCGCCCAAAGCTCTTATAAATCCCAAGTGTTAAAAGTCTTGAATATAGGAAATGATGCAAACACCCTTAATCTAGCGTATGACACTCCTGAAGTGTTGTTTGGTCCAAAAATAGAAGGGAAATTCCAAGAATGAACCACTCTTCCCTTTTACATCAGCTTGAATATCCATGAGCAAATCTTACACAATGCCATGCTAGACTCCGGGGCCTCGCATAATCTCATGCCGAAGGTTGTGATGGAAATATTAGGCCTAGAAATCACAAGACCATATAAAGACTTATATTCATTTGATTCGAGTAGAGTCAAATGTCTAGGCTTGATCAAAAATCTTTGTTTCAGTTTGGTCCAAGTACCTGCAAAACACCTGATCATGGATATAGTGATAGCAGACATCCCTCCCAAGTATGCAATGCTTTTATCTAAGTTTTGGGGAGCTAAGCTTCAAATGAATATTCAACTTGATATGTCCTACGCCACCATTCATGTATTTGACCAAACTAGAATACTCTATCGGGAATCACACATGAAATATATGATCAGCAGTCAGGAAAGGCCAGATAACATCCCAATGTACTCCTTGCAGTCTAATCTGAACTCTTTAATTTTACACACTGATGAGGACATTGAAGAACATTCAGAAGGATTTGAAACAAACTTAAACCCACCACATCAACTGCTCCAAGTTCTCTATGATGAACTAGACACTCAAAGTTATCATGATCATGAGCAGCGATGTCTTGAGGAAAGAGAGTTTGTTCCTTTTGAAACAGGGATAGAGCAAGAAGCACAAACCATTATGTACTATCAAGCAAATTGCTCAAACCTTAGGCAAACATCAGGAATTTTTTTCAAAACAGAGGCATTAGAAGACTTACATATCACAAACCTCTTTGGAACTCGGGCAGGGAAGCTTAATGTTCTTACCATACCTTAAGGATTTTCCATCACATAACTCTACCCCTTCAAATGAAACCTTGACTGTAGCCATAACAGCTCAAAATCCAGAAAAAATGTTCGATAAACTTCTTATGAAAGGATATGATGATCGCAGTCCAAATATACCTGAGTTACTTGAACTAGCTAACATCCTGTCGCTCCACCAAAGACTTAGAACTGCTAGAATTTGCAATCTTGTTCAAAATACTACTTCATATAGAGAAAAAAGTGAGAAACACTATGCCATTGCCATCACTCCTAGAAACAACTTCGACAAAAGAAAATACAAAAATCTGAACCAAACAGTAATAGTCAAAGATAAAATAGTTGGTCATATGATCTGTTTTGATTTTAGAAACACTAATACACACCGTTGTGACAGAAATTTTATTATTCCTACCCAAGACCATGATATACCAATGATAAGTGCTTTTAATCATCTGTCTTTGCAAGATGATGTTTCAGGTTACAGCCAAGTAATTCCTTTGCAAAGCAGACAGCTCAAACAATTTTTTCAGTATGCTGGAAGTATTTCCATTTTCAAACCCAGAATTGCAAAACCACCGAATATCAAAAATGTACTTCTAACAGCCATGTTTCCAGTTCTGAATTTCTGCATTCTAACATACCTTGATGATGTCATCATATACTTAAAAAATGACAAAGAATATCTGCACTATTTGAAAAATATTTACAGCAAAAGGAGGAGTGGAAATCAGAGGTATAAAGAGGTACAACAGGAAGATACGGGATTGTTTAGAGATTCATGCATGAAATCTTATGTCATGCTTAAAAGAGAAAATCTTCAAATTTTTTCTTTTCAAGAGCTGAGTGGACCAAGAGTAGTAGGAGATCCTTATGATGATAAGATGCTTAAGTTTCACCATTTCCAAGATTTCTGAGTCAAAGCTTTTTCAATCATTGTATATACCATTGTTTGAAAAATAAATCAAAAACAGAAAATTCAAAAAACAATAGAAAAACAGAAAAAGAGGGTGGTTTGAAAAATAGCAAAAAAGCCCCATGTTCCAAAAAATAGTTATTCTGAAAGTGCTAAGTTTAAATGCCGCTACTAGTGCTCAAATGTCTTGTTCAGTTATCTAGCCTAATCATAACTGGAAATGTTTTAAATTTATTCGCTAATAAGTTAGTGAGAGGAAAAGATAGTCAACATTGTGTAAAAGCTTGACTTATCAAAGAGAGTAGATTAGGAAAAGATACTGGTTTCACATGCTCAAAACAGAACCAAAGAGGAAAGCAGGGATGAAAAACAAATTGTGTATCCTAGCCTTGTTTTTCTAGATTTCATTTCATGCAAAATAATATTTGTGTGCCACTTGTCTTTCATGCCACAAGTACATGACAAATCACACTGTCTAATCCTGATTTGATCATTTTTTCAATTTCATGTTTTAGATTAGAGAATAAAATCCTGTCAAACAGCTTAACCTTGACAGTCGATCTAGCATAGGTAGATAAATGAAGGAGTTCATCAGCTTAATCTGAGCTCCCGACGGATATAAGTGTAGAACTAGATAGTGTCATTGTTCAAAAATACTATGTCAAAGGGTTGCCAATCCAAATGCACCCAAAAAAAGAAAAAATGTTAAGAAATATAGTGGGGTAGGTAGAAATGTCGTTGATGTTAATCTTGCTGTCAATTTTCAGAAATAGCATCAAGGAAGAAAGATATTTGCGCCAATGGATAAAGGCACTGGTCTTCAAAGAACCGAGATCTGAAATTCTGGACACCTCCTGAAAAGGCACTGCCCTCCCCAAATGGAGCCACTGTTAGTCATCAGTATTTTTCACCTGTTGATGATGACTAGTTGTTAAAGCCAAGTTTTCTAGCAGCTGATCTCCAATATGTCACATTTGTCAGCGAGAAAATTCCTATAAACATTTTTGCCCTCCCAAACCTTTTCAATCAGCCCATGACGAGATAAAACCTCATTATCAAGCCCTATCTAGCCTCAGCGATACAAGCTTGTCCATCAGCTCCAAAGAGAATAATCCAAATCTGTCCAAAAAGTCTCCCCTAAGTTAGGTAGTGGTGCTTTAGGCATTTCTCCCCTGGCAAACTATCATAAATCCAAAGAACCTCTGTCTAATATCAACCAGTCCTAGATGACCTTCCTATTTCTGCAAATAAAGCTTGATTATACCTTTAAGTCGCGCCACTAACAAGCCTTGATGTCTCAGCAATACAGATGCCACATGTTAAATTGATGTTAGGTAGACTTACAATGTTTCAATGTTCTCCTTCAAAAGCAGAAGTGTACCAGTGTTCCAGAAGACATTATTAAACTCAACATGAGAAGACAGCTGCTTCTCATGTGACTTTGAGCCTGGGATGCAAGTACTGGACATAGAGTTATTTCATTAAGCTCCTGCAAACACAGTCAAAGGTTAGTGAATTATAAATAACAAGAAATGCTTTGCAGATATTGGCCAGGCTGCCTCTGATTGTATAAAGATGCATAAAGATATTTTAACAACAGTATTATATGTCTCAGAGAAATGCCCTTCATGGCATATTGTCTATTTATCACTTTTATTTGCTTAAGCATGAATAGGCAGTGAAAGGAAATATAACACTGTTTAAAAGCTAATGAAATGGCATCACTGAGAAAACATCCTCCATACATGAGCAGAGGGTTGAAAGACTGAGAAAACCTCCTCCAGACATGAGCAGATGGTCAGGTCATTGGTTGAAAACCTCCTTCATTTTACAAGCAGAGGGTTTGGCAATGTGATAAAGGCCTCCTTCATCTAATAAGAAGAGGGCCGGGAACAGAATTATGGCTTCATTTAAGGGCACAAGGCTAACAATGTTGCAATTAGCTTTAAAAAATTGTTGTACACCTTGTTCTCCCATAGATGAAAACCACTAACACAGTAGTGTCTCAAAGATTGATTATAAGGTTTTCACTGACTAAAAGGTAGATTTTAAGGGCAGTGGGAGACAATTGAAGGCTTATGAATAGAAAAGAGTTTTAAGTGTAGTGGGAAAGCAACTGAAGGCTTATGGATAGAAAAATGGTGTTAAGAAACAAAGGGAAAGCTGTGGTGTTTTAAAAGGTGCTTACATGAGTTTCACTGTTAAAACACAGAATTGAAATACAGTGTGAAGCTAATTGGATGATTATGAATAAAGAAATGTTGTTAAGCAAACGGCCAAGGAAGTAAAACAATCTTGGTTTTAAACTAACTTATGCTAATAAGTACAAAGAAAACCACTACCAGTTGTTCATGGATATTCTTCATTTGGTTAAAACAGGGGTTGAAAAGAGCCGAGGCATTTGTTAAATATAGGCCTCCTTCATAAACAAGTAGAAGGGTCACCATTGTTTGAGGATGAAGAACATTCATTTTCAGTGTGGCTTAGATTTCAAAAGAAAATGTTGTAAAAAATGGTAAAATGAATGAGAAATTCATTATTCTTACGGACTTCCTTCACAAAGGAACAAAGGGACAGCTTTCCAATTTTACATTCTAACTTCATCTCGCCATCCTCTGCTATACCTCCGTAAAAATTGAAGACTAGATTACTTTGGCAATCCAAACCTTGCAAGTTATTGATCTAGACCAAGAATAGTTTTATTGCTGCACTTGTGAAGTTTAGGATAGGCAGCGTCTCAAGATTGAAAGTTGTGTAGTTGGCACACGTAAGCCTCTGTGGATGTTTTTGTTTTTTGATGCCTGAAGAGGAATGTCATTCAAAGGGTGCATTTACAGTCATTATATGGCTTTGGGCAGGGTTTGCTTCTAAAAAACAGATATGAATAAAGGAAACAAGTTTCCTCCCTTAATAGGCAAACAGTAAAAAAAATTTGGCCTTGAGATGACTTATTCGCATTGGGAAGGGTCATATATGTTAAAAAACATTCCAAATAGCATTCACAACACTTTATTATCAACATTAATTGAATATGGGCTCCTTTGGTGTTTTGAAAGTCAGTTGAGTTTCGTTATAACAAAGGCCTTTTCAAAATGTTTTCAAAACCCTCACTAAGCAAATTTCAAAGGATGATTGGCTTTTTCGACTATAAAAGGAGTTATTGACCATTGTCAAAGCTTCCATATGCATTTCAAAACGCAAGTGACATCTCCCCTGGCTGTTCACCGAACCAAGCAAGAAATTTCGAGCCATTTGCAGAGTTTTTAGAGGCTTAAAGCCTGCACGGCGCGCCTGGAAAAGCGCGCGGCGCATTCAAACGAAGAAATACAAAGGCTTACAACAGTAGCGCAGTGCGCCTGTAGCGTCGGTCACCACTGCCCGAAAGCCGACTCGACACCTTTTTCATTGCATGGTGCTCTTCCATTTGAATGTGCCGCCACTGTTTGAACAACCAAAACGCCTTCAAAAGGTCTTGAAACCTGCTCAACTCATCAAGAAAAGGCCACAAGCCATCCTCACGGTATTTTTATTTTCCCCTTGGTGCATTCAAATTTCTAAAGAGGTGATTGATGCCATGTTTTTCAAAACTAAAACAGTGATTTAAAAGTGGAGTTCTTGGTAGGAAATCAAGGTGATTTGTTACTATATTAACAAAGATTGTTACAGTAGGAGGCTAGGGTGTGTTTATATTAGTTTCAAAAGGCCCAAAACTGCCTTCAAACAAAGTGATGAACCATATGCTAATGACAAGACAGAAAACACAGTGGTAAAGGTTTTCAAATTGCTAAAGGTGTCCTAACAGTGATAAAACGAAATTAACCTCTGTCTGCAAATCTAAGGTGAAAACAATGTTTGTAAAGGGAAATAGTGATCCTAAGGTAAAAATAGTGTTTGTAAAGTGAGACAGTGATCCTAAGGTGAACACAGTTTTTGTAAAGTAAAAACAGTTGTCATATCTGAATGCCTTGTCACTTCAAAGGTGTCTTCTTTTGAATGGTGAGACAACCAAATATATGCAGCCTCTATAAGCCCCAAAAGCAGAGTGTGTGAGAGGTTTTTTCAAAGTCAGTTGAGGGTTGTTTTGTCTTATCTTTGTAAGGAAACAGTGAATAACAAAAAGAGTTTTGTTTGGGGAAGGGTGTCTTGCTTCTGTCAAAACACAAGGAGATCTCTGTTCTAACAAAAAACCACAGATACCTCTTTTCAAATACCTTGTCCAAGCACAATAATCAAATTGACTATTTTCTTTTCATTTGAAAAAAACTTGTTGATTGGCATAAAAGAGGACAAAACAGTTATTTATAAGGAGCAGAAAATTGGTGTTGGAAGACTATTTCATAAAACATTTGAAGCAGTTTGTCTTGGTCAAACAGTGACTGACAAAGAAGACAAGGTGTGTGCGTGAGAAACATTCCAAAGGCCATTTGAGACAGCTTGGTGTTGCAAAGAACATTCAAAACAAAATGCCTCCCAGGCAAGACAGTAGGAGTGGCCTTCACAGGGGGTTTGAGCCTGTTTCCACTGAAGAAGTGAATGCTCATCCATCGGTCTTGTTTAACTTTCATGAGGTTGGGTGTCTAGAGTTTTGTCAAAGAGTGCAAGAGGTGAAGAGCTATTCCCCTTTTACACATATTTGTGCTTTGAGATTTCAAGAGAAGCATTTTCAACTGGCAGGCTTAGATTTCAAATTCTCTCCAAGGCCACCAAAATCCCTTATGTCAGGGAGAAGTGGTTTAAACAAAACCACGTGGACTTAAAACAATACAAGCCTTTTCTGAAGCCTGAGCATAGAGATTCATGCCCATCCATTTTTCCCTTCTCATATCTATTGACTAGTTACGCCCCCCTCATGAAGATAATCATGAAATACTTCACTTACGAGAGAAGATTCTCCCAAGTCTATGCCTATCATATCCGATTGTTCATGCATTTCACGAGGGCCAAATTGTTAAATCTCCCTTTCTTCCTACATAGAAGTATTGAGAAAATGGCCTCCACTGTTCAGAAAAATCCTCTTTCTCAGCAGACAGTCTGCCTCTTCCATCACTCCCTCATCAAGGTTATCATTCTTCATCAGCTTGAGAAGAAGGAAGTCTCTTAGAATACTTTCATTACACATCCGGATTTCGCCAATGTCCCTTCATTTCATACATCTCCTTCACCTTCCACTCACCATCATTCGCATTCTTCAAGCAAGCCTATTCCTAAGAAGCTCAAATTTCCCATTGAACAAGAAAAAGAGCATGAGCAAGAGGAGGAAGATGATGATGAGCAGCATCATGATGAAACAGGGCAGCAAGGGGAGGATGAGGAAGATGATGATGAGCAACATCATAGTGAAAAAGGGCAGCAAGGGGAAGAAGAACAAAGTGAGGCAGAACAGCAAGGGGAAGAAGGGCATGATGAAGAGGAACATGATGATGAACAGCAGACTCCTGGACATGATGATGAGCAGCGTGATGATGAACAGGTGCAGCATGATGAACAGAGGCAGCCACATGATGATGAACATCAACCTCATGAAAAAGAACAGCAGCATGATGAAAAGGTGCAACACAGTGAGGAGGACAGCCCTCAAAAATAAATGCAAAAGGACAGTAAAGGCAGCCATGAAGAAATCCGAGACAGTGGCAAGAATGATGAGCAAAGTATCAAGGGTAAAGAGCCAGTGGAGCATGTGCTAGCTGCCTCTCCTAAGCAAGGGGCCATGCTCTCCTCTCCGAAAGTGGCCAAGCCCCGGACATAAAAGAAAAGGGTGCCTAAGTTTTAACTCCAAATGTTACTAGGGCCCTCTGAAGCAAGGGAAAATTGCCCAAGAAGCCCATTGTCGAATTGCCCAAGAGGAGGAAGACTAAAAGAGTCACCCAAAGCAAAGCAAAGGAGAAAGAAGAAAGCAGTCATGAAAAGGAAAGGGAATTCAACATCATTCAAATCCAAAGTGATGATAGCGACAATGAAGCCCGGATCCTAGAAAATCTCTTGATCAATAGAGAAAACCAAATTGATGCTTTGAGGACTGATCTTGAGAGGGCTAGAAACTTAAATCACTTTTTGCAAATTCAAAACAAACAGATGAGTGTCCATATGGTTGTATATGAGACACAGGCCATCAAATACAAAAAAGAGGCCTCCAAAGCACAAGTGAGATTGGAAGAACTCATGGGTGAGTTCGATGAGAGCGAAGATGAATATCAGCCCAGAAGAAAGAGTCCAAGAACCATGGGGCTCAAAAAAGCCCTTGAAAAACAAAAGGAAGAAGAGGCTGCCCTTCTCCAATCTATCCCTCTCACTACATTGTTCACACAAGAGATAGAGAACAATCGATAAGCATGGCTTGAGAGGGTTAATGATCACCTGGAAAAGAAGTTGGAGAAAGCAAATAGAGACTTGGACCTTCAATGGAGGATGACCGGGCATTATAAGAAGCTCAATCAGTTTGTCCGGCGGAAATTGGAGGCCGCACAGGAGAAACTCAAGGAGACTAAGAGGAGGCGCACAACACCAAAATTGAGGAAAGACACTTCAAAGCTCCAAATTTTGGCCTCAGCTTCACAACATGTTTCTGAAAACCCTTGAGGGTCATGCTCGCCAAATTTGGGCGAAATTCGACAAATTTTGGTTTTTTGTCATTTTTTGGGTTTTTGGGTAAAACTCATGGGCATCGCCATTTCAGTTTGGGGCATCCTCAAAGGATGAAAATGGTATCATTGGATGCCATAATTTCAAGGGCATATACTCAGCGATTTTCAGATCATTTGAAGATGATTTTCTCCCCCAAAATGGCGGAAAACACTCACTTTTTCCACACCCTGCCCTGTTTATCAGCAAGGCCTATTTTTTGGGTTTTTACACCCACGTCTATTTTTGGAGGACTTCCAGTGGTCAGTTTGGGGCAAACTAAACATTTTCAGAAAATAGACATTCAGAGCTTTCCAACAAGCCATCATAGGCCTCGTTTCGACATCGGGAAGGCTTCCAAAAGTTGTCGGCAAGTCAGGGGACTTTCTACTAATGTATTTCTTAAGTATTTTTGTAAAAAATGTACCTTTCAAAAGTGACTTTTCCTCATGTACGTTTAGCTATTTTTGTACATAGTTAGTTAGGAAAAGTCAATTTATTTTCCTTTTTTAGCATTTTTGAGATATTTTGTGCCTTGGGCTTTGCAAAGCCTCAAGGACATAATCAGATATTTTGGATAGGTCAATGAGATTACAAGTTGAACTAAGAGGTTCTCCTCACTTTGGCCTATATATTCCAAAGTCTTTCATTGTAAATAAGGCTGAACTTGATGAATAGAAGTAATATATGGTCATGCAAGCTTGGAAGAAACATTTGTCTCATGCTTTTGGATAGTTTCTTGATGTTTTTGGATGATGAAAGAGAATTGTTGTTGGATTCCATGACTTGGTAGAATGGTATAGTGTCTCTCTCTCTGTTTTGTTTCTTAGTTTTCATTCATAATTCCATGTTCTCGCTTGCTATAAGACAGTAGAGAACAGATTTGAGACATGCCCTTAGAGGCACCTCAAATTTCTTGTTTCTTTATAGCTTCCATGTTTTCTTCATTCCTAGTTACATTAAAGAATTCTTGATTGCTCTTTAATAACTTAAGAATATTGTTTGTTTGTTTCATTTATGGTTTTATGCATGCTAAGTATGGTTCACGGTATGCCCTACTTACTCATGGCTAGCCATAGCTCCACCTATGAAACCTCTCTTTGATTGATTATATTGTCATTTGTTGAACCAAGGAGGTCTTGTACTGATCTTTCCCTTTGCCTAAAACTATGTAGTCTTGTTTTCAAAGTGCCCAATAGCTTGAAATACTATGTTTAGGTGTTCCTTCATTGTGATTTGAGTTGTTTGTTTGTCTTAAATGTGTTTCCCCAAAGTCTGATAGCCATTTCCTAAAGTTAGAGAGTCATATATCTCTATGCATGGCTTGAATGTTTATTTCTATTCATTGAGTAGTTTACAGTTATATTTCTCATGATTAATGGTTTTCCCTACCATGTTTATGTTAGCTATTAAACTATTTATGTTTGAAATCCTTTGTTCTTCACAAGTTTAATGTCCATCTCACTCCATTTTACCCAAAGATCCATTTTACCTCGAATCAAATTGACCCTTCAACAACCTTGTATCACCACCTGAAAGCTTTATATATATATATATTTTTATATTTTTATATTTTTTATTTATTTTTATTTTTATATTTATTTATTTATTTATTTTATTTTATTTTTATTAATTATTTTTATTTATTTATTTATTATTATTTTTATTATTACTATTTTATTTAGATATATATATATATATATATATTTTATAGGTAGAATTTCAATATAATAATAGATAATTTTAATTAAATAATATTTGAAAATTCGATTACCGAGATTAATAAAAATAAAAATTTTGCTATTTCTAATAATTTTTAATTTAACTATTAATCTGAATTTTCAAACTAGCCATTTCAATTTGTAATTAAAAATATGTAAATTAAGGGAACTATTTTATTTCTAGTCTTATTATTATAATATTATTATTAATTAATTATTTAATTATTTATTTATTTTATTTTTAAATATTTACAATAAAATAATGTATAATAATCAATTAATGAAAAATTAAATAATTAAACTATAAAATTGAATTTTATTTTTATTTATTTTAACTTTTTAATTAGACTTTTTATTTTGAATATTCAAACTAGCCGTTTTTTTTTAATTATTGAACTAACCGTTTTATAGTCAAATTGGCTGATTTTAACGGTTTTCTTTCCTCTCCTACATCTATTTAAACTTAACGACTGATCTGATCTCTCACCTAGTCCTGATGATGAACCACACTGGTTGGTTCGAAACGCGTCGACTTTGTTCATGATAATGTGATTTTTACCGAAAGATTTCTGCTTAATTTATTGATGGATCACAGAAGCCAAAAATCTAGCAGCTTTCTTGACCTTTTCGACTCCATAGCCCAGTTGATTTGACATCTTTTTACCTATCTTAATCTTTGATCAATTCATCTCTCACAACCTAAAAACCAAAACCAAAAAACCTATTTCATAACTAGCCTAAAATCAAGAACACAATAAGCAAGCGCACAGATATCCCTTACACAAATAGAGAGAGCCCTCTCTGAATCCAGAAAAGCTAGGTCCTTGAGCTCCAAAGATTGGTTTGATGTTACACTGTCATTTGGCTTGCCAATCAGCGAAATCACGGGACACTAACAAAGGTCAAGGTTTAGAATATGGTCAATTTTGAATTCATTGATTAGTAAATTGAGGTAAATTTGTTATTTGTAATTTGGCATTACTGCAGTGGAGAATCTAATCCTACTCAACAATAATAATAATGACTTATTAATCCCTCATATAGCACATGAAGTATAAAAATCAATTTCCTTTAATTATAGTTGATTTTAATAACTATAATTGATTTTTAAAAATATATTAGATTTTCTATAGCTTATTATATTGTTTTACAAAATTAAATAATTATGAGAATAAAAATTTTTGCAAAAAAATAAAATAATAATTTGTTGACTTTCACTTTATTAAATTGAAAATTATTTAACATGTTTAACCATCAGCCTAACAGTAGGCATAATAATATAAATTAAATTATTATTTGAATTAAAATACTCTGGTTGCAATGTTACACATTAAGATCGTTCCCAACAAAAAAATGATTTACATAAAATAATTTTTTTTGTGAAAATAAAATAAAATTGTGGAAATTTTATTTGGTCAAAGCTCTTTAACCAACGAAAGCAAATACAATAATATCCCAAACATAATATGAAAGTGAAAGGCATACCTGAAAAGCATCATTATACTTGAATAGATTTTAATATAATTAATGCTTTTTTAACCGATACGTATGTGCAGATATATTTGAAGATGCAAAGACTCTCAAACAAAAGAAATGTTATAGTAGCTAGTCAAATAAAAATATAAAGATTTTATCAATAATAAAAATTACAATTATATAATTTTTTATTTAATATTATTTTTTTTTTAATTATTAATTATAAAAATATTATAAAATATAAAATAATAATTGAAGTGTTTCAACTAAGAAATACATTTAAATAAAAAATAATAAGACAACAATGTTTGTAAATATTTAAAGCATTCTATAGCTTTGCTTTCAACCTGAAATTTATCATTAAAAGCATATACTTATCCTCGTAAGCTATTTGAATGGTTTCATAGCTTATATGTCATTTGGCGTTAACCCCGATCTCTATTGAAACTATATTATTTTCCTGTGATATTGGCATGTAATTTTAAATTGAAAAAGTTTGTGAAGAGTCACATTATCTAAGTGAGTTTTGGAGACTACTTGAAATGACAACATTAAAATATATTTGGACCAACAACGTGAGAGCTCCATTTCATAATTACAAAACCTATGAAATGACGATATATATTTTATTATATTTTATTATTATTATTAGAAAAATCAATTAGGTATATGAATCATGTTTTTAGTGTTCAACATCAATGTTATTTAATGAGCCAACAACAACTTGTACACTCCCCATTCAAAGGAACCTTGTAGCCAAATGCAAGTGAGCTGATGCGATATGGTATGAAAAGAAAACTTGCAAAAGGTAGCGTTACAAGTGTCATTCTCCAGCAGCAATGGGCGAGGCGGTACTTTAACCAGTTCAAAGTTTTATGACAATTTTATTTAAAAATTGAACTGTGTATTAATTGCATCATAGATATCATACCACCACAAACACGTGTTACGAGGCATGGCACAATAACATGTTGTTTATATTCACAGCCAATAGCATTAGAGATAAATGCTAATAAAAAAAATTGCAAAAAATATAAATAAAAATTGTAAAGTTCCACTTTGTGAAAATTATTTAATATATTTGACCAAGTTAATAGGTAGTCAGCCGAAAACCCAATGTGTAATACCTGGTGAGGTAGGCATAATAATGTTTCTTGGCACCCCAAAGGTGGTGGTTCACGAAAGTAATGAAACATTGGTTACATTGATATATTAAAATAACATTGTTCAATGCTCCAAGGTGGGGAGGTTTCATATTGAAAATAATTAGACTTGATTTCAACATAAATAGAGTTATACCCGCATATAAGCATAGAGTTATACTTGCATATAAGCATGACTAACAATATATCATGTTGATCATTTAAAAATTAAATATAACTAAAAAGACACAGATTGGTTTTTTTCCCAAATAAGACCTTGTGAAGAAACTCAAGGGATTCTTTTCCAAATATCTAAATTTCTAAATGTCATTCCAGTAAACCCATTGGTTTTGAATAGTCTCGTCTCTCAAGGAGATTTGAATTAGGCATTTGCTAGCACAAAACTAGCGGAATGCCCAACTGTTGAGATTCAACAAAACGATGAGCTTAGTGAAAAGAGTCGCCTTCACTAAGTGGGATTGCAAGCTATTTTTGGCGCAAGTCTATATTTAAACTATGTCTATTTTTAGACATGGTGATCATATTTCAGAAGTTGCAGGATGCTATTTGTGGATGGTTGGTCAAGTTGGAAAAATAGATGAAATTCTATTTTTAGAATAATGGGCAAAGTCTATTTATAGATCGTTGATCTAAAAATAGATGCATGTCGATTATCATTAGCTCTTAATAATAATCAGACACTAAACAACAATTTATTCTCTTAGAGCACTTTGTTTCAGTGCACAGATGTGGCACATCAGTGAACTGAGAGAATTACGCAATTCCCAAGGGTTTACTGGAGCTAATGCATAGAGGACTCAGTTAGAACTCAAGTGGCAGAGTTATGACATAGTTGGAAGAGAAGTTATGGAGTTGTATTCAGTTTAACTCAGTTAGATTCAGTTGAGCTAGTTGTATCTAGTCTAACTGAATGATACACTAGTGAGAGTGGAGTGAATTAATTAGTTAATTAATTCACAAATAATAACTCATTAATAAACTGAACAATACAACAGTTAACTACAGTGCATCGCAGTTTCAGTGGAGACCCAGTGGAGAGATAGGTGAAAGGGCAAGATGGACTATCTGTTGCGACTATAGTGATGCATTGATTGCATCACACACACATTGGAGTTGCCAAGGAGGATTCCGCAGTCAAGGTAAGGGTAATTCGAATTCATTCAGAGCTATTCTTCAACAGGGATTGCACAGTGGAGGCAGGCTAGCAGGAGGCAAATATCGGTGCATGGATTTGCAAGATTGTTCCTTATTAGTGTATGACGATTGTATTGTACTGAGAGCTTGATAAGCTTTGTATGAGGATTGTCATATGATTCCATGATACATAATATATAATTAGGGTTTTCAGCTTCAGGCTTTCCCGGTTAAAAACTGTGTTATGTGCGATTATTTTTATTTATGCTTTACATGTGTGTGCAATTAATTTTTCCGCAAAAGATTAACAAGTGGAATGATTCAGTGTCTTTCATAAAGTTAAATAGTGTGAGATCAAGTGGATCTAGGACATATGCATGCTAAGTGCATATAATTTCTACACCAACAACATTGGCAAAAACTTATTTAATTAACCCTTTGGGCTTTAAATGTTTGAAACATCTTGTTGTCTACTGAAGCACTTAACTGAGGGAAAACATTAATACCTTGACAATGCTAATCAATCCACAAAAACAAAACATATTACAAGTGATATTTGAACCTAACTGGGGAAAGATAACAACTCCTACACACCCAAGATGAACCCAATTGACACAAGAATGATGAGCTTCTGCATAAACATATGTGAAATGATTAAAAAAAAAAAAAAATACCATTAATATGCCTTTGTAGCGACAACCATGTAGTTGTATATACTTAAATTGTAAATACATAAATGTATTGTAAACAATATTTTTTATTAATAAGACGAATGTGTATAGCTGATTGAATATTACAATGGGAGTTTGCTTATATACTTAGGCAGGTGCCATTTTATGAATGGTTATGTCCTTAGAGACATGACTCTTCATTAACTAATCATTAATTAACTATAATAATTATTATTATTTTATTCACTTATATTTATTTTATTTTTATATAAATTATTTGTAACATTGCCACCCTCTCAGAGATGCTTTGTCCTCAAAGCATAATGAAAACAATTCTCTTGTTGTTGTGTACAACATTTCGACATGTGTAATTCGTCAATAGTACTATCTTGAAATCAAGAATTTTCTATTTCCCCTTTGGATTTTTATTTTTATTTTTTAATATAATATTTTTATATGTTATAAATATAATATATAAATTAATTACTATTATTATTATTTTAAGTTACTTTATAAAAAATTATTATAAATAACTTTATAATTTAATAAAGTTATTTTATAATGGACTTTACAAAGTAGTCTAAGGTCCTTTTATTTATTTTGTTAGGCATGTACAAAATCATATGGATACACCCGTACATGCATCCCGCGCTGGTTGACTCCTCAATATGCAAGTGGTTTGTGGTTCTTGTATCCCCACTCTCATAAATTTGATGAATTGCAAATGTGGCATTTGATGATTTGGAAGAGCGACATTGATACCCTATTAAATGGAAATTTTGTTTCCAGAAATTGAGTTGCATCTCCTTGAGTTTATTTTACAAGCACGCAAAAACATGTATTCTCTCACAATCATGTTTAACATGAGTGGGTTGTATGTAATTGACTCCAAGAACGTCGACGATGCCTCTTCCTTTGTTACTGCTTTCTTGAAATACATTCCAGAGGGGAAAAATCAGGCAGTTCTTGTGATAGATATTGAAGCCATTGACATCCAACTGGCACGCATTGTCAATGAACCCTAGGGTTGTGTTCACGCAAACTCGCTGAGAAACTTTTGCAGGTTTTTAGGTTACAACTTTCGGATTCTGGAGGTAATCTACGATTATGTAGGGTCGAATGAGCTACCCCTTGAAAATAATGTGGTAGTTGTAGGGCGCGGCGTTGAGGTGTTGAATGAAGGCATACGCGCGCAAGGAGAATTTGAGGCGATACGAGATGTGGGATACCAGTGAATATTGGTATTTGTTTTGTTGCATTGTGGGGCATTGGAGTTGTATGTCATGGTCGTCAGTATCGAAGTCGACCTATGAGATTTCGTTGTCATTGTACATGTTGTATAGCACGATCTTGGTTCCATGAGCACCGATGTCATCAAATTTCTTAAGGAGCTCCAATGTCGAAAAGGGAGACCACTGGAGAATTATGTTGAGCTTGTGGTTCCATGCGTCGGTGGCGGTAGAGAGATTGTTAACGAAGGGTGTGGGTTTTTCGATGGAAGAGATATCGAAGTCTAATATTGTGGCCACGATGTTGCTTTGTTGGGTTGGGATCAGGAAGGTATGCAAGAGGAACGCTTCACTGAGTTTGAGGAGCGAGCCATAGAGTAGAAGAGTGTGAGTGAAAACGACGGCGTGTGTGGCCAATCGCATTGTTGATGTCGTAAAACCATTGTCGTAGCACCCCAATGAATTGGTTGCATTTTTGGAGGAGAATGCAAGGCCGACATAGTGGCAAAGGTCATCGTGGTCCATTCTGCCTTTGTTGTCTTGGATGAGAAATGCGGGGTTGTTGTCACACGGGTTCGTAATTTTTTCCACGACCATGTGCGTGGCATCATTTGGAATCTCATCTATTGCATTGTCGATCAGCTCCACTATCGCTCTAAATTCCCATTTGTGGGACGTTACGTTTGAATGGAGGAGATGGGGTATACCTTGCAATTTATTATCATCGGTAATTCTCGCTTTCTTCTTAGCAACCACTCTTGTTGATGATCTTTAAAACTGCGTAGACTTTGTTGTAGTTTGATCTCCATCAGTGCCAACCACTCTCAAGATTTCATCTTCTGTTTTCTTGGGACTTGGTGTTGGAAATACTAAGGGGGGGTGAATCAATATTTCTTTTCAATTGTTATTTTTACCAGTTAGATCACTTATAATTAGAACACAAAATGAAGAATAAGACTAAATATTTTTATTAGTAAGATATAACGAGGACTTCAATCCTCTTCTTTACAATAAATCCAATACAATAATGTGTAGGGATCCAACCCTAGATGAAGACACCAATCTTCAATCCTACCAGGCACCAACTTGGACTTCACGAGGCTGCAACCTCTAGGGCTCCAACCCTATCTTCCAAGGCTCCAACCTTGTCACTATGAGGCACCAACCTCTTAAGGCTCCAACCTTATCTCTGTTACAGGCTCCAACCTAGTATTCTTGAGGACTCCTATCCTCTAGGGCTCCAACCCTATGCTTCAATTCTTTATGATAAGATCAATGATTCTTCATGGCTCCCAATATCTTCTACAACGAGCCCTGACAATATCTTTACCTTCAGTAGTACTCTCAAACAATCTCCAAGGCAGTTAGTTCATCAATGACAACTTGTTTTCTCAGAAGGTGTCACCACTGCTCTTCATGTCACCTAAACACTTTCCTTCAAGGTTACTCCATGAGGGCTTCAACAATCCATCTGGGCTCCAAGAATGCCTCCAAAGTTTGCTTCTTCAAGTCTTCAATAGATCTTCAACAATGCGACAAGGATGTCTATCTTAGTAAGTGACCTATATAAAAGTGGAAAAACTTGAATAAACCTGCTTCAATAAGGGTCAATGATTATGCTCCAATCTCAAAGACTGCTTCACAAACGTTGCTATAATAGTAGGCTTCAATGCTCAACAGTTCAAAGTATTCACTGTCCTTGGCTTGATTTTTTCCAAAATAGGCCTTCTCGAAAGTCAGCTTCAAACAAGTTTTCTACAAAGCTTGGCAACTCCTCTAAGTCTTCACCAAAGTATATCTAAAGGCTATATTTCAATTTGCCCAATCCTGTTCATAGGAGGAGACTAAAATCAATGTAATATGTATGTTGCTTTAAAAGAGTGAGGTCAGCTCTCTGAAATGTGCTTTATCCATATGCTACAAGGTCTTCAATCCAAGTTTCACAAGTAAAGGTCTAAGCCAATATAACCACATATCCACTTTCCCAGAGTCCAAAAAGAACTCTCAAGCTAGGCACAGTTTAAACTGAGTTCTGCAGTTAATATGCCTACAAAATATGCATTGATTTAGCATTTTACACATTGTTCGAGATCTTCAATTATCAGCAACAAGGTCTACAACTTAGTCTTTAATTTGGTCTTGTTTATTACTCCACTTTTTCTTTGAAACTGTGCACTTTTCTGAGTTTATGACAGACCGGGTTAGGGCACATGTCAGTGCTATTTTACTGCTACAAACATTTTCATTTACCCTTCAAAATAGTGCCAAATACTTTGTTTCTCCTCCCTGTATCTGTAGCCTAGACTAGGGTGCTTTCTAGGCCTTTCGGCCTCCACAAAACAGAGATATGAACCTAAAGAAATTAACTTCCACAAGGCAAGTCTGAGCTGCAGTATTCTTCAGGTGGTTGTTCCAAGGTCTCCAATCCTTTTCTGAGCTTCCAAAGTTGGTCATTGTCCATAGATTAACACATTCACAAGTCTCTATTGTAGTGAGCTTCCAAAAAGACAATTATGTCCACAATTTTGTGATCTGAGCTGCTTGGGATGTCTGATCACACAAGGCTGAGATCACTAAAATGATAACTCAACCTTCATATTTAACCCATCCAAGATTTCTTCAACTCCTTCTCGGCCTCCTTATTACTTTTGTGCTTCTTCTACGAATAGATCACCAAATTGGATGCTAGAAAATTAGTTTCATACTTGTATTTATATAAAATTTCGACCATGAAGGAAGGGACATGTCTCTTGGTGGTGGACCCTGAGCCTACACAAGTTAGCTTAGGTCGGCTAGGATAAATAATATAATATTTCATCTTAAAAATCATTTTCTCTCAAACTAGAAGGAGTTAGAGGGCGATTGATAAATCGTTAGAAAGGGAAAATTGTCCTCTATAAGATGGTGTCAATTTCATTCTTCAATGAGATCATTTTCCCATCAAAATAAATAAATTTGTGAACTGTCATCATTATTTTATTCAGGCAGCCTTTGGTATTTTATTTCTAGGGCTCTTTCTTCATGGATTTTAGGCCTTCCAGCTTTTAGGATTAGGACATCTTTATCAAGGCATTTCGGGTTCATGAAATTATGTATTTATTTCATTTAACCATGTTACGGAAAAAGGGTTTGTCATTATGTGCCTAGGAGGGTTTCATGGTAAGGGCTTTTTCATTCATCATCGTGTATCATTAGATCATCCAAGATAGATAATGGGCATCTAGGACATGCATCATTAGATTATGGAATTGTCATCATATAGATAGGGATATATAGCTAAGGCATTATGATCAATAATCAAGAGCTATCCAGAGCTAGGGTTTCATGGGCATCTAGGGCAACATTAGGCATCACAAGAATATTTGTCATCTCCAACAATGCCATATTGACATCAATGACAACCTTGACCAACAATCTCCCCCTTTATCATTGATGACAATGTTTTTTCCTTTTCAACAAATTCTCCCCCTTTGACATCAATGGCAAATGGAGTGCCCAAATACTCCCCCCTAACAAGTTGCTTCTCTTCATCGTATTTTCTTCATCAATGATAGATTTTCATAGATATGTTTCTCTCGATGTCATGGTGTTCTTACTTCAATGAACTTTCTCCCCCTAAGCCTTTACATGTCTTCATGGAAATGAATGAGGTAGATGATCAAACGACTCCCCCCGCGTGCATAAACTCCTCTAAGATTGTTGCCTTGTGATCAAGTGGAAGACATCTTCACAATTTCATAATTTTCTTCAATGGAGTTACTCACGAGAGATGTTCTATCAAGATTGTCCATGTGTGACTCATCAAGGGTTTCATAGGGCTCTTCTTGGATAGCTTCTACAAGAATTGTTCAGAATCATAAGCTCCCCATAATGATCTGAATTTGAATGTTAGTTTTGTTGTGTTAATTTCATCTTCAGATTTATAAATAATTTGTTGATCTTATGCTTTATGTGCATAGGTTTCCTTGGTGTTTATGTGTGTCAAACATGTGAATGAGTTGAGTTTTAAATTAAATTCAAGAGCATAAAGCATGAAAAACAAATGTTGAACAACAACAATAACAAGTATAGCAAACCATCACAATTGATCCATCAACACAGTGTTTTGATGAAGCAGTTCACCCCTCCTGGGCTACATCTCATTGGTCCAGCTTCCATGGCTTGGGCTTCTGTATTAGCTCAAATGTGCATAACATATTGTTTACATTCACCTAAAACTCTTGAAACCTGCTTTAATGAGTCCAGAATGTCCAAATCTATCAGAAACGACTCTTCTTTCTCTCAATTTGGTCGAAAATGGCAAAAGATATGGCCAAAACCATTTTTCCTAGTAAACTACCTCTAAAACTGGAGAAGACTCCAGTTAGGGCCGCCAAATTTGGGGCTAGCTCCTAAATTTGCGGTTTTGCCGAAAATTTTGCCACATTAAATTGTAGTTATTTTAAGTTAAGATAATTTCGGATTAGCGCATAAAGCACAGTTTAACACTAATCCGAATTTAACAACTTATTAGCGCATAATACAAATATTTAGGGTCTAATAACCCACACTTAACACGTTTATATTTGCTTTATGTTCTCCGCTCCTGTTGTGGTCTGGTGGAGTGGTTGTATGGGTAGGGGGTTAGCCCCCACCAAACCCCGGTCAGAGAATCCATGAAACTTTAAATAAAATTCAGCTCCTATACATAACAAGGACTAACACAGTGGTATGGCGGTAGTCGTGATGGTTGGTGCGGGGGAGGTCGCGGGGTCGACCCTGACCTCCGCCCATTCGTTGGTAAATGTTTTGCCACCCAATATGAAATACCTTTGGACTTTAGAACTTTGGATAATTTGATATGAAATTAATATGCGCACCATAATGTAAATCCGCCATATAAAACATAGTTCGACCATATATGTATTAAACCTAACCTTGGAATATGAGCACTTTGGCATAAAAATCAATATTTCAGACTTTGAACCTTGGCATAAAATTAAAATGCAATTCGAATTTCGGACTTTGAATAGGGTCCACCAGAGGGAGCACGTGACAGCCCCTGGCTGCACCACATGTCAGCCTCTGGTTGGCCTGTCCATCCATATTAAAAAAAAAAAAAATCGAATTCAACCTTAGGAGCAACACATAAAAAAAAATTCACCTTCAAACCAAACTGGCGAATCATGCAGTGACACTTGTCACAGTGTCATTGGGTGAAACTAAAGAATATTTCCTGAATATACTTAAATTTTTTTATTAGGCTGCCATGTCACCAACCTGTCATGTTCCGCAAATTTTTTAGTTGTTTAGGAAAACAAATAACGGGCTCTATCTCCTTAATCCGGACTCCGTTTTCGACGAAATGAATTGCGCTGGATTCCTAGCGACGAGTTGTCGTTCAGTTTCCATTCAATTTTGAGCACTTCAATTTTTTAGCTTTTTACACTGAGCACCTGATCACCTAACAGTATGCATGGTCTCCTTTTTGGCAAAGTTTCACCATCAAAACTTGGAAGATCATACTTTCCAAATATGTCTTCATCAAATCACAACATGTGTTTGTGGCTTGAGTGTTCAAGAGACTTTCTGATCAAATTTTCTTCCTTCTCCATACTTGTGTAACTTTCTTTTCTGGCTTGGTAGTCATGGATTAGCTTGTTTAGGGACCCATGTCAAGTTATAATTACAAGCCATATGTCCAATGTTATGACATTTGAAGCACTCCATCTTGTTCATGATTGAGGAATCATGACTTCTTCTTGCAAAGATGCTTCTAGGTGATTGGCGAGGACCATTATATTTGTCCTTGTGGTATTCCCTACAATCCTTTGCCATGTGCCCAAAATTTGTACAAAAATAGAAATAACCAAAAAATATACTTTGGTAACTGGGAGATGGAGATTGTCTTAATGTATTTCTGAAGTCTTTTTGCCTTGGGATTATTTAATGTTATCCTAAACTCTTGCATCCTTGATACCTTCTGCAGAGTATTGCCTTAATGTACTTCTAAGGTCATTTTGCCTTAAAATCCTTTGGTCAAATTTATTTCCTCTTGCATTCTTGACACCATCTGCAAATCTTCTTGGAGTAGGGTTTCTTCCGATGTCATATTGACTCTTCTCCTTGCTTTTGTTGGAACTAGGGGATTTTGAGGGTTCACCTGCATATCCAAGACCTCATTTATCATGAGGATACCTTTGATGACTTATGATGTCATCTAGAGTTTGAGAGCTCTTGAGACACTTGTTCAGATGATCAACTTCTTTCCCTAGGAGATCAATTTCTTCTTTCATCATCTGGCATTATTCATCCTTCTTTGCTGGATGATTCTCCATTTCATCCTTCATCCTTGAAGCTTCACATGTTTTGGCCTTGAGATAGGTGATATCTTATTTTAAGATGAAGATCTCTTCATCTTTTTCCTCTAGTTGGCATATCATGGCATTTCTTTCCTTTTCTTCTTCATCGAATTTTCCTTCCAAGAGGGTCAAAGTTTCCATCACCTTTTCAGCTCATTTTGCTTGCTTCTTCGCTTCTTCTAGTTGAGATTTAAGGGAGAACTCTTCCTTGTATTGACCACTTTTTGCTTCAATTTTGTTCAAGTCCTCGTGTCTTTCTTCAAGATGGCTTGGCAAAGTGTCTTCCCTTTTCTTTGCTTTGACCAATTGATTTTCATGGATATAACTTCTTCATGATGCATTTTATTGTTTTGATGAAATTCCTCCTTTAGCTTGGTGAGCTCCTCATCTCTTTCTTGTACCTGAAGCTTGAATAGGTCAACTTCCTTCCTTGTCTTGTCAAGGTCATGATCACCATCTTGTGATTTCTTCTTAAGCTCTTCATTTTCCTTTTTCATATTGCTTATCTATTCTAGGGAAGCTATAACTTTTTCCATGAGATCTTCTTCATTTTCTTCATCTTCTAGGTCCTCCTTGGTCTTGATGTCTTCATTCTTGTTCTCAGCTTCCTTAATGGGTTCTGGATTTGCTTCTTGTTTTCCATCACCTTCTTGACTAGAGGTCATGGTCAATGCACCTTTTTAGAGAAGATATTGAAGTTTGTCCCACATACCTTTTGTTGAAGAACATTTTTCCACTTTGGCCTTTATAGGATCTGGTAGCCCACTCAATATTGCCTTCATCGCTCTTGTATTATATTCCCTGGATTCTTCTTCCATCGTGCTTTTCTCAGACTTCAAACCCTTGAGCCATTAAAAAAATCTCCATTCGTGCCTTCCATATTTCTAGGTTTCCATTGAACAATGGAGCTTTCCCAATTTGTTGGTCTTCAGTTTTCATGGTTGAGGAAGAGACATCTTTAGAATGATTGGATGCTTTCTTCCTTTGGTTTTCCATATGTGTTCTAAGGATCAACCTTCAAGTTGTTAGGGTTTGAGTGAAGCTACTGGCTCTGATACCAATTGTTGGAAATAATGAGAGGGGGGGTGAATCAATATTTATTTTCAATTGTTATTTTTACCAATTAGATCACTTATAATTAGAACACAAAATGAAGAATAAGAATGAATACTTTTATTAGTCAGTTATAATGGGGACTTCAATCCTCTTCTTTACAATAAATCCAATACAATAATGTGTAGGGCTCCAACACTTTATGAAGACATCAATCTTCAATCCTACTAGGCACCAACTTGTACTTTGACAAGCACCAACTTGGACTTCACGAGGCTCCGACCTCTAGGGCTCCAACCTTCTCACTATGAGGCACCAACCTCTTAGGGCTCCAACCCTATATCTGATACAGACTCCAACCTGATCTTCTTGAGGACTCCTATCCTTTAGGGCTCCAACCCTATGCTTCAATTATTCAAGATAAGATCAATGATTCTTCATGGCTCCCAATATCTTCTGCAATGAGCCCTGACAATATCTTCACCTTCAGCAGTGCCCTCAAACAATATCCAAGGCACTTAGCTCATCGATTACAACTTGTTTTATCAGAAGGTGTCACCACTGCTCTTCATGTCACCTAAACACTTTCCTTCAAGGTTAATCCATGAGGGCTTCAACAATACATCTGGTCTCCAAGAGTGCCTCCAAAATTTGCTTCTTCAAGTCTTCGATAGATCTTCAACAATGCCACAAGGATGGCTGCCTTAGTAAGTGACCTATATAAATGTGGAAAAACTTCAATAATCCTACTTCAATAAGGGTCAATTATTATGCTCCAATCTCAAAGACTTCTTCACAAAGGCTCCTATAAGTTTAGGCTTCAATGCTCAACAGTTCAAAGTCTTCATTGTCCTTGGCGTGATGTTTTCCAAAATAGGTCTTCTCCAAAGTCAGCTTCAAACAAGTTTTCTACAAAGCTTGGAAGCTCCTCCAAGTCTTCACCAAAGTATATCTAAAGGCTATATTTAAATTTGCCCAGTTTTGTTCACGAGGAGAGTAAAATCATTGTACAATTCAATAGGTCTGTTTCTTTAAAAGAGCGAGGTCAGCACTCTAAAATATGCTTTATCCATATGCTACAATGTCTTCAATCCAAGTGTCACAGGTACAATTTTGTTCACAAGCAAAGGTCCAAGCTAATATAACCACAGATCCACTTTCCCACAGTCCAAAAACAACTCTCAAGCTAGGAGCAGTCTAAACTGAGTTTTGCACTTAATATGCCTACAAAATATGCATTGATTTAGCCTTTTACACATTTTCTGAGGTCTTCAATAATTAGAAACAAGGTCTCCAACTTAGTCTTTAATTTGGTCTTGTTTACTGCTCCACTTGTTCTTGGAAACTGTGCACTTTTCTGAGTTTATGATAGACCTATTTAGGGCACACGTCAACCCTATTTTACTACTACAAACCTCTGCATTTTCCCTTCAAAACAGTCCCAAATACTTTTTTGCTCCTCCCTATGTATGTGGCCTAGACTGGGGTGCTTTCTAGGCCTTTCAGCCTCCACAAAACAGAGATTTGAACCTCAATAAATGACCTTCCAGAAGGCAAGTCTGAGCTACAGTCTTCTTCAGGGTGTTGTTTTGAGGCCTCCAATCCTTGTCCGATCTTCCAAAGTTGGTGATTGTCCACAGTTTAATACATTCATAAGTCTCTACTGTGGCGAGCTTCCAAAAAGACAGGTATGTCCACAATTCTGTGATCTGAGCTACTTCATAGGTCTGTTCACACAAAGCCAAGGTCACTAAAATGATAACCTTCAGATCTAACCCATCGAAGAATTATTCAACTCCTTCTTGGCCTCCTTAGTACTTTTATGCTTCTTCTACGAATAGACCACTGAATTGGATGGTAGAAAATGAGTTTCACACTTGTATTTATATAATATTTCGACCATGAACGAAGGGACGCGTCTCTTGGTGGTGGAACCTGAACCTACACAAATCTGCTTAGGTCGACTAGGATAAATAATATAATATTTCATCTTAAAAAATCATTTTCTCTCAAACTAGAAGGAGTTAGAGGGTGAGTGATAACTCGTTAGAAAGGGAAAGTTGTCCTCTATAAGATGGTGTCAATTTAATTCTTCAATGAGCTCATTTTACCATCAAGAAAATTAAATTTGTCATTATTTTATTCATAACAGCCTTTGGTATTTTATGTCTAGGGCTGTTTCTTCATGAATTTTAGGCCTTCAAGCTTTTGGGATTAGGACATCTTTAGCAAGGCATTTCGGGCTTCATGAAATTATGTATTTATTGCATTTAACCATGTTAGGGCAAAAGGGTTTGTCATTATGTGCCTAGGAGGGTTTCATGGTAAGGGCTTTTTCATTCATCATCATGTATCATTAGATCATCCAAGATATAGATCAAGGCATCTAGGACATGCATCATTAGATTAGGGAATTGTCATCATATAGATAGGGATATATAGCTAGGGCATTATGATCAATAATCAAGAGCTATCCACAGCTAGGGTTTCATAGGCATCTAGGGCAACATCATGCATCACAAGAATATTTTCCATCTCCAACAATGCCATATTGACATCAATGACAACCTTGACCAACACTTGTAACGATTTCCTCGTTGTGTTTCTCATTGATCTCATGTTAGGCAATTGTTGAGTTGTTTTTTCCATGGAATCCCAAAATTCAGAATCTTCATCTTCAGTTGTCATATACCCACTTTAATTATTAGTCTCATTTATGTCACCCTGAGGAATTCCTAATTCAACATGTTCTACATCCCTTTCCCTATTAGAACATTCTTCATTGTTAGTTTCTTTCATGTCAATGTCCTCATCCATTATAGATGTTGAATATGTTTCAAGACACTTTATTGATTTTGCAAGTATTTCTCTAATTTCAAGTAATAATTCTCGAGTAGTCATATGGTCATACAATGAATCATCTTGGGAATATGTTTCCATTATTTCCAGACTTAAAACTTATGGTTGGACCATGCAACGGTTAACGACCAAAGGATTGAATTGCTCGAATACCACTGTAATGAACATAGTTTTTTTACTCAGAGAAATGCTTTGATATCAATGTAAAGAACAAATTTTGTATACGTAATAGAATACTCAAAAGATCTAGTATATATAAATATCCATGATAAGACAGTATTATGTTATATTATATAAGAGATGTATAAAAGATATGAGATGATGAGATTAGAAGTGAGGGTCTCGTGTGTGTGTATATATATATATATATCCAAGTACACTTTCATGAGCGGTCATGTCTTTAGATACATGTCTCTTCACTACAAATTATTAGTTAATTAATCATTAATCATTATTATTATTATTATTTACATTATTTGTATTAATCATTATTATTATTTTTACATTATTTGGTAGAACAAATCAAGTGTTTAAAAGATGAGAAGTTTGAATGCCAAAAACAAAGTTGACTCAGAAAATGAGGAACTCTTACGTCTCAAAAACCATAATTAGAGTCTACTCATTCAAATTAAGAAACTTAAAAATGATAAGAAATCATTGAACAACCAATTAAAATAATTTATCACAAAAGAAGTGTCAAAGTATTTAGTCAAAGATGAAGAAAAAGATACAAACATCGATCAATCAATATCATAACTCAAGAAAATGACAAATTAGTTGAAGGAAAAACATATTCAGATGTTGTAGTTCAAATGATGGAAAGTCCAAGTGATGATTCAGTGGTCAACTCAACAACATTATTACTTGAAGAAAATGAGGAAACTACCACACTCATGATAAGGGAAAGTCAAGCCAAAAGAACTCCTTATCAACATTTGAATCACATAAACAAACATTTCAATCAGTCCACGTATCTCTATCGCTCAAAACATAAACAACAAACTTATGTTCCAAGGATTACTGAAGCTTATGCAATACAGTCATGTGATAACAATTCATCACAAGTTTCCACAAAAGATTAATTTAGGATGGCTAGATCATTTCTCTGTGCGACAATTTTATATATCACTCCAAGGATCTTATCATCTTGTATCAACGAAGATGACAAATCAAAGAGTTCCAAAAGATGTGAATAGATTGCAAAAACAAAGAACAAATGATACTCCTTGTTAGCGATATGCTTTGAGGACAAAGCTTCCTGAAGAGGGAGACAATGTTATGAATAATATATATATATATATATATATATATATATAACAATTAATGATTAATTAACTAATAATTAGTAGTGAAGAGGCATGTCTCTAAAGACATGACTACTCATGAAAGGGTACTTACCTAGATATATATATATATATATATATATATATATATATATATATATATGAGACCCTCATTGTAATCTCATCATCTCATATATTTTATACATCTCTTATATAATATAATATTGTCCTATCATGGATATTTATATATACCAAATCCTCTAAGTATTATGTTGTGTATACAAACTTTGTTCGTTACATTGGTATCAGAGCATTTCTTTCAGTATACAATTTTTGTTCATTACAACCTTCCTACCATAACAGTAGTGTTTTCATAATAAGAGTACAACACTTCAAAAATGAGGTAGTGTAGTTATGACGCCATGTTAGACAAGTCATTTGAGTAAATGTTGTTTAATTTAAGTTGCACATGTATGCCTAAAATTGTTGCATTAAATGCAACATACCCTGCATTAATTAAATTAGAAATAGATATGTGAAATATGATGGAAAAAGGGAATAGAGGAATAGGTATAAACAAGAATTTGCACCACCTCAAATGGTAGGTTGGAAACTAGAATAAATATTAAATTGTTGCATTTATTGTAGAGTGCTATTATACATCACTTTAGGTTTACCTCTATCAGTTGGGTACATTTTTCTATATAAATTCTATAATTGCCTTGTAAACATAATTTTGCTATATCAATTCTCTAATTTCCTTGTAAACATAAGTATTCTTGTAATAAAGACTACATTCACTATTGCCATAAAATGTGCATTTACTATCTAATGTCTAATACTATTGTTATTTGAATGTATAGTGTGGAGGACGGGTAGTACGTTAGTTTTTTATTGTTTTGGTAGCATCAAGCAAATGTTCTAGTTTCGATTTGTATCTAACACACTAAAGAACACGAGATCTCCAAACCCCAAAAAAGGTTTTGCAAGATAAGCTTGTGAAATGCCTTAATTAAATTATTTTGCCATCATTTAAATATTTCACAAGTCTAACTTAGGAAAAGTAGTTAATTAAAGTGAATTAATTAAGGAAATCGACTTATGATCTAGAGACTTCGAGAAAATGAGTTGGATCAAGTCTAAGATGATCTTAGCATCGATAAGGATCTAATCATGGTCGTTGAAGCTCCAACGAGAGATTATAGGAACAATTCAATGGGATGGAGAAAGACACAAGAGGGAGAGCTACTTACCTTGACAGATCAAGCTACCCAATCGCAGTGATTCACCAAGGGAGAAAGTTCGAGCCAAAGAGAGCATCGAAGAAAGGGAACAACAAATGATTCAGGAGGAGGATTCCAGAGAGTTTCCCAGTGGTTTTCCAGTGTCGGTGAGGCAGGAAAAGGGTGGACGAAATTATTCTACAGAGAGGTCGTGTACCCAGTGCGAGCAACCAAAAATCCCAATGTGAGTGTCGAGAGAGAGGTCATTTCAATTCTCAGAGGCCAAAAAGATCATCCAAGAGGAAAAGAGATCTTTTCTAGAGGTTGAGGTAGGCAAGACATCTCATCTAGAGTGACCCAGCTAATAGGAAACGCAAATTGTTCCAGGCTAGCAATGCACATTTCTAGTGAGGAGTGCGAATAGGATAGTGGAGGCTCAATGGATTTGCAATGGGAGAAAATTATCTCCCAAATATTCTACCAATATATTTGTCGAAGGATTGCCAGTTAGGCATCCAGATTATTGTACTCTAAGAATTTGTTGCATAATAAAATAAACATTCCTCTGTTGCACCTGTTTTCCCTTCGAGTTTGTTCTGGGGAGGTTAGTCCAAAAATATTGGTGTCATTTTTATTTTGTGCATTTATTTCTCAATTCCTAATTTTATTTTTTGCAACGTATTATATGGTGAAGATTGCAATTGTGAATTATCCTTTAATTTTCATAAACAATTAAATTGATAATAGTTAGGAGAATAATATCCCGTAATTTCAATCAAATAATTTTGACATAACCAAGTGTATTGATGAGAATCTAATGAATAAGAATCTTAATTATAAGAGGCCTCCTTCTAAGGGAACCATATTAGGGTTCAAAGGTGTCTTGAAACGTCTGTGTGCACTGATCTGGTTTGTAATAATTAAGTAAAAATTAGGGTGACAAATAAAATGAAATTACGAAGTTAGACAAGAAATTTCACCTAATACAACATAAATTTCACTGTAGGTGGTCTTTTGCTTTTCATTTCTATGAATTACATGTAAAAACAGTGAAGAAAATGGAACTCTGACATATATCTATGAATTACATGTAAAAAAAATCAAGAAAATGGAACTTCAACACTAGTAATATAAAATTTTGAGCCCTTGGGACTATTGTCACAGTTAGCAAACACCATGTGTTGGAACAACATGTCGACCCTACCCCAATGCCAAAATAAGGAGAATATTTTGGAAATAACTGTGGATATACAATGATTTTGATGGATCTCCATGATCAAGTCCAGTCCATAGATGAAAACTCACCCAAAATTATCCTCAAGCCTTGGAAATTTAGGGACACAATTAGCTCCAACCATCAACCAGGGATGGAAAGCTCTTAACAAGCTTTCATGGGATGGTTAAGCTAATGGAGGAGAGACATGTGCCAACCCCAAAATCTATGGTAGGAATTTATTAGTTTTGCACAGTGTTGCATGATCCTCCCCCCCAAGGATCCAAGGCCAAAACTGTGCCATGTAAGGATCCTTGGGCGATCCTCCAGGCGATTCCTGGAAATCTAGAACCACGCAAACCTGATCCGCAGTTCTGGATTCCCGATCCGCGAATCCATAAAATGATCCATTGCAGATCCGTGGAGGTTCGAGCACAGATCCATGCAAATCACCACTGGATCCAAAGGGAGATGGGCGATTCGACGGGGTTCTAAATTTTTTTTCTTTGACTTACGTTGGGTTGGGGCTTCTCGAACACTCCCAAAATGCTCCCTTGATGCTTCTTAGATGCTCCCTCATAGTAATGTTAAATTCTTAAAGTAAAAGTGGCATTCTCTTTTATCTTTCATTTTCATCATTTTACTTAAATTTTTAACATTACCATGAAATGACTCGAGATGTTTGAGAGTGGTTCCAACCTCATCGAGTTTCATATGGAGAAAATAGAATTTCATATTTATCTAAAATTTGAAAGTTAGTTTTGTTGTGCTAATTTCAATTTCAGATATAAAACTTATTTATTGATCTTATGCTTGATGTGCATGTTCCCTTGTTGATTATGTGTGTCAAAGAGGTAATTAAAACTGAATTTTATGAGTGTTTTTGAAAGCATAAATCATGAATTTAAATGGACGAACATCAGCAACATAAATAACAACAAACCATCACAAACTAAACCATTAAAACATAGTTTTGATGAAGCAGTTCACCCCTTCTGGGCTACATCTCCTTGGTCCAGCTCCATAGCTTGGGCCTCTGTATTAGCTCAAAATGTTGTTTACATGCATCAAATGCTCTTGGAACCTGTTCCAATGAGTTTAAAATGTCGAAATCTATCATAAATGAATATTTATTTACTCAATTTGGTGACCAAATGCTCTGGGCATGGCCTTCCCTCCTGGTGGCCTTAGGCTTCAAAAATATTCAAATCAACAAAAACCTTTGTAGATGACCTCTTCTGCCTTTGCAACCTCTTCCAATGGCTCAAAACATCAAAATATACCAAGAATGACTCTTCCTGAGCCAAAATTGGTCGAAAATTGCCTCAGTTATGGAAAAACTATTTTTCCCTAAAATTTCTCCACTAAATCTGGAGACTGGCCAACTAACCCCACTAAAATTAGAGATGTCCACTGAAAATGGTGCTCTGCCAAACTAATCGCGTCATTAACGGTAATTAAATACATGCTTAGCGCTAAGCACGTTTTAGTCGGAGCCCTCCGTTTGGTCATAGGTCACGGTCTTATGGAGGAGCGCTGGCCCCCTCCTTCCATTGTCGGGAGAAACTGTGTGTTCCAGTATTGGTTCACTGATTGGTTTACAATGAAACGGCCTTTGGCCCAATGGTGGAGGTGCTCCGTGGAGAGGGGGAGGTCATGGGGTCAAGCCCCGACCCCTCCCCTCGTAATAGTCTTTTGCAATAATGTTCCACCGTTAATATATTCCATCGAACCTTAATTGTAGAGCGGACCGACCACCATTAGACTTATATACTTCGACCTTAATATATATATCTGCCAACGTGACTATACATTCGACCTTTGTAATTAAAATGTGCCACCGAAACTTTGTAATGTGCCATAGTATTACGTTGATTTAAGTTTGTATATAATGTAATATGTGGAAATTAATATGTTAATTTAGAATTAATTAAAGTTTTATTTAAAATGAAATTATATATATATATATATATAAAACCTTAATTTAAATAATAATAAAAAAATTCCAGCACATAATATCATAAACCCAAATTCAACCCTAGGAGGTCAATGGATAAATAATATCTTCACAAACCAAACTAGCAAATCCCACAGTGACACTTATCATAGTCCCATTGGACTAAAATTGAAGAAGATTCTTTGAATGCTAACTGGGTTGCCATGTCATTAGTCTGTACCTGTTCAGCAATTTTTTAATAAAAATTTCCCTGTTCTAAATGGCGATCAGCAGACCATAGCTCTTTCATCCGAACTCGGTTTTCAACTAAACAAGTTGTGTTGGATTCCCTGCGACAGTTCGGTCACTGTCGTTATGGTTTCATTCAATTCTAAGCACTTTCATTTTTGAGGTAAAATATTGAGCCTTTGATCACATACCCTATTCAAAATTCAGCAGACTTAATAGTTTTCAGGAATTCAAGATCAATGAGATTGTAGCTTTTCATTAGATTATATCATGTATGAGGGTGTGTGATTGCCTTTTAATCAAGAGCACCAAGCCCTCTATTTGCTCATGTACCCTAGTGTTGGTGGTGTTAATTGTTGAACTCCTTTGTCATGGCCTTAGCAAAAAAATTACCTTTCAATCAAGTAAAAATCATTGATCAAGCATGTTAAGTTGTTTCCACCATATTTAAGGAATGGATTAGGTAGTTTGGTCAAAATTTGGCAATGTTGACTAATATCCCTAGACAATTGAGGTAGAGGGAAAGGTGAGACAAGAAGAGAAGAATCTAGATTCTAGATGGTTGATGCTCTAATAATTAACCATTGATGTACAATGGATGCCATATATATCTTAATTTTTATACAAATATGCATATTTTCATATTCTTCTACAACTAATTTGGTATTTTTGATTTTTTTTTAATATAAATGCAAAATAATATATATATATATATATAATAGATGCTTCCGAGACGCTTCGCTTCCTAGATTTTTGGGAAATGACGCTTCTGAGACGCTTTGCTTCCTAGATTAGAGGGAAATGATGATTCTGCATATCCGCTTCCAAAAAACGTCCCTGCTTCCTGCAACATTGGTTTTGCATTTGCATTAATAAACCCTTGCTAAAACCATTGATGAATCTTGAGTTGTGTAATGTTAGTGTCTTTAAGAAATATGTTTTGACATATGACGGCTGCCTTCTGTCCTTGCTTATGAAAGTTAGCTCTTGACCAAATCCTGTTTTTTGAAAAGCCTCTCATTCCCAATTGGAAAACTGGAGAACATGTTAGCCATATGTATGATATGCAACGCAATACAATATAGTGTGAATCATGGCAGAAAATAGTCCATGACTATTTTCTGTCCACAAGTATGGAATCCAAGAGAATATTATATTTAAGATATAAAAAGGCAAATTTTATATGTCTGATTGCAAAACTTTTGGCCTTTCTTATGATTTTGGCCTAAATTTTCCCAAGAAACCCAAATACTCCACAGAATGTTTCTCAAGAACATGTTAGCCATATGTATGATATGCAAGGCAATACAATATAGTGTGAATCATGGCAGAAAATAGTCCATGACTATTTTCTGCCCACAAGTATGGAATCCAAGAGAATATTATATTTAAGATATAAAAAGGCAAATTTTATATGTCTGATTGCAAAACTTTTGGCCTTTCTTATGATTTTGGCCTAAATTTTCCCAAGAAACCCAAATACTCCACAGAATGTTTCTCAACCTATCTGTGGTCGCTACAAATCTTTTCAGCTCAAAAATCTCAGGATTCTTCCTAACAAACTGAGGAACACTATTTAAAGCATTGTTTCTGTCAGCATCGTGTGTCTATGAATGAAAGTTTTCTCTATAGATAAAAAGTGCATTTTATTGATAAATGTCCTAAGAAAGCACAAGTTTGTTTCTTGTATGAAAATTCTATTAATCAATAGTGTTACGGTTATCTTGAACATAATCATGAGTTTGATGAAGATTGTTATGAGCTCTGCTCTGATAATGACTCAGGCAAAGAAACGGCACTAGAAAAACATACAGATATCTACATTTTTCTGTGAGAGTCTCTTCTCCCTAAAAAGCAGACAATCATACCTACCTACTTCACAAATGATTGGATTCGTCGCCACTGCCACAACTCCACCCTTGAAGAACTCACGTATTTAGTTGCCAAAGCACGTCTGCATGTCAATACTAATCCAAAATCTTAGTCATTTTATCCTCATGCCAGAGTAGATATACAGAATTATCTTGATCCTCCTTATGTCAAAATTATTAATGGTTGGGACATCTAAGGGTTTCATCAAGTTTGTGAATCCCTTGTTGTCTTCATTTCCTAGTTTAATTTGATTGTTCCAAGTGTAGAAGAGGAAATATTATTCCCAATTCCCATTAGAAGAAACTTGACTGACCTGACACCAGCAATGGTATACAAAACCAAAGCCGTTATATGTGAATACTGCACCACTATCCGGTTTCTTTCCCTCACCTGTTACACTGATTTCTACCAATACAATAGTGTAAATGACGAATGTTGTAGGGCAAGATTTCATACCCACCCTTACTAAAATAAATAATATCCCCACACACCTAACATTCAAAACACCCTGGTCAAAATAAGCTACCCCATTTATCCCAACATCTTCCAAAAGTACTACTCCAACCTGAAGACTGTCTTCAGTCTGATCTTTCTGCTAACCTAAGCCGAAGCCGACAAGATACCTATAATGCTACTCACCCTAAACCCTCAGCCACTGATAAAATCCTTTTCTCCGCACTAGAACATCCTATCATTTCTAAACTTCATGCCGATTGTTGTCACCTCCAATGTATTATTAATTTGACTATGATCATTTTAAAGGTTTTTTGAAACAAAAGATAAATCCACCAATTTCCCGAGGATGATTAAATGGATGGCAACAAAAGTTATCCCAATATGACGTCTCAGTTGAACATATCACTGGTATAAATAGTGGTATTGCTGATGCTCTCACCACAGAACTTTCAAAAGATTCTATGTAGCATGAAGAAGCAAGTTGCAACATTTGCCCTCTGCTAGATTAATTTGACTATGCTCATTTTAAAGGTTTTTTGAAACAAAAGATAAATCCATCAATTGCCCGAGGATGATTAAATGGATGGCAACAAAAGTTATCCCAATATAACGTCTCAGTTGAACATATTGCTGGTATAAAGAGTGGTATTTCTGATTCTCTCATCACAGACCTTTCAAAAGTTTCTATGTAGCATGAAGAAGCAAGTTGCAACATTTGCCCTCTTCCAGTGAATTTGGTAAGAAATATTACCCCAAGTCATCACATGATACTACAAGACTTTATGTCAATAAATAATTAGTGCCATCCCAGAGGATTTTTTATTTTTTATTCATAGAGGCCTTACCTAAAACTCACCATTCTTAGTCCTTGGGTTCAAATCAATGTTACATTTATCATTATTGGCAATTTATCACTGCAGTTCTGAAATTAAATTATCAGCAATATCAGGGAAAATATCAGAAAATATTGAGAAACTTTATAAAATACAAACACAATCATTTTTTTTTCAATTTTCTACACTTAAAGCAACATCAAAACAAACACTATTTTCACAAAAATATGAAGATAAAAACTGCAATATAAAATGTGTAAGATTGTCAAGTGCTACATCAGACATCAATACTGAAATATGATATACAGCCCTAGTCTTAAGTTCTTATAGGGTACTAGAAAACCACATCCAAATAGAAATAAATATATCTCATGAGATGATCATCATGAGGCATCTAAATACTACAAGGCTAATCATGATGCACTAAGATCAAAAATTCTCTCTACCCATTTTACGGGAAAAATGTCATCGGTGTCATTCTTCCTCTAGAAGCAATGGGTGGACGTGTTGAGATTGAGCTTGAGGTGGAAGGTGCAACTCTTGGGCTATGGTGGAAGATGAAGTGGGATGTCTCCCGCCACTTCCCTATTTGCCACTGTCTCTGCAGGTGGTGACTTTGGCTGCAGCACACCTTCAACATTCACCCTTTTTTCCAAATCTCTCTCTCCTAGAAGTGAAACACCCTTTGATTCCTTCTCCTCCTCCAACTCCTCAGCATCATGCTCCAACAACTCAGGTGTCTCCTCCTTGAGAAGCCTCTGTCTCCAACCTCCATGAACTCGTGGTGTCAAGCACATCAAATTAAATGGCATTTGCGTTAGGTGCTTTGTTTATGTACCTTGCCCACAACTTGAGCTTGTAGTAGGCAAAGAGCATGTCATTGAGGCAGTGAACATCTAACTTGCATGAGGGCCATTTTGTAATTAGAGGATGATGTCCGGCATAAATTAAATTAATGAAATTATAAAAAATTGAAATATTAATTTGAACATTTCTGACCTGTTGCACTTCTTGGAGTGAATATTTTCAAAGGCGCTCTAGTCGTGCTCACACTCTAAAGAGCTACAAGTTTGACTCAGCAACCAAATGGCCAATTTTTGCAACTTTAGGACTCATATGCCATAGTTGTCCCATCAAACATCTACAATAAATAAATAGAGAGGATTCAAAGGAAAGACAACGAATAATATTTCCATTGAGTAACAAATAGATAGGAAGGAAATACATTGAAATTTGAAAGTTGAAACAACTTCAACTTGTATCTTGGTAGGCATCCTAATGGTCATGTCTTGGATAGCCATATCATACCCAAATGTCTCGAAACTTAACTTATATATCTCAATTTCTTTGGAAATCTCCAAGAATTCAATAGAAGTCAACATCATCCTTTTTGAACACATTGAAAAAATCCATCCATAATTCTACATCAAACCAAAATCCACATGCATAAGACCATGTGGGGTTGTGGTAGAGTCCCACTGCATGAATTGGATAGAGAGTGTTGTTCCATTTCTCATCAATCACACTTCATATCTCAACTCGTCTAGTAAATATCTCTTCCTTCTTGTCCTCATAATACCAATGGATAGCTTCCTTGGCCCTATCCATGACCTCATACAAGTAGTCCATTGTGGACTTCTCACCATCAACCGAGTGAAGAAATTTTACCAAAGGTTTACTATTAACACACAACTACTTCACTCCCATCAAAAAACTTCGATTATGTCTCAACAAGTTGGGCTATGGCTTGCCCATCCACCACTTTAGTGCTATAAACACAAGCATTCCACTCATAAGAGAGAAACATCCTCTACAAATCCAACAAAGAATTATAGAGAGATTGAAGAAAGATGAAGCTACTCACAAAACACATGATAGCAGGACAAACATACTCCTTGAGGCTTGCCCCTTGTGAACTATGTCATGAGTGCTAGAATATATGTATGATTGTGTGTATATAAATATATATAGTAATACTCCTAGCTGACTCAACAATTTTCTTGATCCAAGGATTTTTTCCCATGTCCACTAGCATCAAATCAATGCAATGGGAAGCACAAGGAGCCCAATATATATAGTAATACTCCTCGCTGACTCAACAATTTTCTTGATCCAAGGAATTTTTCCCATGTCCTATAGCATCAAATCAATGCAATGGGCAACACAAGGAGCCCAACATAAGCTTTGTTACCTTTCCATCAACAACTCCCCAACAACAACATAATTATAAGCATTGTCAATCATGACATGAACAACATATTGCAAACCTATCTCCTAGATGAACATATTATGATAAGTCAAATATATTGGCAATAAACGCAACATTGCTTCAATTTGACTAACACTTTCAAGAAATTTACATTTCTATTGCAGACATCACCTTTATTGAATATTGTCATATGTATTCCTTGATTCTTTCCCACAATAATCCATGAAAATTTATCATTCAACCTTTATGGCACTCCATCCTCATGGCTCTATATTCTTCTCCAATTTATTCGCCTGAAGCTTTGTCTTATCCATCCACATGTCACTTGTACCACTAGCTAGTTTGGTTACAAAGGACTTTATAAATCTATGCAGTCTCTTCGACACACCATCACAATGTTAAAATCGATACTTCATTGTTCTATATTCTTCTCCATGAAGTTGTTGGCCCAAAGCTTTTTCTTGCCAATCCACATGTCACTTGTACCACATGAATCTATGCAATGTCACCAATACATCATCGCGGAGATTATACTATATGATGACACATTTGCTCAATATATTTTCAAATCGTCCCATTCAAACAGAAGAGCTCGATCAAGATGTGTTTCCTTGTCTTAGTGAACCAATCTATTGGGCCCACAAAGCCCACTAGTCCTACAATGAGGCAAATGATCACCACAATGAAGAATATGATGTTGGTGAGGTCACTTTTTGGAATCTCAATGAATGTGGTCGATTACTATCAAAGTCACATAGCAGGAGCATAGTGGATCCTTCTAACTAGCACATGCATCGGCTCCTTGTCAGTTAATCATGCACTAGCTCCCTTAGTTATGATGTCTCATAGAAAATACTTTTATAAATTCCTTAATATGAGACAAGTGTGACACTTATTCATTTTATAGGTGATTTTATGAAGCACATCATGAAAGGCGTGTCTAATTTTGCCATAAAGTATATTATGTAATGCACAACAATGATGGGTTGAACACTTCTATAAAATGATGAGAATCATCGATGCTGAGGAAAATGAGGGATTGCAACACATGTTCGAGAGGGGGGTAAAATGCGTATTGTGGATCATACAATAACCTAATTAAGTCTAAATGTGGCCAAGGGGGGCTATGCAAGTGATTTCAACTGTCTAAATGGCCAACTCAAGGATTTGGCCTCCTAAAGCTAAAATCTGAAGGCCCAAAATTGTTAATTAAATGGGTTAGAACACATAGAGTAGGGTTCAAGTCAAGGTGGCTATTAAGTGATAGTATTTAGTATTTACTTTTCTCCTCCAAATAACTTTTACATACATACATGAGTGCACAATGTGTGCATCCATGAAAGATCATCCTTGGGCTACAGATTTCTTTACATGTAAGATCATCCTCAGGTTAGAGATTGCTTTACAAGTGCATGACTTCATGTCCCTTGACACAAGAGAGTTATATGTGACAATGTTGAAGTGTCAAAATGCTTCTCAATGTTATTTTTAGTCTAGACTAAGCAACAAATGTCAGACATTGAAATGAAAAGAAGGGAAAAGAGCAAATTTGTGCTTACTTATGGTGTGGGTTTGTTCACTACTCACTATTATGAATGTTGTGTGATGAAGACATAGTTCCCTCTTTTCCATGCATTTATTTTCCTTTACTAAAGCAAAAGTGGTAGGTTTTAGGATTATTGTCATTGGCCAATAGGAATCTAGAATCAATTGGTTAATAAGTCACCCACTTGAAAAATTAGGCATAAATATTTGTTTTTTATTAAGCTTGGTTCAATGGATATTAAGGCTTATACTCGTAGAGTTCTATTGCTAATAGGACAAGGACAAACTAATTGTTGACCAATCCCTTATGAAGTTGCAAGGTTATGTTATAAAGCTCAACAATCAATAGAGTATGGTCAATTTGATTGCCAAATGATCACTAGTAGAGTTGTGGAATGTTTAACCCTTTGCTATACTACTAGATGGGATAAGGAAATTTGGAATCCCAAATGATGCCACATCCAAGGGTTTTGTGGAAGATAACACAATGGATAAGTGATGTCTATTGAACAAGTCAATTGATAAAGTTCTATTGATTATGAAATGTAAGCATGGACTTTCTTGGTCATTGAATAGATAAGTTAATTGATTTCCCATAGCCCCTATTATCACCTAAAAATCACTCACGCGATTATATAGGTGATCACTAGAAGACATCATTAAATCAACAAAACAAAGGCTCCTTAAGGAACCAGAAAGTAGTTGGTTAAACATTACAATTTGCATTTTTATTAATCCACAAAAGGTTACCACTCAAGATTTGTGCAAGATCCATGTGATTGTTCCTTCAATAGTCACATGGATCCATAGAAAGTGACTACTCATTATGCAATGACAATAGGATACATGAAGATACTATTAGGACTAAAGTAAAAAGTTTGCCTAACTTCCTTTTAGCTCCCAGACGCTTCAAGGAGGGTACTTGGTGTCCCCAAAGGACTCCTCATGTCACCTCAGGCATGAGGAGCACACAAAGACATCTCGACTCATTGAATGAACCAACATCCATGAGAGCCTTAGAATTCCTTATAATTGCAGCCTTGGGACAACCATTTACACAAGAGAACCACTTCAAAGTTATGCTACTAAAATCTCTTTGAGATTCATCACAATTCGCAATTTTTGATTGCATGTTACTTGCAAATAGTAAGCCTCCACCATTAGAGTTAATTACTGCTACTTGAGGAGAGAACTTGCAAAAGGAGAAATGAAAACCTTCCCTTGGAGGATAGCAGAGGGCCCCATTAGCCCAACATTCTCCTTTGTGTTAAAACTCCTAATAGTAAGCCTAAATTTATTTTTCACAACAATTTTTATTCCTAGCAATTTATTTTATTAACCAAATAAATTCTGAATTGTTAAAAAATAAAATCATCGGTATTTTAACTTCCAAAAATTTATATGCAACGGACATTAAATCATAGAGAGATCAATGATACATTATAACAGATAAACACACACACAAATTTTCCTTCATCAATTAATCTTGGGAAAATCGATGCTTCAACCCACAAAAATTACAAGGAAATATGCATTGACTAGAACCTGTAACTCGGCCTCACTAGAAGAATTCAGCTATAGGAATTTCGACCCACTGGAAATCAACCTCTAAAGAAATTTGGCCCACCTCTTCACATGCAACTCAGCTCTACACCTTTCCCTCGCACAACCTCTATTGTTACAAGAAATTTGGCCCTTGAAAATCAGCCTCTCCAACAAATCAACCTCCTTCTTACTTCAACATTGGCCCTGCAATCTCTAGCAATTCGACCTCTTGGAAATCTCTCAAATCATCCTACACTCTTCCTCCTATGTTTTTACAATCTAGTTGAGCTACGCGCTCTAGAGAAAATCACTTTATCCACTTGTTGTGTCTTCACCTCTCCCTTAGGATTATTTTATAATCTTCATCAAGCTCAAATCCCTAACTCTAATCTCCCTTCTAAAGATCTATGAGATCAACAATTGAGATCATTTCTAATTCACTTAAATAATTTCATTGTTTCTCATTAGAAATTGACTTAATAGTCCACAATAATTAATTGGCTTTAAGTATTGTACTTTTCCTAAGTTAGACTTAGAAAAGAAGACATAAATCACTTACTCCACCGAACAAGCACCTAAAGAGGCAATAAATCATCTTCTACATGCTAAGACACCAAGCCTATGCAAAAGACCTTCTGAAACTACCACAAGTTTTAGCACTCTCTCCTAGCAAGGAAGGGATCCTCCAGTACCTCTAGCTTGTCTTTGTACTTCACAAACTATCCTTTCACTAGAGGCTTAGTGAGAATATCTACCACCTGCTCCTCTGTGGAAATGTACTGCAATCTCACAACAAGTAGTGCATCAAGCTTATGTCCTTCATCTCGAACTTTGAAGCAAGATCCTCCTTGCACATCCCTATGAGCTTCTCTAATCCTATCAAGAGATATAAATAAAGGACCAAGATGAGCACCTCACCCTTAGTAAGTACATAGTACAAGTCGAAGTCAGCCTCATTCTTGGGGAAGCCCAAACCAAGAAGATATCCATCAATCCCAGCATACCATGTGCGTGGAGCCTGCTTTAGCCCATAAAGGGCCTTCTTCAACCTGCATACATGAGATTGTTTCCCATGCATCTCAAAGCCCCAATGTTGCTCGATATACACCTCCTCTGCAATCACTGCATTCAGGAAAGCAGTGTTCACATCCATCTGATGTATATTCCACCAGATCTTTGAAGCAATGGACACAGTTGTTCTAATGGATGCATATGACAACACGTACGAATTTCTCCTTGTAGTCCACTCCCTCCTTCAAGGAAAACCCTCTTGCCACAAACCTCATTTTTTTCTTCTCAACACTACTATCAATTGCATGTTTGATCTTGTAGATCCATCGAGAAGTACCTCATACTTTCCCTCCACTCTTGGCACTATGTCTCACACATCATTCCTCATGATGGAGCTATACTCCACCATGGCATCCCTTTAGACCTGCACATTTGCAGCCTCCTCAAAAGTAGAAGGCCCGAAGTCACTAATGTTCACTGACAAGGCCAAATAACTAGAAAATCTCTCTAGTGGTCTACGCTGCCTGAAAGTGTTGCTAGGAGCCTCCACATGCTCCTCAGCATCCCTCAAGGTTTGCTCGGCCCATCTCGGCCTTCTCTTGGTAGAGCTTAAAGGAATGTCTTGTTCCTCCTCCGGATCTATAGATTGTGTCCCTACTACTAGTGTTACCAGTCCATACACAACCTTAGGAGCCTCTTGCTCCTAATCCTCTGCCCCTATTGGCTCTCTCCCATGAGATCTCCTAAAGGTCCTACCTTCATCAAACTTGACATCCCAACTAATAATAACTCTGCTTTGTCTTAGAATGTAGACTCGATAGGCCTTTTAGACCTCACTATAGCCAACAAAAATGCCCCTTTTGACAAGGGATCTAGCTTAGTCCTTTTCTTTGTCAAAATGTGAACATAAACTGGCCTACCAAAAGTACGCAAATGACTTACCTCTAGCTTCACTCCTATTAACATCTCCTCAAGAAATTTGTCCTCCAATATTCTGTGAGGACTCCTTTTTTGTAGATACATAGTTGTATTGCAAGCCTCCGCCCACAAAAACATAGAAAATTCTTGGTCATAAATCATTGACCTCGTTGCCTCCATTATGGTCCTGTTTTTCCTCTCAGTAATCCCATTCTGTTAAGGGTTGTAAGGTACCGTGAGCTCCTTCTTGATCCTTGCTACCCTGCAAAAATCTTGAAACTCATTAGATGTGTACTCGCCCCCATTGTCCAATCTCAGCGCCTTTATCCTCTTCTCAGTCTGGTTCTCCACAAGAGCTTTGAAATCTTGAAACTGACCGAATACTTCACCCTTGGTCTTTAGGAAGTTGATCCAAGTCTTCTTGGAAAAATCATCTATGAATGTCACAAAGTACAATGACCTCGTGATTGATTCCACTAACATAGGACCACAAATGGCTGAATGTACCAAGTCCAACACACCCTTGGACCTAGTCTCACTATGAGGAAATGAAGCCTTGGCCTACTTTCCAAGCGAACACCCCTCTTGCTCCACCCTTATTTTTGGAAAAATTGTAACCATTCTCCGTAACATAGGAAGAGCCCTATAGTGTAGGTGTCCCATCCTCTTGTGCCAAATCTCACACGGGTTGTCACTCTCATGTACGAAATCCTTCATCGGTTTCCCTCTCAACAGATAGAGATTCTTCTCCCTTCTCCCAATTGCTCGCCTCTTGTTGGGATCAGCTCCTTTTGGCCCAATAGCCACTTCACCTCCCATGAAGTTGACCTCTAGTCATCTATCCTCCATGGCTGAAACTGATAGGAGATTGTTTTCCAAAGCCAGTACTAACAACACTTCATTCACCTCCATGGTACCTCTTGATTCCATCTGAAACTCAATGCCACCAATGCTCTCTATTGCATACTTGGTATCATCAGCAAGCTCTACATGTATATCTCTAGGCTCCTTGGTCGTGTAGGTGAAAATGTCTCAAGATCCCATCATGTGATGAGATGCTCCATTGTCCACCACCCAAACACTTATTATGACAGTTCCAGAAAGGCATAACACCAAGGAAAAATTCTTCTCAAACTTATCAACTAACTCGTCCATTTGTTCAGTGGTTGTCTTGGTTGTCTTTCCCTTGCCCTTCTTCCTATTTGGACACTGACTGGCAAAATGCCAAAATTTGTGACATGCAATGCACTTGACATTGTCCATTTCCTTCTCCTTTTTACCTTGTGAAGTTCCACCTCCACTTTGATTTTGCTTGGCTTTCCCCTTGCCCTTTTTCACTCATGCAGCAAGAGCAATCTCCTCTCCTCGTCACTCCTTCGTTGTCCTTTGGTTAATGAAATCTCCCATATCTCCTTCTGGATGAAATCATCCCACAATTGGCTCCAATCAAGAAGTTGTTTCCTAACCAAGATTCCATCAATAAAGGTGGTCCAATGTTTGGCGCATCTTTTCAAAGCTACTTTCACAATCTTTGAATCATTCACAACCTCCCCAACAGTTGAAAACTCATCACGGGCCTGTTGGATCCTTATGAGGTAAGATGTTACGAGCTCTTATTTGTTCATCCTGATGCTATTCAATTTTTCCCGTAGTACCATCTTGTTTTCATTTGTACTCTGATAACATCTAACATTTTGTATCCTTCCCTGATATGTGAGGAATTATATGATCCCCCACACCATCCAAAATTATACCCATCGCTTTCACATCCTTCTGGTTGTGCTAACTATTTGGTTTGGATCTGAAGGAATCTGGATATCTATGCTCAACAAATTCCACAAACCATTCATTTTTAAAACTATGGTTATCTACTCCTTCCAAGGACTGAAATTAACGGCCCCATCCAACCTGTCTTCATATCACAAACTAATCAGGGATGCCATATCACAAATCGACGTGGGCCACAAAACCCTAGTTGGAAAATTAAAATAATTTTGAAGTTGTAAAAACAAAGAATTCATTGTTGCAAACCCTAGCAATCTCATATCTCTCCTTCAGAGTTTTCTAGAGCTTTGGTAGCATGTTAAATCTCCTAATACTAGCCCAAATTTATTTTCTCACAACATTTTTTATTCACAACATTTTATTTTATTAACCAAATAAACTTTGAATTGTTGAAAAGTAAAATCATTGTTTTTTTAACTTCCAGAAATTTATATGCAGCAGAAATAAAATCAAAGAGAGATCGATCACACATTACAATAGATACACACCCACAACTATTCTCCTTCATTAATTAATCTTAGGAAAAACAGGATTTCGATCTACAAAGAAATTACAAGGAAATACGCATTGACTGGGATCTGTAACTCGACCCCACTAGAAGAATTTGGCCCTAGGAATTTCAGCCCACTAGACATCAGCCTCTAAAATATTTCGGTGTGGAGAATTTGGCCCACTTCTTCACCAGCAACTCAACCCTACACATTCCCCTTGCACAACCTCTGTTGTTACAAGAAGGTCAGCCCTGAAAAGTCATCCTCTCCAACAAATCATCCTCCTTCTCACTTCAACAATTTGGCCCTACAATCTCCAGCAATTTGGCCACCTGGAAATCTCTCAAAACAACCTGCACTCTTCCTTCTCTGGCATTATAGTCTAGCTGAGCCACTCACTCTAGAGAAAATCACTTTCTCCACTTATTTTGTCTTGACCTCTCCCTTAGGCTTATTTTATAATCTTCATCAAGTCCAAATCCCTAACCCTAATATCCCTTCTAGAAGATCTAGGAGATCAACGGTTGAGATCATTTCCATGTCACTTAGATAATTTCGTTTTTAATCCTTAGAAATTGACTTAACAATCCACAATAATTACTTGACTTTAATTATTGTACCTTTCCTAAGTTAAACTTGGGAAAGAAGACATAAATCACTTACTCCACCAAGCAAGCACCTAAAGATGTAATAAATCATCTTCTACATGCTAAAACACCAAGCTTATGTAGAAGACCTTCTGAAGCTACCACAAGCTTCAACAATTTGTGTCTCTTTGTAGACCATTATCTTCATCCATTTTTAATAAAGGATTCATTGCTTCCCATTTTTATATCTTGTTTCTTGTTCTTGTGTATTGTTCATTTACTTTTCCTTTAATGATTGAATGCAACATTATTTATTTATATTTTGTTTCTCTCTAATTTTTAACATTTTGTGAACTTGTGTAGGTAGCAACAACCTATCAATCAAGTGGAATTTGGCACACCTCTTCAACAAACTCCATAACACAACCCCCAAGTGTATGTGTTGGTAAAGATGCCCCTAAGCTAATACCTTTTCTTTTAATCATGGGAATCAACAATTCCACACCTCTTCAACAAACTCCATAACACAACCCCCAAGTGTATGTGTTGGTAAAGATGCCCCTAAGCTAAGACCTTTTCTTTTAATCATGGGAATCAATAACTCATTAGAGTGATCTAGTTGTTGAGAATTTGGAGGGCTGGTGATTAATACAAAATTCTCTTCTTGATAATTACATGCGAGCTTACTTATGTCTTCTCTTCTTTAGCTTAGTTAATCTTTCATCAAGTCAATTATCAAAGTACATGAGACACAAATTAGGCTCCTAGAGCCGGGGCAAAACCTCTCACTCTTGGAGACGAAAACCCGCAAATAATTCTTCTTATAGATCTTCAAATGACAAGTACCACGACCAAGACTCAAACCCCTAACCTAGATATCCTTCCAAGACCTTGTCACAGCTTCTTAAAACTTGATTCTTCTTGTCTACACCAATCTCCACTGTTCCGCACTGGGACTAGAGAACTCGATCTCCAAATTACACTTCTTGATGCTCAGTTAAATGTAGGAACAGAATTATCTTTAGGAAGGTAAATCTCAGATTTACCTTCCTCACTTTCTCCCACCTTTAGGTCTGCCTTTCTTCTCATAATCATTGTCTTGACTTCAGAAATTTCTTCCTTCAAGCAGATTGCCCTTAACTTTATCTTTTTCGTAATTCAGGAATCACACATCAAATAGCAGTGGAATGTACGCATCCTATTTCCTTGCTTTAGGGTCCAAGATAAGTATTGAAACAACATTGTTAAGTCTGCACCTTTTATATCCTGTACATAGCTCCCGAAATCTGCATTTCATACACAATAGAAACCGCACTGTTCTTGCCTTATATATCCGCACTTATTCACCTTAAAAATCTCGCACTTCTCTTTCTCTTAAACCCACACTATTTTTTTTTGTCTTTCATTCACACTGGTTTTCAGAGAGAGATACGCACTTGCTTCAGTGATGTTCGCATACTTGTTTTAGTAATGTCCGCATTTCGGATGTCCGCATTCCTTACTCGGTGATGTCTGTTGTACGTTCAGTGCAATTCGCACTCTTTTTGACTCAGACATATCCGCATTCCTCTTCAGAGATGTCCACATTCATTTCAGACTTATCCGTAATCCTGTTTCTATGTGCACCAAAAAACTTGTATCCAAATGATCCACAACTTTAAGTATATATATACATGACTATACCAACTATTAGGCCGACCATCTAGCTGAGTAATAGGCCGACTTGTCCATTGTGAATAGGCCGACATGAAGTGAGATTTCTTCAGTATTTAATGTGGCAAACTCCACTGTAACTACAGCTTGTCTTCATCGTTGATTGAGGACGGTTGTGAGCTAGACTTCTGGCCTAGTTTGAGGGTTGTTAGGTGTCCTTCTTCCACAAGGTCTTGGAGCATATATGACACTTAATTAGATTTTATATCTAGAGGACACAAAACCTAATGGACATCAAGAAGAATTCCATCTACATAATAAATCTTGCTCATGAAATCCATGAAGCAAGTACAATGAAAATACATTTTATTATTTTGACTTCTTCTTTTCATAATTACATAGTCAACATGAAGACCGACCTAGTTACTTTTCAACACTAGCGTAGGGCTTGGATCAAACCCACTCGCTGCCACTATAACCCAAGAGTATATCCAACATCCTACAAGCCAAATATACCAATAAATTATGACTTAGCAAGGGCCTAGACCAATGTTGCGAAAATCGTGATCGGGATAAAATCAGCAAAGGTCCAAAAAATGAAAAAATCATAAAAATCGGCAAAACTCGACAAAATATCAGAAACGTTAAAAAATATTTTAAAAAATCATTTTTTTTCAAATTCTGAAGTATCTAAAGCATCCATGATTTTTGATGATTTTTTTGGCGATTTTTATGATTTTATTGTGATTTTTATGATTTTTATCGCGATTTTTTCATTTTGGAAAAAATTGTCGATTCAATCAACGATTTAATCGTCATGCGGAAAAAATCGCGATTTTCGTAACACTAGCCTAGACGTCCCACAACCCATTGAAGTGAAACCTCTATCTGGGGGTGCCTACCCTTCTAGCCTTATCACAACAGGTCGACATGTCATTTGTGGGAATTGAAGCCACGTGGGGAGGAGAACAAACACTCCTCCCAACCACTCGATCTATGAACTCTTGACACAACTAAGACTTAGCATCTTGCATTACATACATATTTACATATCTATCCTCAATGTCCACATCACGTATGCCCTTGAGCTAAGACTTATGGACATATGTGAGATGGACATGTAGGATAGATGAGTATGTGTTACTAGAAAGGCAACTAAGTGCTTGGGTGCATCTTCATATGTTGCAGCCAAGAACACCTCATCAATGATCTACAATTGGTTAGTATCAAATGTCGAAATAAATGCAAGTACCATTTTGTTTAGGTAAGAGAAAATGCTATATAATGCTTTGTAATGTCAACTAATGTGCCCCGATATGTTTACATGATGCACATGTAAGCAAAGTAGGTTTATAGAGGAAAATAAATGTAAACATGTGGCTCAACCAAAGTTCACTAATTCAAAACATGGTACAAATATATGGCCATAGGTTCATTCGTGAATTGTAACTCTAAGGTGGGAAACCTCCTCCTTTATGAGGGAAAGAGTTCACATCATTGACTTAGGGCTTAATGGAAATGAGAGATCTCTTCCTTTTATTGAGCCAACAAAAAGGCATTGAATAATTGCATCAAACAAAATCTCTTTGCGCTACAGGGGATTTGAGTCTATGTCGAGCTTAACCTCAATTGTAGTTTTCCAAAGAAGTATACCATCATAAACACAACATCTAACATTAGCAAAAAAGGACACTTGGCTTAGATTTCTCCACAATACATATAGTGAGATAACAAAGGTGAGACAATGGTGATTTATGAAGCATTACTTGCATCAAAACCTTTATCAATCTCAGGACAACTCTGGAGTGAAAGTCCTCAAGTTGATGTGATAGCATCCTTCATCATCTTGGTACTAACATCGCTGACAGTATTGATGGCATGCCTTGGGGACCTCTTTGGGTTGTGGTTGTTAACAATGTAATGTACTACATTTTACAAGTTATTACTACAAGATATTACTAAAATGACATATCTCTGTGGTGGGATTTTATTCCACATTACTCTACTCTTTAGTGACAAGGTGATGACCTAGAAAAATGGATGATGACATCTTTGCCGAAAGACACCACCATGGTTTAATCCAAGCTTTCACACACCCAATTGGAAGGTCCCACCTACTCTAGACATAGCGTATGCATAAGGTTGGTTCACGATCGTAGGCTTGAATGAAGAAAGGGGAGGTACCAACGGACCAAGCTCCCTACGATCCAAAAATAGGTGCCATTCATATTAAGAGTTTAACTGCTTGGATTTTGTCAATACTGTATAACCCAACCTTTCTTTGTGAATGGAGTGATACTGCCTTCACCCAACAACCTATGGAGGGCCACACTAGCCTTTGGCTTCCAATCCTCCTCTTCTTTTCAACAACACTAAACAGATAGGTCGGATCAAACGAAATGACAATGTGATTAAAGCACAATGAAGGTAGGAACTTTGAGATAGCATCAAAGATCTTCCCAATTTTTTTGGGGAAACAATGAAGCATGCCCACGAACCATGCTTGCATATTGATTGCGCAGAGCTCATTTACTAAATAGTACAAACTTCAAAATAAGCCTTACCCCGCAAGGAGGGGTGTCTTTCAAAAGTAAAATCCAGTGAGTTTTTTTAGTAGTGTTGGGCTGCCCTGTTGAGAAATTAGGGCTTTTATTAAAATTTCTCTTCTTGATAATTACTTGTGATTTACTTCATGCTTCTTTCTCTTAGACCTTATCTTCGTTAGATTATTATGTTCTTCATCAAGTCAATTATCAAATAAACAAGAGACACAATAGTTAGGCTTGCAAGCCAGGGCCAAAACCTCTCACTCTTTGAGAGGAAAACCCGCATCAAATTCTTCTTTTAGAGATTCCAATTGACAAATACCAAGACCATGACCCTTGACTTATTTTTCCACTCCCAGACCAAGACACAGTCATCCTTCTTCCTTGATTCTTCGATCTTCCTTATTCTGAGATCTTCTCTTGCATGGCACCAAAACATACTCATTGTAGCAGCATTCGAACTGTGGCCTTACTAAATTGCACATCATACCTTCACTAGCACCGAGCTGCACCATATAGCATCTAATGATACTGATCATAATTGTACCGAGATTAATCACTGTGATTGCATCACCATATCATCACAGCATTGAGACCACTGTGAGATGCATAATAGAAAATATACTATTCGAACTATAGGTAGGTTAAGAAGGTCCTATGGATGATCCGCACCTTTCTCACTGTAATTACCCATCTGAAACTACAGTCATTACACCAAATTGTATCATGGTTGATCCGCATCCTTTTCTCTATGGAATCCATCCAAAAATTCAGAGATTGTACCGAACTGATCTTCTAGAAAAGGGTCCGAGCTGTATCTCTAATTTATCACCCAAAGACTCAGAGAGATATCCGAATTTACTCATTGTTGATCTGTGGTTTCCATCCGAACTGTACCCATCCGAAAATCTCAGACTTGTATCCGAATTTCTCTATGGAAGTGCAAGGAGCCTAGCCTCCTATTTATAGTCGTTCGTCCATCTATTAAGCTGACCTGAGCATATGAGCAGGTGTGTCTATTTATGTGAGCCGACATAAACCTTACATATATCTTTGAGGCCAACCATGAAGAGAGGGTGATTGTTCTTGTCTATTGGAGGGCTCATAGACAAATTCTGAGTGTAACACGACTTTCATTTACATGACTCTAATTATCTTTATGACAAGATGACAAAATCCTAAAGACATCAAGAAGAAGTCTTTGACCTATAAATAAAATCCTTGCTCATGAAACCCATGATGCAAGTTATACAATAAATACATTTTCTTTTTCCTTTGTCTCTTCTTTACATAAAATCATAATTACATGTCATTATGAAGACTGAACCTAGTTACACTTTTCAACATGCCCATCATGGGCAAGAGGCTAAGTTACCGGAAATGCCTGAAGAATTTGTCGGAAAAGTGGATCCCCATTTCCGAAACGGAAACGGATACAATCCTTGTCTGAAACACCGTAAAAACGTTTTTGTGTCGTTTCAAAAAATCGGAAACTTCGGATTTGGAATTGGATACGTTTCCAAGAGTTTTTAATTTTTTGGATTTGTTTCCGGAAATCTGGAAATGGATCCACGGAAATCGTGATCGGAATCCACCCTTAAAATGTTAAAATGCGTGAAAAAATTGTATATCCATAAATAAATAATAAATATGAAGAAATCATATTTGCAAATAAACACAGTCTCATGACGTCTCTTCTAAATCTTTAGAAACAACAACACTCCATATATTTATCAAAGATTCCTTCTACTCAAAGATAGATGTTCAAAAGTACAAACAGAAGGGTTTGATGGATGTTAATTTGAGCGATTAATTTTCAGTTTGGTTAAGGTGTTGTTAATTTAGATCTATTTTCTACTCAAAGATAGATCTATTTGAGCGATTAATTTTCAGTTTGGTTAAGGTGTTGTTAATTGTCATTGATTTTTCTCTTGATTTCATAAATCCCTCCAATATAACAAATCTTCTCTAGCCAATCTTTTGCCTGCATATAGTCAAGAGACCAAGTTGACGTTGAGAAGATTGAAATGTTCAAATAGGTCTTGATAGAATATTCCAATGATCCCATAGGCCTTTAATTGCCTTGCAAGGAAGATAGATACCATCTGCCATGCATGACATGTTCTTTGAAGGAGTTGGACCCAAAAGCACAAAGGTTGTAGCATTTCTGATTACATTACTAGTGATGATGATAATATGTTGAATGTTATAATAATCACTAATGATGATGACAATGTTTATGTTGAATTCATGATGATGATGATTATGTATTTTTAGATATATAATCTCGATTCTAAAAGATGAATGGTAATATGAAATTCTATATATATATATATGTCATTTCCTTTCTGTATCGTATCCGGATTTTTGAAGATTTTCCGTATCTGTTTTAAACCTCGTATCCATATCCGTTCCCGTATCCGTTTCAGTGCAACTTAGGCAGGAGGTGTTTTAGACACTCCAAGGAGGGTATGTGTAGGGGCGAAGGGAGAACCGCCAAGTTACACTCAAACTTGGTCTAGGTAGTACGCTGACAACACATGTTTGGATAAACAGAGTTCTTGCAAATATTGGAGGTATCAAATAATCCAGCAATTGTGGATTGTCAAAATCATGGGATTTTTCACAGATCAAAGTTCTTTGCTAGAACCAAACACATAGATATTATGTATCATTTCTGTAAGGAAAACGGTTTCTGCAAAAGAACTGGCATTTGATTTCTGTATTTCAGAGGATATAGCTGCTGACATATTTTTATGTGCCAAGTTTTTATCATGTAGAAGATTGGTCAATCTGCAGCATAATAAAAATGCAGGATTGAAACTTGTGGCAGTCACCACCAAAATTAATAATGCTAACCAATCAGTAATAGTTTGATATCTACAGATAATTGTCTATTATATGAGTTAAACAATAGCTGTAATCAGGTCACTGATGGGTCCATGATGCAACTAATCTTAGTACTTATGTATGTTGCAATAAAAGGGAAGAGTGAAACAAAACAAACAAAAGTCTAGAATGCTTACTGATGTATGTTGGCATAAAAGACAAGCGAGAGGAAACAAACTAAAGTCTAAAAGGCTGGTCTGATGTAACTCTCACTTTCATTTGCTTCATTTCCTTGACATATTCTCATATTTCTCAATCCATCTCCTGACTAAAACCCCTCAAACGAGAGTAATATAACTACCTTTGTGTATTCGCCAATAAACAAAATAAACTCGTTATAATAAAGAAATCCATAGGCATGTGGATAACATGTGTATTTAAAACCAATGAACTGACACCAACTGAATAACAATGTATCACTGATAACTCTCACTTTCATTTGCTTCATTTTCCTTGGCATATTCTCATATTTCTCAATCCATCTCCTGACTAAAACCCCTCAAACCAGAGTAATATAACTACCTTTGTGTAATCACCAGCAACAAAATAAACTCGTTATAATAAAGAAATCCATAGACATGTGGATAACATGTGTATTTAAAACCAATGAACTGACACCAACTGAATAACAATGTATCGCTCATAAATTTTCTAATGGATGGGAAAACTTGCTGAACGAATGGTGATCGTCTTTAAGTCATAGGTACTGTACCCTCAACTAAAACAAAGTAAACATGAAAAGGGTAGATGCGACAAAACTTCCCACTTTAGGAAAGCAACAAAACTGTCTTCATCTTATATCACAGCACTCCCATAAAGAATTCCACAAATCTCATGAATGCATCACCACCCTCAGATGGGGGCTATTGAAATCTAGGATGTTGAAAGCACTAGCATTGGAGAAGGAAGATAAAATGTTTAGATTTTCCATTAGTTCCATTACCACGTGTTGGGAGATTTCTTTAAGTGCAAATGGCATAGCACCTGTTTTCATCCCACAAAGATATAGATAAAACCTAAAGAATGACCACTTTATCATCCACTGAATTCTCCATACAATACAAATACACAAGTCCCTTAACATAACCAGATTGAGATGTGAGAGGTAAGGAGTGTGCTGGAAACTACTATAAGCTGCAATATCCATATTCTCACTCCAAAGTGAAAAGCAAAAGGAGACGTTCATGGTTTATAATATTGCAACAGCTTTGAAGACCACAAGATTATATCACCATATATGTAGGAATCTCAATATAAATGAATCTGAATTGAGCACTGGAGAATTTGAATCGATGCTACAAGTCCAAAAATCTGTAACATGTCATGGGCTGAACAACAGTTCCAGGATTAATTCTGCATCCAACAACATGTTGGCAATTTAAAGAAAGGATAGCTTCATCTCTTCCAGTTTTCTTTATTCATATATATACTACATGAGAAATAGCAGTAATTTAATCCTCAACTGATACATTGAATCCATATGCAAATTTGGTCACTCTTCATCTCCAAATAAAGACAGCACCCACTGCACCATTGTCTATCTAAGATTCACATCTCATGGCAGTTTTGCAGGGTAAATCTCATGTGTTTTGCATAACTAAATACAAGTCAAATCTCATGCGTTTTGCATAACTAAATACTCAATAGCACATTTCGTTGGCATCATTTATTATTATTTGCTTGCTGCTGTTGATGTTGGGCAAATTGCTGTTGTTGTAGTTGTTTTACTTGCTGCTGCTGCTGCTGCTGCTGCAAAGCCATTGAGTTGTAGAAATCCATATTCATGTTCATGTTCATGGACTGTGCAAAAGACAAAGGGGCCACCAACATACCTCTTTAGGTTTTATCCATTACATATAAAATCACTATTAAATCTCTCAGATTATTTTGACACTGCATTCTATTAACCATTATGACTAAGAGGCAGATTAACTAGGATGGCTATGTGACTTATTAGCCACAATTTTCCATATATGCTATTAATATTCCTACGAAGCCCAACTTGTGGAAAATTATGGATAAATTGTGCAGATTCTAAAATATCTCGTAACCTATTTTATATGAATGGCAATTTAAGATATTCTACCAGGGAAAATATAGTATAAAAAGTCTGCAGTTAGTGGGAAAGGTGTCCATCGGTGTCTGGTCTAGTCACAAGTTGGGAGATGATCCAACTTGTATTAACACTGAGACCATGGTTCAAAACCCCCAAGTGGGTGCAGATGAGGTCTGGTGCAAGGCCAGAGTGATTTTGGTAGAATCGAAATACCCCTCGTAGAGTAGCCTTTTAGTCAAAAAACAGCTGTAAGCAGCATTCCCCCTCAGAAAACAACATAGTGGGAAGGGTCCTTATAAAATTGAGAATAAAGGCCCATGAGATTGTGATCTAACAACAAGCACTGAGATGATTGGGCTTGTCTTAAGGAGACCCAGGTTCAAACCCCTTGAGTGGGTATGGAGGAGGCCAGGTGCAAGTCATGTGACTTTGATGGCATAGATATGCCCCTCATAGCATGGCAGCTTAGCCAAAGGGATTCTATATGAGGTATTTCCCCATGTAAGTGAGAATAGAAAAAAAAATCAAGCATAGCATCTTTGCGATTATTATGAATAGGAATGCACATATCCCTAAGATGAGAATACCTTTTAATTTACAATCTGCAATCTATGTATTTGTATAATAGTAAGAAATTCGGATCAAATACTATGATTACTAAAAAGCTCAAAACTGACCTGACGTTGGCAAGCAATGTATGCTCGATAGAGATCTAAGAATGCAGTGTTTCCCATACGATCATTAGCATCAGGAGTCGTAGAGAATCCAGTAGTTGCCATATTGGGCTGAATAAAAGTTGCTGGATGAACAGATGCTGGAATGGCATGGCTTCCTATAGTAGGAAGAGGTTGGGCCATTGGTACCATAGGCACACGCCCTGTTGCAACTGAATTCATGTCCATCATTCCCATCCCCATACCAAGACCAACACCAGTCATTCCCATGCCTAATCCTGTAGGACCTAGAGATGCCAAAAGAGACATCTGCAGCTGCTGCATACCCAAGGGCACCATCATGGGAGGGATGCTCATTCCATTTCTCAGAATCATCATCTGCATCATACCATGAAATAGCATTAACAAAAATAAGTAAGTTTGTGATGGGCAACTCGCAGGCTTCCTTGGACTACATTCCGTGTAGAGAATTGGCCAAATTGATGCTACTATCTGTACAAATTGAGCAAGCAAAGAGGTTTCCTTGGACCACATTATATGTAGATAAAATTGCCCAAATTGATGCTACCATTTATCCAAAACTGAGCGAGCAAAGATATATATCAAAAAAAACCTGCAGTTGTGCTTGGAGATGTTTCAAGTACTCAATTGCCTCATCCAGCATAGAGGCCTTGTCAGTCTGCAAAATTGCATATTTGTTATGGATCAGAATAAGCAGCTCAATAAACATAATGTTTAAGCATTTGTAAACGGTATGCATATACATCCTGGAAACTTCTCATCATAGTGCATTTGTGGATGTACAGCTGATAACTTGCATGAAGGCCAAGGAATTTTAGGATACACTCCATGTTTTGATTATATGGAGTTTTCAGAGTAGCTGTAACTCCTTAGATGAGCTATATCAACAGGAATTTGGCAGGGTCAATAGGATTGTAACATCATTTATTTCAAAACATGCAGAACAATGTCCTACACACTAGGGATTATATTACCTTGCTTGAGTTGGGTATTAATTTTTGCAAAGCCCTCATCCTTTCATTTATTCTATCTCGACGTCTCTGCATGATTCAAGAGAAACACCTTGAGAAAAATAATAAATAGGATTGGTGGGTGATCACAAGGGCAATATTTTGCTGTTTCAAGATGTAGATTTCTTGATTATATTTTCCTAAACGAACACGCAAATTCAGTGTCCAAACACAAAGGATAATTTGTCTACAAAATCAATCCAGATAATTAGCATTTTCAAACGTTATGATTACTAACCAGAATCCAGAGCAAACGGAGATGTATATTATGGACAGCATATTTTTTCTGACTACCATCAAAAAGACATGTTTGCTCCTAATATTTTGAAACGCCATTTATATGTGAATGGGACATTCTGTTTCTGTCCATTATCAGAAAGATCTGTTTACTGCTAGTATTTTGGAACCCCATAGTGTGAGACAAGATGGATATTACATGGAGAAGACAAATTGCAACATACCCTTTCAGATAGGTTATGAACAGCTGCAGCTCTACTCCGGTTACTAGAGCCAGACCGTCTCCCAGTCTGTGGTTTCTTTGCTTGGGCAGACTCATTATCATCTGGGTCCTGCGTAATGAGAATATATACACAGAAATTATTTTCAAGAACTCGTTGATATAATCTGTATACGTCGGGTGATTCTGATAACCCTTTAGCAAAAATAATGGCTATTAAATAGAAGGAAATCTATGCTAGATATGCCCAGTCAACCTCTGGTGCTTCTGGTCGAATTGAGAAGCCCTAGATGCCAGCATGACCTCGTTCTGTCTTAAAGTTGCTTACTTTTCATAATTTGATCAGGGAATGTTTGTAATGTTGATAAAAATACGTATCCAGAGAGACACACTGTATATATGTTTGTATTTCCCCGACAGGCAGATATAGTCAAATACAAAAGGTTCATCAATTGGTTTGGCTGAAGAAGTCTCTTATATTATATTTTACAAAAATCAAAATTATCATATGAGCAAAATAGTGGAAGGCCCCAATCAAATGCATCGGATGAGAAGAAGATAAGTTCTCTAAGCAAAGTAACAGGAGAGGAGAAGTGTGAGATATTAGGGCTTAAATTAATAAATTTGTTGTAAAAAGCTGAGTTATTGCAGTATGGTTTTTACATAGTAGTTTAAGGGCAACTGGTGTAAGCGTGATAAATAATCTGACCAACTTCAATGCACACACATAGGGCGTAGATATAGGCATCTACATGGTATTCTGTAGGCCCAGATTCCCCTCACTAACCCTTATATATGGACCTGAGCTACTAGATATGTATACATGAAAGATTGAAAGGAAATAATGAATACGGACCTCACTTTGGCAACCTGAATCTTCTTCTCCACTAAATTTTCTCTTCCATCTCGTACCGCTAGGCTCTTTCCCGTTCTTCTGTGTCATGCTATTGTTTGGGGAACCTGCAGATGTAGAAGTCAACGTAACCTCCACGCCCTCGCAGTATTCTGAAATGGTTCTCTCTTTCGCAATGGTAGCACTTTCACTCATGCTGTTATTGTTCCCTCGCTTCTGGTCTTCAACTGCTTTGGCAGTTATACAATCATGATCAGAAGCATTAGTCTCAGAGGTGGGCACAGGCTTCGAATATACCCTAACCATGTTTAGAGCAGGAGGTTGGTTCTTAGATGACAGTGTACTGGCACGACAACTGGAAGGGTAAGACTCATCTGAATTAGCACAGAGTCCCCCGCTGGATTCTACGATGCTGGCAGGCATGTTATTCGAACCCGGCACCTCGACTCCATTGTTCTGCTGCCTCACACGCTGGCTGATGGTCGGGCCGCTGGCGCTGCCAATCGTGTGAAGTTGAGCCTTCGTACTCACAGCAGGCTTAGAGAAGTGGGAGAATTTCATGGAGCCCCCATCCCTCGAGGACTGGAGCTGGGGCTGGGGCTGTCCCGGGACAGGACTAGGACTGGAACTGGGTGGTACTGAAAGCTCTGATTTCATTGAAATTGAATGGGCAAAGGCATATTCCGGCCTAACAATGGTGTTTGCTTCAGGAACCAAGGCATCGGGAACACTGGGTTCTGAAGCACTATTCGAGAGTTTCTCAGGCTTTCTGTGGCCTAAGGCCGGTTCCTGTAACTCGTTCATAGTGTAGTTAAACCAGGAAGCTGTTTCTTCATCTATGGGGGGGAGATTTTTCACAATTGCATCCAGTGTTCCATCCACTTCTTTTTCGCCTCCCTGTGATTGTCTTCTGCTTATTGCAGCAGGGTGATCATTTCCCCAATAACCAGAAGAAGATATCTTGTGATTACTATGATGCCTGTTCGCTTTGCTCCCCAAGTCCTGCATAGCTGGATGACCATCCTTCCATATCAGCTCTGCCAGCTGTTCATAGTCCGGCCTACACAACCAACGGGAGCAAGTTTCAGACAAAAAATTCATTCATATTCAATGGCCATTTTCAATTTACAGAAGAAGCTGAATTGTACGGTTTCATTCATTCAATTCAACGTCCTTACATAGCAGGTGGAAATTGATCTTCCAGCTCAGTTCGTTGTTCCTCTTGGTCCCATGCCTTTGATTTATTAAACGAAAACATGTTTAATTGACCTAAACCGCTGAGCTCTGTGTCAGTACCACATGCAGCATCCCAGGCTGCAGGGACGCACTGTCCCATTACAGATTATATATATATATTCTGCCCAAAATCAACATTTCCTGTTAAGCCTTCCATATCCTTAAAGAAAAACAATAAAACCCAAGTTTCATAAGCAAAAAATTGTGCGTATATCTATTATCTCTGTACTTTGCAGCAAAAAATTAATGTGTATATCTCTCTGTAGTTGGGTTATAATAACAAAGAACACAAAGCTCGCTATGTAATTTGAATTGACAACTATAAACACACATATTAGGTTCTTTGTGAAGTACAGTGCCTGAGAATCTCACGAGTATCTTGGGAGTTGTCAAAGAATTGGGTGATGTGCCGAGCGACTGATCGGCCATTCATGGTAAATGATATGATTAACAAGCTCGTCCTCTCACCATTCTGCCAACCAAATGTATTCTCGGCCTCTATGTGTATATATACTTACTATATTCTCTCAATGTGTATATTCTCGTTATCCTGGTTTGTTATAAATGACAGAAGATTAACCACTGAAAGAGGATAGATAATCATGGCAAACAAAAGGAAACGGGCTTTCAATAGGTAGTAGGACGGTACCTCCAGCCCTAGTTGTCGGCACTGTGAGAGGCTACGAATGTGCAAAATTTGTATGGAGGAATATCTATTATCCAGGCGTAACGTTTTTCAAAGTTAGCGGAGAAAAATGATTGGAAAATCTTAGTCTTAAGGCTGACATTTTCTGTTTTTCCGTCCGGGCACGCCACATGGATTGGTCGTGCAGTGTGTTATTAAAACTTCAGGTCACCACATGTGCCACTGTCATGTCTTTGCATCATGAAATCAAATCAAATCCAAGCCTTTTGGGGAAAATAAGTACAAAAGATAAAGTTACAATATACATTATCTCCTTCCTCTGTTTCTGCAATTCAATCTCAATGCTTCCACCTCATCACACAATTGTGGAAGTAACAAACGCCTGTCATTGGCCCCGTTGTTCCATACACCTCGGTGGCTTGGCTTGGCTGACCATACACCTAGGTGGCTTGGCTTGGCTGACAGTGATTATCCGTTCCCTATCCAAATCCCCCCGCCTCCAGCCTAATTACAGTTACACCAGTGAATTACAGAGTTTAAATTGGTTTGTGTGTGTAATTTGTTTTGATTGAACCCTGCCCTTTTACGGACGGTGAGAGGATTCGATATCGGAAGAATCAAAATCTGAGACATAAGCCGTGGCACAAGTCCCGTAGTCAATTGGACAACACACATGTCTTGACAAACTCCCTTTTTTTAGAAGGCGGCAAAAATCTAACAACCATTAATAAAGAAACCTCCAGCATCCTGCAATTTTGATTTTTGCCCCGAGAGCTATAAATAAGCCCCAACAGCAAGTCCTCTGAAGGGGGGGTTTGCTGGCGTGACGATAACTGTGAGCGGATGGTTCCAATCCCCGCCTTGGTATATGCAGTGTGACGATAACAGTGTGCGGATGGATCCGATCCCCACCTTTGTATATGCAATCAGATCCCGAACGCAGTTTACGGGATACCATTCCAATTGGGCGGATAAGTCCGTGACTTTCACACGTCCATCTCCGACAGACGGGATTTCTATAATTCCCGCACGGCAGCTGGGAGTCCAGAAGGAACACTTTTTGGCAGTCGCAATACAAGATGAAAAGATGATGAAGCAGATGTGATCCAGAATGAAATAAATGGGATTGTGATTGAGGCTGTTGTCGGGATATCCAACACTATCTTCGATACTTTCTGGTTTTCACTATATTTTTAAATTTGTTCCCTTTTTCGTGGCCTAAAACCTGTTTCTTTCCTTCCCAGATTTGACACCAATCATGCTGATACCTCATTGAGGTTGCATTGTAGTAGCCTCTCACTGTCACTTATGAGCGATGTAGACTGAAATCTCTTTCACTAAAATGGGGGTGGTTACCCCACAATTGACTATTAAGGCTTTGTTTTCTCAAGTTTTGAATGAATGTTTACATCACACTTTTTTTTTCCTCTAAGGTTTTGTAAATGCCATTGCATTATTTTTATTTTTTGGTTATTGGATTTGAATTGTGGAGATGTTTGTGCAATTCATTGTATTACTTTTTAAAGAAATATATTTTGGTTATTGGATGTGAATTGTGGAGTGTTTATTGATGTTGTGCAATTTATTGTATTATGTTCTATAGGTGTATATTTGGTTATGGGATATGAATTGTAGAGATGTCTATATTTTCTAAAGGTGTATATTTTGGTTATTGGATATGAATTGTGGAGATGTCTATTGACGTTGTGTAATTGATTGTAGTACTTCTAATTGTACTTTAGATCATCCATAATGTAACGAGTGTTTTAAGTGAACTATTCAAGCTCATGAAAAAATTGTGGGGATTGGTCATGGAGATGTATGTTTCAAAATTGTAGATTGATGATGTGCAATTCATTCTACTATCCCGCTTCTTCACTCTTATAAGCATCAAGCTCATGCTTAATTGGTCATCATTAAATGACACTCATGGGAGATGGGTCATGGCAAATAACTTGAGTATTAAATATTCCAAATAATTTATCTATGTTAATGCAACTTTGAGGCTTATAACTCTCAAGAACAATTAAAAGCATATTTATCAAAACAATGCTTCCAAATATGGACTTTGAGATGACAAGTTAAAGGCTCAAACTTAAAAATTCTCAATCATAGACACTCATTTTCTAACCTCTCATTCACTCGTGTCTAGTTGGCCTAATTCAGCAAGACCTTTTTAAGAATATCAAAGGGCATTATTATTTGACTAGGATACCAACAACGACATTGGCTTCATACAATTTTATTATTTTTGGGTGACCTTCATAAGGCCTATTCCCTATTTTTGGGTGCAAGTTTTAAAGGTATCAATTAACATTGTGTGAATGATTTCACTAGTTTCAATCCCACCGCTTGACCCTTGCAAGCATCCCATAATATAATGATTACTAAGCAAATTAGTCAAGTTCATGAGAAATTAGTCATTAGTGAAAGACACTCATGGGAAAGTGAGTTATAGTGAACAACTTCTATATTAAATTTTATATGCACTTTATCCATGTTAATATGGTGTTGGGATATACAGATCTTCAGATCAATCAAAATTAAATTTATCAAACAAATACTTTTAAAAATTAAGCTTGAGTTGACAAATCTAATGGCCCAACTTAACTCTTACTCATCACACATTCATTTTCTAACCTCTTAGTGAACCCACACGGACGTTTTCCCTATCGAATTCTAATTTGTCCTATTATGACCAGACTCTCAAATGACATTATTATTGAACTAGAACACATACAATAATGTTGGTTTCATGGATTAAAATCTCCATTGGACCAAATGAAAGTGTGGTTCCACCAACATGGGATTGAAACTAACCACCGCATGTATCATGAAGATATAATAGATTATGCACTCCAAGAACTTGAGATTGAGTTTTGTTTTATTTTTTACCCTCCATATACTATGGTATTCAAGGGGGGGTGTAATTTCCATATCAAGATGTAGGAAGAAGCATATTTATTTTTTATGATTATCTTAATTAGAGATGTTTATTATTAATTTAAGAGATGAAAATTCTTCAAAGTTTGACTTTAGTGATACTCTTTAAGTTGTTAATTTTCTTTGGGATATATTGTTCTTTGTTGTTGATAATTGCATTTTTATACTTTTCATCATTTACATATGCATTCACCCCAAAACATCATCACACCATTAGCAATTATGTAGAAAAAACAACATCATCAACAATGCAGTGGAACAATAAAAGGAACATTAGAATAAAAACATGCACAAATAGAGACACCAGGGTTTGGTCGAAGACCAGGGAAAAACCCCATAAGGGCGAAAACCCAGAATTCAATTCTTCTTCTTCTATTAGATATTAATCAATTGTTCAACTGAGATAAAAAGTACAATTATAGGGAGGTACATTAACCATACAACAAGGTCATGTGATCGGGTCATACTACCGAGCCAAACCATCGGGTCATACCACTGGGTCATACCACCGAGTCATATTATCGGATCATACCACCGAGCCATACCACCGGGCCATGCTACCAGGCCATGTGAACCATGTCATACCACCAGGCCATGCTACCGTTGAGCCATAGATGTGAACTATTACCATCATTCCATGCTACCATTGAGTCATACATGTGAATTGTTACCATCGGGTCATGCTACCACTGAGCCATACATGTGAACTGTTACCACCAGGCCATGCGAACCATTCCATACCATCGAGCCATACCACCGGGCCATGCGAATCGGGCCATACCACTGGGCCATGTGAATCGAGCCATACCACTGAGCCATGTCAACCGGGGCATACCACTAGGCCATGCGAATCGGGCCATAGCACCGGGCCATGTGAACCAGGCCATAGCACCGGGCCATACTACCAGGCCATAGCACCAGGCAATAACACCAGGCCATACCACTGGGCCATACTACTAGGCCATGCTACCAGGTCATGCTATCGGGCCATACCATCGGGCCATGTTATCCAGCTATGTGAACTGTGTCATACCGTTGGGCCATACGTGTGAATTGTTAACACTGATCCATGTGAATCGTGTCATATCATCGGGCCATGCTACTAGGCCACACCACCGAGTCGTGCTCCCTGGCCATGCGAACCATCACTATGAAGGCCATTTGAGCCATTCATACCATCACTATGAAATCCATCCAAGCCATACAAACCATCACTGTGCGCGCCATCCGGGCCATTCGAACCTTCATTGCGCGGGTCATTCGAACCATCATTGTGTGGTCTATCCGGGCCATACAAACCATCATTGTGCGAGCCATATGAACCATCACTATGTGGGTCATCTAGTCCATTCAAACCATCATTGTGCAAGCCATTCGGGCCACATACGAACCATCATTGTGCAGGCCATCCGGGCCATGATACACTTGTAATGATGTGATATAGAAAATACGAGCTCAGAGAATTTGGTGTCGTGAGCTATAGGTAGAGCGAGCCATTGTTGGATATACGAACTTCCGAAAATACCGAATGATGCCCATAATGTATAGAGAACAGAGGTGTGAGCCTTATTGAACTTGTGCGAGCCGAGTCATAGATATATGTGAACCTAAAATGAAATCCATATTGAAATGTGAACCATACAATAGAATATAAAACCTTATATCGAGTCTTCAAATTATTCAATTCATGCTTCAATGAGACAAGGGTTACCCATTTATATAATTAGATGTGGTTTCCTTTTGTGAGGCTGACCTTTGATTTTGGAGGGAAAGTTTCAAATTGAATTCATTTTTTTTTCTTTTAATATTTGCTTCAAAAAATAATATTGTCCATTGGGGCCATAGGGCTTTTAATTTGGGGCTTATGGGTTCTATGGGAAATCTGTCCCATAGATGACCAATTTTCAACACTACTTCTCAGTTAGGGAGGAATTTCCATCAACATCATAAGCCTCATCTAGGATATCTAATCATAGTTTCATCATGACAAACCTTGAGTGAACATATCCCAATCATAATAAATACAGACAGTTGTATCATCGATAAGACATCTCATATTGTCACATATAGAAGAAGAAGAATGCACAATCAAAGGTAGGGAAAATCAATCCTCAAAACCATACTCATGACTTCCATATTAGCTATAATAACAAAACATTCATCTGATCACATTTTGTCTCAATTTCCTTTGATCATCAACTGAACAATATCGATCCAATAGAAGAAGAAGAAGAATTATCATAAGGGAGCGTTAGTTACCACCCTAGATCCACTCAATCATAATCATCATCAAGTCATATCTTGTCTCAGCTCATTTCTGACCATCTCCAACTGTTGAAAAATCTTGAATCTAAGGAAGAAGAATCACTGCAGAGGAGGTACGACTACCACCAAGAATTCAATACCAGGAGTTTTCTCAGCCAAAAGGCTAAGAATCTGTATTTTCCTAGCCAAAGGGCTAAGAAACCAACTGCTCAGGTGATAAGGCTAGGAAACCACAACTCAAAATAATTATCATCGGGGAGCCTCTGCTACCATCCTCACCATCAAGGAGCCTCTGCTAATACACAGGAGAATTTCCATTGGGGAGCCTTAGCTACCACCCAGAAACCACAGACAATAGGAGGGATGCCACTTACCATGAGAGGTAAGGATTTTGCATATCATATTGTCTCATCTGATCTTCCCATATTGACCCTCAATGATCAAGTGGTAGAACACTTACATCTCTAGCTTGAGCAGGACACCACTTACCATAAATGGTAAGGATCGCGCCTAACTCAAGCAGGCATCACCCATTGGCCAGATGGGTGGGAAACTGGATGCCAACTGGGGTATAATATTTCAATACCAGAGAGAGACAATAGGCGGGATATGACTTACCGTGGAAGGTAAGGATCACAGACTATCATATTTCTCGACAATAGGCAGGATACGACTTACCAAGAGGTAATGATCATAGACTATCCTATTGTCCAAATTTCCCTCAACCCAGGAGCTCTTCAGCTCAATTCCTCACCCTAGGAGTTCAGATAGGGGGGAAGAGCATAGTTTAGTGTCCTTTATCAGCTTGGGACCCTTACCCAAGAGGGTCACATCCATCAGTCCAAACTTCTCTTTGAAGATAAACAACTTTCCTTCTCATCGATTAGTCATGTTGGAGCCTTACTTGTCTTCTTTAATAATATCAATGTGCCCATATCCACCACCATATTCATCCTTTCTCCCTTTGACACAGGGAAGCAACAATCACAAGCCTTCATGTTGCAACTCAAGAATCCAACTGGTTGTCGTCTCATCATGGGATTCCATCAAAAACTGAATTTGAAGAGGAGACTAACTACATCAGTGTAAACCATCATACCAAGTTTCTGACAGCATGCTTCCTAAGGAATGCCTCATCATTTTTCCATTACATTTCTACTTTCAAGAAGTAAATCATCAAGGGTTAACTCCCTCTGGCACTGAATGTTGAAATGTCCTTAATCCCGTTAGAAACAATTTGTTAGTTTATAAAACCAAATATCAAAGACATGCCTTCAATCATGAAGAGATATCAGAGGTCGCATCAAATGCCCAATATTTCAAGCATGCCAAGCTCAAGGGACTTGCTAGAGTTCATATGGAACTTTATTAAATCTTCAATCATGAGTCTATTACTCATGTTCCTCAAATTTCAAATATGATTCCTTCTCAAGTATATCATATAGGAAGCTTACTCCACATATATCAAATGCATTAGGCAACAAGAACTGGGGTTTCATATTAGTCTTCTTTCTCTGAAAGACTATCATCAGTTGAACCATAGCACAGAAGTCTCAGACACTGCTATATCTCAAATATCAAGGATAGTCATTTCATGAAGGACATGTCGCTCTTACCATCATACTGTTTCCCTCAATTTACTCCCTCTGAATAGGATGCTTCTTTAATCATAGATATCAACCAATGAGACTGCAATCCTTCCTCTGAGGTCTAGACCTCTTGTCCATTTCATAATTCATGGAATGGCTCTACATCATCCTTAATCTTTTATATAGAGGGCTTGATCATCAGATGTAGATGTGACCAATGAACAAGAGCACGAGAAATAATAGTCAAATAAATGATCATAAAGAAAGTGTACATGGCAGTACTATCATTCTTTTCTAGATGAAAGAGTGATTCCTGCATTATATTGCTCCAATTCCTTCCGAAGTTTCCTACACTAGCTCCCTCTAGGAACTTACTCTTCCTACACTACACTGCATCTTAATGATCCTTAATATGGATCACATCCTCGTCCAAGGAGTTAGTGAGATAAATAAAATTACTTATGTGGGAAGAATCACTAATAATAAAAAATAATAAATTTTCTAAAATAGTGACACAAGAACATGACAAAGATCTTGAAAGTACTTAACTTTAATATAAATTGTAGGAGGCTCTCAGATCCCTCTGAGCGCTAACCTTTCCTACAATGCTTTACGTCATGATCTTCGAGAATAATCAACTTTCATCATCCAAACTGTTAGTAGAAGAAACATTCTTTTAAGAGGGATTGTAGGAGGCTATTTGCTCCCTTTTGATCCAGTCTCCAAAAAGTCGTCATTTTTTATCAACCATATTTCAATTCCATCTTCAAAAGAGATGCATCATGGTGAGTGCCACTTGTATCCTTCATCTTCATTCATCAACAGCCAAGTCCAACCATTAGTGTATATGATAATTACTGAATCTGTTACATACCCTTCTCCTAAGTTTTCTTTGGGCCTGTCAGGAGCTTGCATTAATTGAATAATTCTGAATCATACCATGCCCTTTCACGACCACTCCTAGGGATTCTTCAAACCTTATAATTGTTTTAGGTCTCTGCCACCTTCACTTGCTTCCATCATCGGTGTCTTCACATGGGTGATCATAAAGAATTTTCTTAAGCCCATCTCTGATACCATGTTAATTTTCTTCGGGTTATATTATTCTTTGTTGTTGATAATTGCATTTTTATAATTTTCATCATTTACATATGCATTCACCCTATAACATCATCACATCATTAGCAATAATGTAGAAAGAACAAAATCATTAACAATGCAACGGACAATAAAAGGAACATCAAAAGAAAAACATGCACAAATAGAGACATCGAGGTTTGGTCAGAGACTAGGGAAAACCTTAGAAGGGGCAAAACCCGAAATTAAATTCTTCTTCTTCTATTAGATATTCATCAATTATTCAGTTGAGATACAAATTACATCCATACAGAGGTGTATTAACCATACAATAAGGTCATGCGACCAAGCCATACTACCAGGCCATGCCACATGGCCATGCTACCGAGCCATACTACCGGGTCATACCATCGAGTCATACTACCAAGCCATACCACCAGGCCATACTACTAGACCATGCGAACCGGGTCATGCGAACTGTGTCGTACCATTGAGCCATACCACCAGGCCATGCTACTGGGCCACACCACCGGGCCATGCTATTGAGCCATGTGAATCATCACTGTGTGGGCCATCTGAGCCATACGAATCATCACTGTGCAGGTCATCCATGCCAGTCGAACCATTGCTGTGTGGGCCATATGATCCATTCGAACCATCACTGTGCGAGCCATCTGGGCCATATAAACCATCACTATGCGGGTCATCTAGTCTATTCAAACCATCATTGTGCGATCCATTAGGGTCATACGAACCATCATTGTGCGGGCTATCCGGGCCATGATACACGTGTAATGATGTGATACAGAAAATGCAATCTCAGAGAATTTGGAGTTGCGAGTTGTAGGTAGAGAAAGCCATTGTTGGATAAATGAACCTCAGAAAACAATGAATGATGCCCAAAATTTATAGAGAACAGAAGTGTGAGCCTTTATTGAACCACTGTGAGACAAGCCATAGATATATGGGAACCTTACAACTAAATCCATATTGAAATGAGAACCATACAAGAGAACATCAAACCTCATAATAGAGTCTTCAAATTATTCGATTCATGCTTCAAAGAGACAAGGGTTGCCCATTTATACAATTAGATGTGGTTTCCTTTTGTGAGGTTGACCTTTGATTTTGGAGGGAAAGTTTCAAATTGAATTCAAATTTAAACATAGTGATTTTTTTTTATTTTTTTATTTTTTTATTTTTTTTTTATTTTTTTTGTAAATTAAATATTTGCTTGCCCAAAATAATATTTTCCATTAGGTCCATAGGGTTTGCAATTTGGGGCTTGTGGGTTCTATGGGAAATTCGTCCCATAACTACCCAATTTTCAACATAAGTTGAGTTGCTTACTTTCTTTTATTGATTATCTTTGATAGTGATGGTACAAATCATCAAACAAACTCTTTTGTACATGGTGGAGGTATTCTTAGGATATTTAGGAGATATAATGCTTTTCCGCCACACTACAAACTCAACCACTGCCTTAAGAACCAACTAGCAATACAAATCACAATTGCCCTAACACACATTGAACCCAAGCCTTCTCACCAAACCCTTCTTATGATCAACTTCCTCAATTCCATATGATAGTTTCATAGACTTCCCTTGGCTTAAGTGAATTTCTAAATAGTTTTCTTATGACTCTACATTGAGACTTTCTATGAAATTGATAATACAACGAATATGCTTTATATTATTTTATAATAGTTAATAAGAATAACAATATGTAAATGATTACATTGGATTTCAGTGCAATGCTTTTTAAAAAAATTTGATACATCTTCATATACTTTAAATGAACAATTTTCTATTTATTTTATTTTAGTTTATAATACTTTGTTACCTCTAAAAAAATATATAATTTCTAATTTTGTTTTTTCTAAATAAAATAGTGATTTTTATTACTTATAATATTATATAAAAAAGATAAATAATAATAATACATTCAATTCAATATTATTTAATTTTATATAATTAAAAATGAGAAAAAAATACACATCTTTAATTTTAATATAATATTTTTACTTATAATTTTGTTGGTTGTTGGTTGTGATACCACTCTTTTATTTAAATATTTTTAAATATAATTTTGGTTGTGATACCACTTTTCCATGAAATAATTCCACAACATGATGACTATAAAAATACGTTAATAAATTTATACATGTTTTAGGGCTATTTCAAATATTCTCATGACAAACAAATCGAGGGCCCCGTCACATAAGCTCCACAACTCCATTGTTTATGATTCATCATTCAAAGCTTGGAAGTTAATAGCTTAACGATAAAACATGATTATTGAAGTTTCACTCAAAAGTTGTTACCATTTTTATCGACTTAAAGAGTGTACTTGTTTTGTATAGGCCACACTTAGTAGTGGACTCGTTTTATACATGGGAATGTTGATTCGGATGTAAAAATCAGTATTGAAAAAATCGAGATTGATTAGGTTAGGAAGTATCTTTTTGGAAATATTGGTGAAAATATTGACAATCAGCTATATATATTAAAAAATATAAAATATATTTTGAAATTTTGAAATTTTGAGAAAATTTAGGAAAAATCTAGAAAAAAGAAAAAATGATTTTTTTTTTTTTAAATCATATTTTTTCTTATTTTTCTAGATTTTTTAAAAAAAAATTCATATATTTTGAAATTTTGAAATTAAGAAATTGACGATTTTATTAACACTAGTAAAAGGTTGAAACTAATCATGTATTATAAAATGTTGTTTATAATAAAGTTGTTTTTATAATCATAGATGTGGGTGTTCCCTTCCATCTTGATATGATGCCAACTCACATGAAAGGCGGTTGTTGCTCCCACTATACTTGGGATATTACATGCTCTCCTCTCACTTCATCGATCAAGGTGTGAATTTGACACAAAATTAAACATCATTTGAATACTAGAGAGAGCATAGGGAGGTGCAAGAGGACTCGACAGGAGAATTCAATTAGATTGGCAGTATAGACCGCAAGTTGACAATTCTAGCTAGGTGATTAGCCTACATCTCATTCTCCTCAAATGAGGGTAGTGACTAGCTAGCATGGATGCTTGGAGATTTTTCCTAATCGTTTATATGACTCACCGATTTTTGGTTTGTAGCATTAATAATCTTTTTTGTCTCCTCATATCGATGTATGTCAAGGTCTGGCACAACCAACCTATTTTTATAAGTTTGTATTTACATGGTGCTCTAGTTAGACAAGGTCTTAGTAACCTCAAGATTCTAAAATTATGTTACTAGTATGGTTTCCCTTTGGGCAAACTAGTAGTAGAAATGTAATCCTCATTTGACGTAATGTAAAGTGCCTATCTTCAAAAAAAGAAAAAGAAAGAAAGAACAAAAAAAAGGAGGTTGATTTTATAATCATTCATAAAAAATAAATTGTTAATAAATATAATTAATATTTTTGAGCCAAGAAGCAATGAAAACGTTATGTAATGTGATATAACATTATGTTAACTCGGTCAAATTATTTAAAATATAATTAAAAATAATAATGATTAATGTGAAATTTATGCTACCGAGAAGGTGTTATTAACCCAATTAATTATTTTGATTATTATATACATCAAAATTAATTTATCAGCGGAAAGTAATGAATAAAAACATGAACAACGCCATTCACCAAATAATATTTGCAGTAGAATACACAAGAAACCAATCATACAAATAACATAAATGTTTTTGGACAAATGTGACTGGAAAAACCTAATGTGGGGAAAACGAGTTTTCAAATCGAGGGTTTTATTATTAATCTTCAACAAATTTGCTATTAATAAATTACATAAATTTCTTGCCTCTCACTTGCAAATCTCTAGCAAATTTATTTGCACCATAACTGACCAAATCAACCAGGAAAACCCCACAACTTTCCTTCTGCAAATCGCATAACCTCCCTAGCACTTGCACAACCTTCCTGACAATTCACACATCTTCCTAGAAAACTCGCATGACCTCCTGGCAAACTCGCATGACCTTTGAAAAAACTTCACGGCCTTTGGAAAACTCACACTGCCTCTAGCAACTCACACTAGCAATTATGGCAATTCACACTGCCTCTAGGAAACTCAAACTGCCTCTAAAAAAATAACTTCGCCTTCTTTGTAGAAAATAATATGGCCAACAAAAATCTCTCTGCAACTAAGAACTTGGAATTCTTCTCGAATGAAAAATAAACCCTGCAAAACCCTTCCTCAATAATTGTTGTTGAAACTCTCATGGTGTCTCTCTAAAAACTCACCCAACTCAAGTTTGATCTGTCTCTAATGCTTTTCATTGATCTCTCTTTATAATCTCTCATTCACAAATGAATGACCAAGATTTGAAGTTATCTCGTCTCAATAATTAACTAAAATCATCTTAGAAACTTTCTAGAAGCTTCTAGAGGGAAATCGATCTTATTTAATTAATACCAGATAATTATCCACTTTTTTTATACTAATTAATTATCCGCTTTTCCTAAGTTTTAACTTTGGAAATATTTAAAAATCACTAATTGATTTAACTAAGACATTTTCCCTAGGTAAAACTTAGGAAAAATTACATCGACCTCGAGATAACTAATTCCTCTACATTCCTAACCTTATTGATACCTCTTGAGGTTAGAATATCTCTTAAAGCTACAATATTTAACAATTAAGATAATTTTGAGTTATTCATTTGAAGAGTTTATCAATGGTGTTTTCCATGCCCATGATATTGCATAGCTCATGGTATTTGTTATAATGAAGTCTATTTAAAAGCTCGAGAAAATCCATTATAGATTGCAAGAGTACTAACTTAAATCTATCCAAACTCTGAACTTAATCTGCACTGAGTAGATCCAAAATAAAAAATAAAAAAATAAAAAATATAATAATATATGTATAAGTAAAAAATAATTAATTTTAAAATATAAATATATATTTTTAATTAAAATTATGTAAATTCAATTAAATATACTGGAGCGATGCATGATCATAAAAATAATTAATATCCATTTAAATATAATTAATGATTAAATTAAGTGCAAATTATCATATTATAAGAATTAAATATTTGTCTTTTAATTTATACGAGTCATTTACTTTTAATGGCTTTATCAATGATAATTCTCACCCATTAACTTATTATTCTCTTTGCCATATGAAATGGTCAACAAAATATAAAATGTTTTACTATTTAAATGTGTAAATAAATTAATATGAAAAATACTTATAAAATGTTTTACTATTTAAATGTGTAAATAAATTAATATGAAAAATACTTATTATTGATATAGTTTAGATAATAAGTTGGAACAAAGAGGGATGAATTCCACCCTATAAATTAGAAAGTTTGAAAATGTTTTAGAGTTATGACATAAGAATATGGGAAGTAATAATATGTAATATACTAAAATTTTCTTAATGTTAATGGTTAATGATTGGTTAGAAAGAGATTGGATTTATACTCATGATTGGTTAGGAAAAATTTGCAAAGAAAAGATAATCTAATCTAATCTATAAATATATTTTTGATGATGTTCTTTTCATGACGTATTCCAAGCTATCTTTATTGCAAGTACAATATATATTATTTATATATTATATGGTTTTGTGTTTGATTTTCCAAATCATGAGTAATTAATGTTTATAATAAATATATATATATATAATTGGTGTTTTATTTAATCAAATAAGTGAAAATGGCGGAATTCAAAATAACATTTTACAATAGGAAATAACATTTATAAATATATTTTTTTTTGGTTTGGAATTTTTTAATTATACAATATTTATAAATATATTTTTTTATGATTTGGATTTTTTTAATTATATAACATTTATAAATATATATTTTTTTATGATTTGGATTTTCTAAAATTATTAAAATTTTTCTTTTAAATAAATAAAAGGTAATATTATTATAATTGTTTTTAAAAAAGTAGTATTATTATAATGTTGAGTATCATAGTAGCATAACAGAAAATAATTCAGAGTATTAGAGAAGCACACAGATAGATAAGAATGGAGAAACAAATATAAAAACACAGAAATAGGTAAATAACATCATAGATTTTTATTACAGGAGGCCTTGCCTTGCTTGGATTGCACAGGCGGAGGTAGGAAATACAAATTTATAGATCAAGGAGAAAGATGTAGAATTTCCTAATCCTCCATGTGGATTACATGGATGCATAAGAAAATTAATGTGGTGGTTGTTAGTTGGCTTCGAGCGCCTGGTAGCATGTTAGGTTCGGCGCCAACGTCTGTCAGAGAGTTGGCAGGCGTCGACCTTCTTAATTTGGCTTCACGTTTAACATTATCTCACTTGAAGCCAAATGACCTTGGTGTGCTACATTGTTGTGGCTAGCGTAGATGGAAGGATTACTGTAGGTGGCCTCAACTCCCATCGCATTGACAAGTCGAGGGTGCATAGTCATATTTGGTGGACTCGATGCTGGCATACAAAAACTCCGAACATGGGGAGAATTATAGTATTCAACGTGTGTCTGACGTTGTGTGCAGGTCGTGGATGTAGAGAGCCGACACAATGAGTCCTTCATCTGCTTAAAAGGCATGCAACCTTTGCAGAAAAACCGAGTGCTGTTCAATTTATCTATTTGCAATGCCAAAGCCGTTTCATTCTGTTGCAGTGTTATGGTATTTATTTTGGCATGCGGCAATGAGGTTTAATGCCCCTCACATTTTTCCTTTGGTTTTGATTATATGATTTATAATTAAGAGTTAATCCACCCATATAAAACATGTTTTATAAATATATATTATATATGTTTCATATATGTTATAATATATTTTATAATAATTGTTAATTTTGTTAAAAAGGCATAAGGGAAAAGGTCATTTGTAGTAAATTGTTTTAAAGAAGATGAATTTGACCTTAAAGGTGTAATAAGTTTTATTTATAAGTGCAGTTTTATTTTTGGGGTGTGAAATTATTGAGAATGGAGACAATAGTTAATGATATGGAGAACAATGTTGTTCAATTTATTTGTTTGCGGCGTCTAAGTCGTTTCGTTTTATTGCAGTGTTATGGTATTTATTTTGGCATGCGGCAATGAGGTTTAATACCCCTCACATTTTTCCTTAGGTTTTGATTATATGATTTATAATTAAGAGTTAATCCACCCATATAAAACATGTTTTATAAATATGTATTATATATGTTTCATATATGTTATAATATATTTTATAATAATTGTTAATTTTGTTAAAAAGGCATAAGGGAAAAGGTCATTTGTAGTGAATTGTTTTAAAGAAGATGAATTTGACCTTAAAGGTGTAATAAGTTTTATTTATAAGTGCAATTTTATTTTTGGGGTGTGAAATTATTGAGAATGGAGACAATAGTTAATGATATGGAGAATAGTGAGCAGGGCTAATTTTGCCCTATGGAAATCACAGATGGAGGATATACTAATTTTAAAGTATTAGTATTTTTTGATTGAGGTTGTAACAAAGAAACCCTCATCGATGACATATAAGGAATGGGATAAGCTAGATAGAAAGGCGATTGTGACAATCCACCAATATCTAGCAAAGAATGTGTATTTCAACGTGTCCAGAGAAAGCACTGCAAAAGAGTTGTGGAAGAAGCCTCATGATCTATATGAGAAGAAAACGACATCAAACAAAGTGTTCTTGATGAAAAAGCTTTATAATCCCAAGATGAAGGAGGGTGCTTTAGTTGCTGAGCACTTGAATGAATTCAATATTATAACTAGTTAGCTTGCCTCTGTTAAAATCACTCTAGATGATGAAATTAGAGCTATTTTGTTAATGTTTTCCATGCTAGACAACGGGGAAAATTTAATTGTGGCTATAAGTACTTCAACACCTGCAGGGGCCCTGAAGTTTGATGATGTCAGCATCAATCTTATGAATGAGGAGTTGCGACGCAAGTCAATTGCAGAAAACTAGGGAGGAGAAGCTCTAGCTCTAGTTGATCGTGGTAGGAGAATTGATCGAGGTTGACAAGGGCGATCAAGATCAAGAGGCTGATCGAAATCAAGGAGAGGTAGGCTCATTTGCTTTCATTGTGGAAAACTAGGGCACACGAAGAAAGAATGTCGAGCCTTGAAGAAAGGACAACAGGATCAAAGATCTGCCAATACAAATCACAAGTCATCCACCACAAATGAAGGTGAGATTGTTGCTGTAGTCACAGATGGTGATATGTTGTTTATAGTTTCATTAGAGGATGCATGCTTATATACATCTAGCAGTAGCTTTGATTGGATCCTTGAATCTCGAGAATCTCATCATGTAACCCCATGCAAAGATAGTTTTGTTGCATATAATCCGGGTGATTATGGTAGAGTGCATTTGGGGAATAACCATTTTTGCAGTATTGTTGGAGTGGGAGATGTCCAGATCAAGATGAAGGTTGGACAAGATATATTATTGAAACAGGTCAGGCATGTACCAGAAATGTGCATGATTTTGATCTCTATGGGACGAATGGATGATGAAGGCTATTCCACAATCTTTGGAAAAGGAGGCTGGAAAATTAGCAAAGGAGCATTGGTCTTGGCCAAAGGACCCAAGACAAGAACACTATATACATTGAAGGAAATGATAGGAAAATAAGATTTGGTTGTTGTCACAAGAGAAGGAAATTCAACAAATTTGTGGCATAAGCGTTTGGGTCACATGAGCGAGAAGGGTTTAAAAATCCTTGTTGGTAAAAATTTACTACTAGGTTTGAGATCCTACAATCTTGATTTTTGTGAGAATTGTATATATGGTAGACAAAGAAGCGTTTCATTTCTTAGAGGTGGTCATGGAAGAAAGAAAAATGTGTTAGAATTGATACACTCATATCTTTTTGGACCTGTTAACATCAAGTCATTAGGAGGAGCATCATATTTTGTAACTTTTATAGATGATGCATCCCGGAAGGTGCCTATCCTATGAAAAGTAAAAGTGAAGTGTTTGAAATATTTCAAAAATTCCATGTTGTTGTTGAAAGAGAGACTAAAAAATTGCTCAAGTTCCTATGAACAGATAATGGTGGAGAATATTGCTCAAATGCATTCAAAGAATATTGTAACAAGTTTGACATAAAGCATGAGAAGACTGTGTCCAGTACACCTCAACAGAATGTTGTTGCAGAACGAATGAATCACACCATTATGGAAAAGGTAAGGAGCATGTTGTCCAATTCGAATTTGGACAAGCATTTTTGGGTAGAGCCTGCTAGGATAGCTTGCTACCTCATAAATAGATCTCCATCTACAACCTTGGATGGAGGCATCCCTGAAGAAGTTTGGACTGGTAAGAAGTTGAATTATTCTCATTTGAGAATCTTTGGATGTGAAGCATTTGTACATATTCCAAAATAAAATAGAACTAAGCTAGATGATAAATCAATGAAATGCATTTTTCTGGGATATGCGAATGAAGAATTTGGTTATTGTCTATGGGATCCAGTCAAACATAAAATTATTAGAAGTAGGGATGTTATATTTAATGAGTCATAAATGTTTAAGAGGAATGTAGGTGAGGTGGAAGTCAAGAAATTTATTAACATGTTTGAAGAGTAGCATGAAGACATCCCACCAATGCAGGAAAATGGGTAGCAAATTCAATAGCAAAAAGTACAACAAGGGGAAAGTGATGAACACCAAGATGAAGGAATCTTGCAGGAACCTTTAGAGGAGATTCAACCTGATAATGCACCACCACAGTTGGTTCGTAGATATTATAGGTGTCATAAGCCTTCACAAAGGTATCCTCCTTCAAACTATATCCTATTGACAAATGAAGGTGAGCCTAATTGTTTTCAAGAGGCTTGTAAAGTTGAGCACAATAAAGAATGGAAGAAAGCAATGGAGGAAGAAATGAACTCTTTGCTGGAAAATAAAGCTTGGGAGTTGATAAATCTCCCAAAAGGTAGAAAGGCTTTACAAAACAAATGGGCATATAGAATTAAACATGAAGGTTATGAAAATAAGGAGAGGTATAAATCAAGGTTGGTGGTGAAATGATTCACCCAAGAGGAAGGTATTGACTTCACTGGAATTTTCTCACCTATTGTCAAAATGTCATCCATTAGAGTCATTCTTGATCTTGTTGCTGCTTTATACTTAGAATGTGAATAGTTAGATGTAAAAATTTCTTTCCTTCATGGAGAATTAGAGGAAGAAATTTATATGAAGCAACCATAAGGATTCATATAAAAAGGCAAAGAAGACCTTATTTGCAGGTTGAAGAAGAGTCTCTATGGGTTGAAACAAGCTCCTCAACAATGGTACAAGAAATTTGATTCATTCATGTTAGAACATGGTTTTCACAGGTTGGAAGCTGACCATTGTGTCTATATCAAGAGGTGTGATCAAGGAAAGTATCTCATATTATTGTTATATGTGGATGACATGTTGATTGTTAGGCATGAAAAGAATATAATAAATAGGTTGAAGAAATATTTGGGCAACAAATTTGCAATGAAGGAGTTGGGTCCAGAACAACAGATATTGGGCATGAGGATCATGCATGACATGGGAAATAAAAGGTTGTGGTTGTCACAAGAAAAGTATATCAAGAAGGTGCTTGATAGGTTTAATATGAAGGATGCCAAACCAGTTGGTACACCCCTTGCATCCCACATCAAGTTGAGTGTTGAGTTATGTCTCGGTGATGACAAAGAGAAGGAAGAATGAGCAAGATTCCTTATGCTTCAGCAGTTGTCAACTTCATGCATGCCATGGTATGCACACAAATAGACATTGCATATTCAGTGGGAGTTGTGAGCAGATTCCTTGCCAATCCTAGAAAACAACATTGACAAGCAGTGAAATAGATTTATGTTTTTTTTTGACATAATAGTTAGTTAAGTTATATTATGTTTATCACTTAAATTTGTTATCAATCTACACTAAAATATATATATATATATATATATATATATATATATATATATATATATATATATGTCAATAACATATAATAAATGTACCATCATAAAAGTGGACCATATTAGTTTGACTTGTTAATATATCTAAATGTACCATAATAAAAGTGGACCATATTAGTTTGACTTGTTAATATATCTAAAGCGACAAGTTCCATCAAAGTTTGTATTGAAAAATATATAATAAAATATTATTATAAATACTAAAATATATTATATATTTACAAGATATTTTACATTTATAAGATATTTTGCATTTATAAGATATTATAAGCCATACATTTACCACCACTAAATTTTCACATCAATTATGCTAATTTTAAACAAATGTTTATGTCAATTTTACAATTCCATATTTTTTCTCTTATACTTATTTTTGATATTTTTATTATCAATTAATAATTTTCTCACACGTTAATAAAATTTTGAAATAGAAATATATTTATTAAAGAGCGATTTTCAAATTATTTTAGAAAATTTTATATTAATTTTATCATTTCACATTTTCTTTTTTATTAATATTGTTCATATTTTTATGATCAATTAACAATTTCCTCCTACAAATAATATTTTAATTCTTTACCCGCCAATAAAGTCATAAAATTAGAGGAAATACACTTTTAAACTACATAATATAATATCACCATGAAAAATAGAATAATTTGATAATCAATGGATCTTGAAATTAAAAAATTCATTGATTTTAATGATCATAAAATTAATTAATTTTAATTATTATAAAAATCACAACAATATATTTATTAAAGTCTAATTATTAAGTAGTGATTTTCATTAAGTGTATTTAAAATGTAAAGTTCTTATTTAGTTTATAAATTAAAATGGATGTAATTGATTTAAAAAGAGTTTTCAATGTACTATACATCATAAAAGTAAACATAAAAAGCTTAAAGTATTAATCCCAAAAAATTGGCCTATAATTAAAACCATTTTGGAAAACATAACTAATCCTAAAATAAAAAATAAAAAAAGACAATCTTGTCACGGGATTTTTGCTTAACATTAAGTTACTAGTTAAAGTTTCCAGACCATAGGTTTTATTTTTAAATCCCTTGGAGCTCATTGCACTGTATCTCATATGTCGCCAAATTTGGGGCACAACACAATTAATATCTTTGGATGAAATACCACAAACTAGGGACTTCTAACTAAGTCCAAGATCAATTTGTAAAGCTTATTGCATTCAATTTCAAGGCTTTTAATTTGCCTTTTCTATTTGGTCACAATTTGTAATAACTTTACATGTTTAGAATTCCAAACTTCATTTTGAATAGACATTATATTATTCAGATGGGAGATAACCACCTATTTATTTCCATAAATCAATTATGGTAGCTTAAAGCTCAATGCATATCTAAACTCTCACATGGGAAGTGTTGATTTTTTTAACATCGAGAGGTATTCCCACATGCCAAAAGGCCTCCTTAATTTGGCCAAAGAAAATTATACAAAATCAAAATTTAATTTATTAATTTTGGGCTTCATGTAGGCCCCAAGTGTCAAGTCAGCCCCACAAGTGAAGGGGTGTGATTTTGATCCAGGTGGATATTGGTGGCCACCCGCCTATTCCACTTGGGGCCCCACCATTGTCTCTTTCAGTTTTTTTTCACAACTTACTATTTTTAGCAGTTTTTCGGGTCCTGAACTTTCGGAGCCGTTTTGAAGCCCCAAACGGAGATAGTATGCCAAAGTTACGTCCCTGGGAAGTTGAAACACCAATTTACCCAAACGGGGCCCATAGTTTTGGCACTTCATCTCCTAGGGTTAGGTTTTAGACGTTTAGAATGATCCATTGTTTCTCCATAATAAATAGGCCCTCGAGCCTCATTATAATACAGTTCAGAGGTCTGTAGTCACCACATCTCTTCTCAGAGATTCACTACCAGCACCCTAGCTATTTTATTTCCATCATGTTTGTAAGCATATTTATGTGATTTGATATTAATAAAATGAAGCCTTATTTTCGTTGTATTTCTATGTTTATGGTTATTTCTGTATTTTGTTGCGCTCCTGCATAAATTCGGATCAGTGGTATCAGAGCGGTTTGCTTTTTCTCGATCCTTATTTGCAAGTCCCCAACAAGGTCGGGGTATAAGGAGTTAGGGCTCGATCTGGTGGAACCTTTGCAAGATCAGCCTCGCAAACCCTGACGGATGCCCATGGGGGATGAAAAGAAAGATGAGGGAGCAGGAGATCCTATCAAAATATTGCTCGAGGAGGCGCTCGAAAAACAAAGGAACAAGATGATGGATAAATTTGCCCAGATCCTTCAACGACTGCCCATCGGCAGCGCATTTGCATCCAGCAGCCACTCTAGAGGCGCGACTCCCTTTAAGGTACAAGTAAACTTTGACATTCTCATATTTGAGGGTCAAATAGATGTAGATGTCGTAGATAAATGGTTGAATCTATTAGAAGGATATTTCTTGGTTCATGATTTTTTTGACCAGGAGAAGATTATTTTTACACTCCTTAAAGCTACCCCACATGTCAAGGATTGGTGGGAAACCTACTGTGAGAAAATGGATGAGACATAACCCTCTCTGTTCTCAGCCGTACCCACTTGGAATTCTTTCCGAGATTCCATCAAGGAACAATGCTATCCCGTGGGGAGCTATGAGGACAAGTATATACAATGGACCACGCTGCGGCAACAAAGGGATCAAGATGTGCATGAGCTGACGAATTTGTTCCATACCCTGCGCACAAAGTTGGGTATCAAAGATTTAGAGAAACATTTGGTGCTAAAGTATCGCGGTTGTCTACACAGATACATTCAGGAGGAAATGGAGTTCCTTGACATCTCCTTGCTTGGTACGGCATACCGGTATGCTGCCAAGATTGAGCATAAATTCAAACAGAAGAAGCGAGACTTTGGATCTACGAATCAAAAGCAAGGGAAAGGTGCCCCCAAACCGCAGAACAAAGGTCAAAGCCAAGGCATGGCAGCCCAAGACAACCTGCCAAAGACACAAGCAAATAACAACACCGTGAAGCCAAAGAAGGACATGGGAAAGTGGTGTGAGTTCCATAAGAGCTCCACTCACAACAGAAGTGAGTGTCGGGCCAAGCAGTCACTGGTGGTCGAGATGAGGGCTTCTGAATCAGATGCATGCTCTGACTCTTAATTAGAACCTGACAAGGTGAATGACAAAGGGAAGCAGATTATTGATGCAGAGCCCAATGCCACTATTGCCACTAAGAAGATCCAGAAGGAGGAACCAGAAGATCCAGAGGAGGCAGAGCGTCTCTTCCACTCCCAGATGTGGGTAAAGGGTTCCCCGCTACGGTTCATTGTCGACAATGGGAGCCAAAAGAACCTCCTTTCAGCAGATGTCGTGAAGCGGTTGGGCTTTCTGACCACAACACACCCACAACCATACACCATCGAGTGGCTTCACCAAGGACGAGATCTCCGCGTCAGCCAGCAGTGTCGCCTTCCCTATAGCATCAAGCCCTTCACGGATGAGGTATTGTGTGACATTGCTCCTATTGATGTTTCAGATGTATTATTAGGCCAACCATACTTGTGGAAGCGACATGCTGTGTATGAGTCCCGGCCTCACGCTGTTATTGTTACTTTGGGAAATAAATTGTACAGGATACCAGAGGTACCACCACCTCCCACTATCTCTTTGGTTACTGCAAAAAAATGCAGTAAGCTCATTTCCCAAACCAGGAAATTTGTTTTCTTGATGATCCGCCCCCAGGGCAAGAAGAATACTGTGGCCACGACCTCTAGACATGGCTCCTCTGCACGACAACAACAAATGGACAAAGTTGTGGAGGAGTACGGGGACATCTTCACCTCACCCACAGGGGTGCCTCTACACTGTCAGGTCAAGCACCCCATTGACCTAACCCCAGGTGTGCCACTACCCAATGGACCGATCTATAGGCGCTATTTTCTAGAGAATGATGAAATCAAGAGGCAGATTCAGGAGTTGTTGCAGAAAGGTCATATCCGACCAATTTCTTCGCCCTGTGGGAGCCCGATCGTGTTGGTACAGAAGAAGGATGGGCCTTGGAGACTCTGTATTGATTATCGGGCGCTGAACAAGATCACTGTCCGGAATAGGTACCCGATCCCACAGATTGATGACCTTCTGGACCAACTCAAAGGGGCAAAATATTTCAGCAAGATCGACTTGAAGTCTGGGTATCACTAGGTACCAATCGAACCCTCCGATGTGTGGAAGACTGCCTTCAAAGCCAAGGAGGGCCTTTTCGAATGGCTCGTTGTGCCTTTCGGATTGACAAATGCTCCCGCGACCTTCATGAAGTTGATGGATGATATCTTACGTCCATTCACCAACTCATTTGTAGTGGTATACTTGGATGACATTCTTATCTTCATACAGACTTGGGAAGAGCACCTCCACCACATCCGAGAAGTCCTCCAAACACTGCGGCAACACAAGTTGTGTGCCAATTTGGAGAAGTGCACTTTTGGCATGAACCAGGTTCAATATATGGGATACATTATTGATGAAAGGGGGGTGCATGTGGATCCAAACAAGATCCAATTCATTCGGCATTGGCCAACCCCAACCACTCTAATAGAGCTTCGCAACTTTCTAGGTCTTGATAATTTCTACCACAAGTTCATGTTGGGATTCTCTCATATCACTTAGCCCTTGAGTCAAGTCACCAAGGGAGGAGCAAAAGATTTTTTATTTTTTTCGGAATCTCAACAGAAGGCATTCATTGAATTGAAACATCACCTCTGTTCTGCCCCAGTTCCCACATTACCGGACTTGCAACAACCATTTGAGATCGAGACAGATGCCTCTGACTATGCTATTGGTAGTTATTACTCAGAGGGCCTCCGGTGGCATATCATATTGAGACATTGTCTAACCTGGTCGAAAAGTATCCCACCTTTGACAAAGAAATGTATTCCATTAGCCGGGGGTTGTCGGCAATGGAAGCATTACATTTTGGGGAAGGAGACAATCATCCACACGGACCATGAGCCCACAGCGGTTCATACGGACACAAGGAAGTTGCGAACGTCGCCATCAAAGTGGTCCATATACGCAACAATTTCATTTGAATATCAAGTGCAGAAAGGGTAAGCACAATGTTGCGGGTGCCTTAGCCGACCAACGATCATGGCCACACTGTAGCTGTTCTCATCTGTGGGCCTGAGACTTTGATAGTCGCTTCTCTACAAGAACGATCCAGAATTCAGCTACACATACAAGGCACTCTTGGGGGGTATGAAAGTTCCAAATTTTCACCTCCAAGATGCATTATTATGTCACCTGGAACACCTTTGTGTTCCTTCAAGTGAGCGTGCCAAGATGATATGGGAAGTGCACTATAGTCGAGTCGTTGGGCATTTTGGGGTCGATAAAATAGTGGCAGTACTGCAAAAGTATTTCTATTGGTCGAACCTTCGACAGGATGTCGGGAAGTACATCAGATCCTGCACTGCTTGCGCCATTTCCAAACCGACCATCAAGAAGCAAGGGCTCTATACTCCACTACCTACCCCTAGTCGACCTTGGGAATCCATCTCCATGGATTACATGTCAAGCCTTCATTCTACTAAGCATAGAAACGACTATGTTTTCATGGTCGTCGACAGATTCTCAAAGATGGCCATTATGGCGGCTTGCAAGAAGAATATCACAGCAGAAGCCACTGCTAAACTCTTATTTGAACGAGTGTGGGTGCACTTTGGGATCCCACAGTCTATCATATCAGATCGCTACAACAGGTTCCTCAGCACATTTTGGTCCAGCCTCTAGTCAATGTTGGACACCAAGCTCACTAAGTCCACAAATTTCCATCCCCAAACTGATGGCCAAACAGAGGTCGTCAACAGCATGATTCTACACATTCTGCGCATGTACAATTCAAAGCATCCACACACATGGGATGAGAGCCTCCCCTATGTACAACATAGTTATAACCGGGCTCTACACAACTCAACCAGCCACAGCCCCTTTCAGGTGGGCTTGGGATTCTAGCCACTATGTCCCATTGACGTAGCCATGCCATTTGCAGCTACTCAGGTCGATTCGGCTCATGTCCAGTCTGAAGCTGACAAAGCAAACAACTTCATCGAGCGCATTATTTCGCCAACGGAGTTCATGACATATTGGACGAGCCAATGCTAAGTACACGAAACGACATGATCAACATTCAACATGAATTCCACCCACTTAAATTCCGGTGGCAGGCGAAAAGTAGCAAGCTACATTTGCTAAAGAGTGCCTCCTTTGGGCTCCCCTTGGTCGCAGCTCGATAGGCGTACACACCATCACCAAAGTTTGTAGGGGACAATGCCTTCGGCCTGATATTCCACCATTCGTTGGTCTACACCCAATATTCAATGTAGACCTTTCATCCCTACTTCCCCACCTCACATTAGACCCCCTAAACATCACAGAAGAACTCACACCAAAAGAGTTAAACCCAGACTGCATGGTGTTAAGCATTGGAAAAGGTATGAATTGATCATGTATTTTCTCATATTTTTCCTTTAAACATAATTCTTTTTATCCTAGAAAGATGATTTATTGGAGGATTATGATAGAATTACAAAGACTCATGTCTATTGTGAAAATTGACTAAAAATTGCCTTTTGTTATAAAAACAGGGAACAAATGAAGAAAACCATCATTCAATCAGCAGAGCTAAAAGAGGAGTAATCGTTGTTCCTCCAAAAAAAGACCGTATCCAGAAAATAAGAAGGAAATCCGAGCGTATAGCTAAAGGAAAACAGGGAACAACACATTTACAACCTAAGAAGACCAAGCGCTAGCCAAAAAGAGAAAAGAAGTGAATCCCTCAGGATCTTTTGATCCTGAGGGATCGTTGTTCAATCTTATCATGTTTCTTGTTTTATCCGTCGATCTATTATAAAAAGCAGTGCATTTAGAAATCAAGGAATGGAATGATTTTATGAAAAAACATTGATTTTGTAACTCTGTAATTTCTTAACTCTCGTGATCAGAAAGCAACTGTTGTAAATGCTATTGATGTTTTGATTAATACAAGATCTTGTTGCCATTCTATTTATTAACTCTGGAGTAAAGCTCAACGGTGTTTCACTAGTGATTAAGGGCCCGACCTTGGTGGATCGATCTGGTGTTTGTATCATTACCTTTTAGTTATTGTTGTGTGATAGTTCATGTTCGATTTTATTACAGTTCATAAGTTAATTGGTTTACTGTGTAATTGCTTATTGATATTGGTGCATTACGTTGATGAATTACATTGCTATTTCGTTCTAACAAGAATCTTAATCCCTGTATCATTTACCTTGTGATGCTTTACAGAGCTTTGTTGTTTAGCATTTGATTCCATTTGCTGCTCTGTTTGATTGCTGTTCATTTAAGATTGCTGCTTAACAAAGTTTGCTGTCGACAGGGTTTGCTGTTCAATAGAATTCGCTATTTGATTCCATCAGATAGGAATTGCTGTTTAAATTCATTAAATAGAATTTGCTGTTCAATTCTTCTAGTTACAGTGTTGTTCATTTACATTGCTATTCAATTCCAGTTTGTTGTTCATTTTTGATTCATTAGTTTACAGATTTCAAAGAGTTCGCTTTTAGAGTGCTTGCATAGTTTACTTTCATTAGCAGCATTTAGTTCAAATTCTATTTTCATTTAATTACTTTAAAGCAGGATTATCAACTGTAAAGAATAATGGTTATTTCTCCCACGTTCTTAGATTGGTTATCTTGTTCTTAGTTGATTTTATCAGTTTCTAAAGGAAAGAGTTATCATTACTGTATCCTTGACTGATACTTGCTGAGTAAATGATTGATTTTTCAAGCATTTAAGTTCATGTTATTGTAGTTAGATTTCTTTTCCAAGCATTTGTTTACTCTTGTATTTAGAACACTATACTACATATTGCAAAACATTACTCTTAGATTGAATTTCAGCCTTAGACTGAGTACACTCTTGAAACAAAAAGTCGTTCTCGGATTGATAATTAATGTAGGATAAATAGGCATTAAAAAAGACACCTTTTATACCTCAACACATGGAACGGTATTTTCCTGGGAAATTTTATATCATGTACATGCAAATCAATAACACTCGCCAATAGAAGATCCAACTGTATCGGGTTTTCAAAGCTGGCCAACTCCTGCACCAAGGCAAGTGGTTCACCGAGGACCAAGTTCAACAGAAGTTTCCTCATCTCATGGAGGAACTCAATGCAATGGGGACCATTGCTTCCTAAGGGGGGAGGAATGATCCAGGTGGATATTGGTGGCCACTCGCCTATTCCACTTGGGGCCCCACCATTGTGTCTTTCAGTTTTTTTTCACAACTTACTATTTTTAGCAGTTTTTTGGGTCCTGAACTTCCAGAGCCGTTTTAGTATGCCGAAGTTACGTCCCTGGGAATTTGAAACACCAATTTACCCAAACGGGGCCCATATTTTTGGCGCTTCATCTCCTAGGGTTAGGTTTTTGGACGTTTAGAATTCTCCATTGTTTCTCCATAATAAATAGGCCCTCGAGCCTCATTGTAATACAATTCAAAGGTATGTAGTCGTCACATATCTTCTCAAAGATTCGCTACCAACACCCTAGCTATTTTATTTCCATCATGTTTGTAAGCATATTTATGTGATTTGATATTAATGAAATGAAGTCTTATTTCCGCTGTATTTCTATGTTTATGGTTATTTCTGTATTCTGTTGCATTCCTGCATAAATTCGGATCAGACTTTTGGTCAAAAGTCACCCCATCTAACTAATATAAATACAAGTTGACCACCTCCACTTTGACCAATTCGATCACAACAACAATCATCTAATATAATCCACATGTGCGAAGGAAGGAGAAGTACAACTAAAGTTTGACCAACTTCTGAAGTTATGTTGATCATCATTGACCTACTCTCTTGACCAAATCTGATCAAATCTGTTTGTCTGAGAATTAGGTTACATCTAACTAATATTTTGCATTGAATTTGACTATGGAAATGAGTTTGTTTTGACCGCGGAAATCTCGGTCTTTGATTGCAGACTTGAAGCCCTTTGACCGAAGTTGACTGCAGGCCTTTTACCATAGCCTTAAATTTGACCTTAGGCCGAAATTTATATTGTTGGACAACATTGAATTTTGGTAATTTTTGAAGGTTTGACCAGCCACGAAATTTGGATTGTTGACCAACATCGACTTTTGGTAATTTTTTAAGGTTTGACCAACCATTACCAATTGGTATTTGACCAGGTTTTATTGGTTTCATTGATCTAATTTTTGGCACAGATTCCTAAATTATTTTGGAATATGGTAATTATTGTTGAAGAACAAATTCTCCTATGAAGAAAAATTTGCTAGGTTTTTCACAATGTTGGGTTTTCCCAGGGTAAATTTGTTGTCACTTGGTGCTTGGATATCTCTTTACTATCTTACTATTACTATTACATTATTGTTGAGATTTTCTATGTATAATTGCTTAATGATATGAGATAATTTGATTGGAAATCATTAGAAAGTAATTATCAGATTAGAATATTACTTGTACTGTACTTTATTGTAGAAAATTCAACATGGAATTAGAGCCTTGGTGAAAGAATAGCCATCACAGAGACCTAAAAAAGCAAATTTTTGGAGAACTGTCTTCATTTCATTAGTCTATGCCAAATGTTCTCAAGCCCTAGAAGTGAAGACAAACTTCAAAATAAATTTATTCTACAGTCAAAGGGAGCTAAGGAAAATATCTTTGTTTCTGCTCTCTTAAGCACCGTAACAAATAATAATGAAGTTTGGTTAGTGGATAGTGGTGGCTCAAGGCATCTGACTAGATTTTAAAACATTCTCACATATTATACAAAAAGAGGCTTGGATTTACACGTGGAACTTGGGGATAATGCTAAATATGTAGTAAAAGTGTTGAAAAATGCAACAAGAAACAATGAAATTGGCATCCAGAAACAACATGACAGCACACACACTAGTGTGGGATCACAGGTCACACATTTATGGGTCTTAGCGATACATTAGTGTGCAAGCCAATTTATTAAATAAATTGGAAATGTATCTAATTTGATTTTCCCTTAATTAAATTGGACAATGAATTGTGATCTTATCTCATAAACACTTGTAATAGTTAACTGAGTGTGATAGACTCAGTTAACTCATGAAATTCAAGTTGAGGGTGTTTGGTGAGGCATGTAGAATGATTCTATTTGTTTTAGAGTCCAAGTTGCAGTTAGTGGATTAGTTTAATGCATGAGAAATCAGTTAACTCAATTAAGTGAGTTAAAATCAGTTTAACTACTTGTAACTGATTGTTGCACTAGTGAGAGGTCAAGTGAATTAAATCAAATTTATTTCACATGCAATGATCTATCAAGTGATTGATGATTTACTATTAATAATTGCATGCATGTCAATTCTGATGAAGACCCAGTTGAGACAAAGGTTAAAGGGAAGTTAACTATCAGTTGTATTTTTAGCAAACTGCCTAGATGCAATTAAAACACCATAGGATTTCCCATGATGACTACGCAGTCAAGGAAGGATGAAATGACTAAAGAATAGGGATTTCATTTCACATGAATTGCGCAAGCAAGGCATGCTGAGCAGTAGCTGAAAATTGGCTAAGTGTTGGTCGATTTTGTCTGGATCAGTGTGAGATAGTTGGTAGAGTGTCGCAGACTCTTCTGAGAAGAGTGAATTGTATTGTTTCATGATTACTTGGTTCATTATACAATAGAGATAGAGGGTTTTTGAGAAGTCTCTCTTCTTTATGCTTGGAAAAAGAAGGTAGAAAGGGAGAGGAGGATATTATTAGAGAGAGTTCGAGATCACATTGTCTTGAGTATCCATGGCAAGGCGACTCCATATGCAATGTGGAAGGCCTTGATAGATCTGTTTTAGAACAACATCGACCAAAGGAAGTTGGCACTAAAGGAAAAGCTCAGGAAAATCAAGAAGGAGGAGGGAGAGATGATACCAACATACTTGATTAGATGGTTTGAAACGTCGAACAAATCCTAATAATGTGAGCCTAACAATTCTAGGTCTTCCCAAGAGCTGGCATAGTTATCAGGACTTTGCCAATGGGAGGGAGAAGTTACCAGATTGGGAGCGAATTTGGTTGGATTTGGTACAAGAAGAATTCAGGCGAAATAATAGGTATGGATCCTCATACAAGACTAATGATGAGGAATATTTTGCCTTGGCCAGTAAGGCAAAGAAGGCCAAGGGAAATAATTCCCCAGACGAAGCGGGAAATAAGGAATTGTCCAAGATCAGATTCTTTCACTGTCACGAGCATGGGCACTATGCTACAAATTTTCCACAGAAGAAAAACAAGGAGTGTGCAGTTGCAGTAGGTGAAGCATTGGCTTCACAGTTTGAGCTTGATTTTACTCTCATTCCATGCATGGCCAACACCGTAATGGGATGCATGTGGTATCTACATAGTGGTTCCTAGTTCCATATGACGGGGGATATAAATCCCTTTAGTGATTTGGAGGAGAAGGACCTCCAACAGAGCATAGAGTTTGAAGATGACGAGAGGTATAGCGCTACCAGCATAGGTACAGTTACCTTTCAGAGGGAGAATGGCTCCCATCTCAGATTAGCAGATGTTTTGTATGTTCCATGCCTAAAGAAGAATCTTGTCTCTATAGTAGTATTGGAAGACCGTGGTCATGAAGTTATGTTTAGAAAAGGAAAAGTTTTCCTTAAACACATATCCACGGGACAAGTGAAGAAAATCAGTGTAAGAGTCAAGAACCTGTATGCTCTCGAGGTTGAGGATGCATGCAAGGCTTTGAGGAGAAAAGCAGTGGTTAATGAATTGGTGGTTGAGAGGGAGGAATTATCTCTCAACATGCAACCTTATAAGCAGTATTAGAAGGTTGTGGAGTAGCCACAATTGGAGAAGTAGAGAGGAGACCGAGTGGAAGAGTCCACTCAAGCAGAGACCTCCAGGAGGGGGAAATTTTGAGCCATATGGGCAGAGGGAGTACATGCAACTATACCTCCAGGTGTGAGGTGGGGTGATCTGCATAATTAATCCCAAGAAGAAATTGGGTAGGGTTCATTGAGATGGTGTGTCTCATGGATTGAACCTGACTATGAGGAGCCCACAATACAGTAGTAGCAAGAAGGATGGGTTAGACTGATGCAGTCAGATGTCAGGAAGACAAAAATTAGAGTGGCAGGTGTCGAATATTGGAGCGTAGATCAGAGTTGGCAGCAGTGCAAAGTGCATGGATGCAGATGTCAACAACACTGAGAGTTCAATAGACATGTGCAGTAGGTACTAGTAGTCATAAGACTCTAATGATAGATGCATTATAATGATTCATTTGTTTGGAGGCTATTCAGTTTCAGAAGTGTTTCATGCAAGAACATTCCAAAGGTACTGGATCAAGACAAATTGATTCCTTTATTGTTGAGAGGGAGTGTTGAAATTTGCAACAAGAAACAGTGAAATTGGCATCTAGAAACAACATGACAACACACACACTAGTGTGGGATCACAGGTCACATAGTGATGGGTCCTAGCGATACATTCTTTCCCTGGTGGGTAAGGTGATCGAAGCGGGCTACTTCCCTCTATGGGCGTAGTAGAGCAGATCATTCCTATTAGTTTGCTTAGCCAGATCATTCCTATGGGATGAAGTAGAAGGAAGTAGAGGATGAAGAGGTTTGATTCCTTCCCGTTTGAGTTTGGTTAGCCAGTAGTCATTAGTATCCATGTTAGCCACTAGCCAATAGTCATTAGTATTTATGTAAGCCATGTATGTGCAAGCCAATTTATTAAATAAATTGGAAATGTATCTAATTTAATTTTCCCTTAATTAAATTGGACAATAAATTGTAATCTTATCTCATAAACACTTGTAATAGTTAATTGAGTGTGATAGACTTAGTTAGCTCATGAAATTCGAGTTGAGGGTGGTTGGTGAGGCATGTAGAGTGACTCTATTTGTTTTAGAGTCCAAGTTGCAACTAGTGTATTAGTTTAAAGCATATGAAATCAGTTAACTCAATTAAGTGAGTTAAAATCAATTTAACTAGTTGTAACTGATTGTTGCACTAGTGAGATGTCAACTGATTTAAATCAGATTTAATTCACATGCAGTGATCTGTCAAGTGGCTGATGATTTACTATTAATATCCGCATGCATGTCAGTTCTGATGAAGACCCAGTTGAGACAAAGGTTAAAGGGAAGTTAACTATTATTTGTATTTTTAGCAAACTGCCCAAATGCAGTTAAAACACCATAGGATTACCCATGATGATTGTGCAGTCAAGGAAGGCTAAAATTCCTAAATAATATGGATTTCATTCCACATGAATTGTGCAAGGCAGCCAGGCTTAGCAGAGGCTGAAAATTGACTAAGTGTTGGTCGATTTTGTCTGGATCAGTGTGAGACAGTTGGTAGAGTGCAGTAGACCCTTGTGATAAGAGTGCATGGTATTGTTTCATGATTCCTTGGTTCATTATACAATAGAGATAGATGGGTTTTGAGCAGTTGCTTTCCCTAGAAAAATATCTTGTGTTGTGGATTGATTTTCTTTCTCTTACTTAGTGTGACTGTGCAATCATGTTTAATTTTTGCAAATTATCTATAGAAGGATTCAATATCTTTCTTTAGCATATTGCATGATCGAATTGAATTCATTGGTATACACATATTGTTTGTATAATTTCTACAAAAAGGAGTTGGATTAGCCTCATTTCTACTGGAATCTAGAAATTCCCTTCATATGAATGAAGTCTTATTTGTACCAGGATTAAAGAGGAATTTATTTTTTATTTCATCGTTGGAAGACAAAGGATATAGAGTTGCATTTGTGGGATGGAAAATTTATAACATGGCCTAAAGGATAAAACATAAATTATGCAGAAATAGTTGGCGTTCCAGAAGGAGGATTGTATAAAATAATAGGATGACCAATTCAAGCACTATCCATGATAGCATCAGTCTATGTGAGCTATGGCATTGAAGACTTGCTCATCTACATTACATGACCTTACCTACATTAAGAAAAATGGTTATAGATCTTCCAAATCTTAAAATTGAACATGAGGCCATAAAAGTAACTTTGTTTGTTAGGTAATATCCATTTGTTTTGGTACATGGTAATGGGTTATGGTCGTATATGGTATCATTGCATATCTTACACAAAGGAACTTTAACCTTTTGTTTGGTGGTCTGACTTATTGCTCTGGTTTGTTTCACTAAGAACGAGAATTTGTTTTTTATTTGTGGATATGATTTATCTTAGATTAAAATATTTTAATATGCGTGGACAGAGCTGCAATAGGAACAATGTTATCCACTTGTGATGAAAATCTGAATTGTGATTGGAGAAATTAAAAAAATTCTAGACTTTGAATTCTGAGATCACCTTTGATCTCTTCGTTTGATTCATGGTTGGCAAGAATTGGTTTGATTCATAGTTTCAATTTGGTTTTTCTGTGACTTCATAAGCTCTGAGCAAAGGATCTCTAGCCAAGTCAGGATGCCACAAAGGAAATACCCTTTTACATGACATGCATCGACTAATAATATTGTGGATGTTGGAACCGAAATTGCATACAAATTAGATTGACATGTTGAAACTTTTACCAAGTTGTGGGCAGGGCCACACTCTTTGATGATTGGTTGTTGCATGACACATAGGTAGAACGGGTCTACTAATTCAAAACTGGTTCAACATGGAAGTTATCCCCTAGAATATACATTGTAATGTGTTGCACTATAGGAGTGACAATAATGTGTATGCATTTGTGTTGAGCCTTCCACGAGTTAGGTATTGTGCAATTAACAAGTGTGTGGATGCAAAATGATTTGGGTCCAAGTGTAATGTATGTGATATGAAATTTGTTTGGTAGAGATATGAATGGTGTGTAATTTGGAATTTTTTTAAAGTTGATATGAGTATGAAAATGTGTTGGAACAAAGATTATTGCTTGCATAAGCCTTATAATATCATGTTATTGCTGCATAGTTGGGAAAGGTTACTTTGTATTGTTATTATCACCATGATTGAATGTTAATGATTGGGATGTGTGGTGTTGAGGATCAAGGAATTCTATGTGGGTTATGATTATTCGAGCTCTCCATTGTCCAAGGTTCACTTTTATTTATCTATTGTCGTAGATACATAGCTTGCACTCTAGTGTTTGAGTCATTATGTTTTATTGTTAATAAATTATGTAGTAATCCAGGATCAATGCTTGATTGTATGTTATTGGTTTGATGTATTTATTGTCTAAGATGTATTATGCTAAATTGTTGAGCTAGGGTTTATCGGTTGGGCTATGTTAGCAATCTCTACCAGGGCATTTCATTTGCATGGTGATGTTATGTATGGTGAGGAAGGTATTACAACATTGAAGAAGAGTTATCTTGGAATAAAAAGACCTAGACATGGAGTGTTGCATGAAAGTGGAGTTTGTTTGATGCACATTTGGTTCATATCCTTGATAGTATATGTAATGACTTGGTATTAATGTTAGCTTGTTGTTTAGCCCTTTGTGTGGTTAGATAACTCGATGAATCCGCGAGATGAAGAAATACTAGGTCTTATGCAAGAGAAAGGAAAGAAACATACATTAGCAGCTAATGTTGATGACAAGAATGAACATTCCAAGCCTGATTATGATTTCAGCAAGGAGGCACGAATCAAGAGGGATTTGAGAATACCCTACGATACTCAACAATTTCCCTCTTAATCAAGAGACAAGTACTTCATATTATTCTCCCTTGATCATTATTATTTTTATTCATTGGTAAACCTCTTGTCTTTTGTGTTTAATTGGTTATAATTGTTTCTTCAATGGCCTCTTAAATGAGGTTTTAAAATACATCATGAAGGTCTCCAAACAAATTTTTTGGCAAGAGGGTTGATCAGGTGCACAAAATTATGCTAAAAAATGAAAGTTGTCGGAATGGTGTGGAACCTAAACGACCACATAGATATCGTTGTTCTGAATCCAGCACAATTTGTTTTGTGGAAAACCGAAAACATATGCTCCCATAAACGTGTTCTGTCCACTTTGTCAAACATGATTTTTTTTTTTTTAAATGCAGGGACAACCCAGTTGTCAGGTTGACTGGTCAAAGGGTATATTTTCTAGAAGATGAGGTGGTGCTAAGTGGAATGATATCAGTGGTTGGTTGTTCCATATTTTTATTGGTTTATAGGTGGCCAATCATAGGCCACCACATGGAATTCCAGGGGCTGCCACGTGGTAGCCCAAGGGCCACCAAAATTTTGGTCGAGGTCCGAGCAGAGCAAGCGGGAGTCGAACTCGTGGCCTCACAATGCACAATATAGAACCTTACCACCATGCCACACATTGTTCTTAATATACAAAGGTTTGAAACTTTATGTTAAAGTGTACATGCGGCGGAGTTGGGGGTGGAGGGGGCCAGCCCCCATGCTATATGACACCACATGACCTGTAACTGGAACTTGCGGTGCGGTGGAACCGACGCCTTGATCGCCAACATCGTCCTGACATGTGACCATTTCACTTAATCGCTGGGTGTAAGCCGTCTGTTATAACTGCCATCAGACCGCGGACCTTAATTGCCTCTATAAGCCACTGTGTGAGCACTAAAGTGCTAACCGCCCAGAACATTTTATTAAAAAAAATATAAAACGTGCCAAATACGTATAGTTTGATTTTCGGATTTAAGGCATCATTGGGTGTTTTAACTTTCTGAAAATTTCACCCAGAATTCCGGGAAATTTTTGCCGAGTTAGCCAAATTAAGGGCGAAATTGTAGGACTAGTCCAGATTTTGGGGAAATTGTGGAGCGGTTAGCAGGAAAACTAGGGAGGCTCATAACTTCTCTAGTTTTTGAAGAAAATCGAAATAGAAAGAGGCTAGACAAGAATTTTTGGGAATTATTGAGCCATTGGAGTAGGTTTCAGAGCTGTTTGAGCATCATAAATGTATGTAATCAGATTTTTTAGCATAATATAAGAGGGCCAAGCCATTGGAAGCTAGATCAAGGGGTGAACTCCTTCATCATGTGTTGTTGTGATACTGTCTTGGTGATGTTCATGTATGTTATATGTTTTTGTTCAGCGTTTTGTTTATGTTTATTTGCTTAAGAAATTCACATAAAAACACATAAAAAAACTCATGGTTAAAATTGAAAATTACTTCATAAATCCTCAAGCACTTTAACATATTCTGAAGAGGAATTTAGCACAACAAAACTAATTTTCCCATTCAGATCAAGTTGGTATCAGAGAACTAGGTTTACTTGTGCAAGGAGGATATAATTGTTTTGCAATTTTTAAAATGCTTACAAGGTTGAATCTCAAAAGAGGAGAAGGCAAGATTGTGGGTGCAGTTTCTCAAGTTGGAGCAAGGAGAAGGAGAGAATAGTTGCCACAATCTCCACCACAAGATTCACTTCCTATTGTACCTGAGGCTTCAGTAAGCATGTCTCACGAAGGAGGAAATGATAATATGACAGAGGATGAGAAGGATTCTAGGAAGTCTTTCTTTGAAATGAAGAGAGGAATACAAGGTTGCAGGGTGAAATCTCCAGGCCTCCAATAGGAGAGGGTTATCTAGGAGGAGGAAGTAATGGAAATGGTGATAGGCAACCATATACTCCACCATCATCCTCACCACCATATTCACCTTAATCTTCATCCTTTTCCATTACTACAATTCTTACTCATACTCATCAACCTACCTCAAAAGGAATTGGTAAAACACCCCCGTTAAAACTTGATATTAAATTTTAGCTGCCTATGTATAATGGTGAGGTGAATCCAGAGAAGCTTGAAAATTGGGTTCGTCAGTTGGAGGTCTACTACAAGATTCAACACCTTCAAGATGATGATACAAAGATTCAACTAGCTTCCTTGAGACTAGAGGGTGAAACACTAGTATGGTGGGAAGCTAAGACACAAGATGAGATAAAAATCCATGGTAAGATCTCAATCTCTTGGTTTGATTTCATTGTTGTAATTAAAATAAAATTTTACCCTCTAGCATATATGCAGAAAGACATCATGAATTGGAAAAATTTTAGACAACTTAAAGGTAAAAATGTGCAAGATTACACCCAAGAATTTAGAGGAAGATCTCTTATGTTAGGTGTTGATTTGCAATCACAAGACTCATTTTTGAAGTATATAGGGTGTTTACACAACTACCTAACGCATACTATTCTTATGTTCAATCCCACTAGTCTAGATGATGTTTTTGTGAAGTCCACTCACTGATCTAGGTGGATATTGGTGGCCACCCACCTATCCACTTGGACCCCCACCATTGTTTCTTTTAGCTTTTCATTTTCCTTAATTGTAGCACAATTTACTATTTTTGGCAGTTTTTCGGGTCCTAAACTTCCAAAGCCATTTTGAGGCCCTAAACGTGGTTTTTTGGGAAAATCGGGAAAAACACGAAAAATTAGCTAATGTTGGTCACTCATAAGTTTTAGTCCTCAAATATATCTTTCTAACGAGGTATTGTACACGTCAAACAAAGATTGTATGCCAAAGTTATGTCATCAGGAAGTTGATGTACCAATTTACCCAACAGGGCCCATATTTTTCGTGCTTCATCTTCTAGGGTTAGGTTTTTGGATGATTATGTTTTTCATTATTTGTAAAAAATAAATAGGTCTTCAAGCCTAATTTTAACACAGTTCAGAGGCTTGTAACCACCACATCTCTTCTCAGAGATAAGCTACAAGTGCCCTAGCTAGTTTATTTCCATTCTGTCTGTAAGCATATTTCAGTTATGTGATATTAATGAAATGAAGTATTATTTCTACTGCATATTTGTGTTTATGTGTATTTCTATTTTTTTTTGTGTTCCTATATTTTATATTTGAGGGCTCAATCTGGTTGAACCTTTGCAATATTATCCTCGCAAACCTCGACAACTACCCATGGGGGATGAAAAGAAAGATGAGGGAGCAGGATATCCTATCAAAATATTGCTTGAGGAGGCCTTAGAGAAAAAAAGGAACATGATGATGGATAACTTTGCCCAGATCCTTCAACGAATTCCCACTGGCGATGCATCTTCATCTAGTAGCCACTCCAGAGGCGCAAGTCCTTTTAAGGTACAAGTAAAATTTGAAATTCCCATATTTGAGGTCCAAATAGATGCAGACGTCATAAATAGATGGCTAAATCTATTAGAAGGGTATTTCTCAGTTCATGAATTTTTCATCCGGGAAAAGATTACTTTTTCACTCCTCAAATTTTCCCCCTATGTCAAGGATTGGTGGGAAACCAACTATGAGGAAAAGGACGAGAGGGAACCCTCTCTTTTTTTAGTCGCACCCACTTGGAATTATTTCTGAGACGCCATCAAGGATAAATATTATCCCATGGGGAGCTATGAGGACAAGTACATACAATGGACTATGTACAAGCAACAAAGGTATCAAGATGTGCCTGAGTTGACGAATCTATTCCATGCGCACAACGTTGGGTATCAAAGGTTCAGAGAAACATTTGGTGCTAAAGTACCGTAGTTTTTTAGATGTAAAACTTGGAATATCCACTGTAGTCATTTTTAGTCTACGTTTCGAGTCTAAATCAAGACTCATCATCAGGACAACCTGCTAATAAGAGAGAAGATCATGGTTAATAAATAGTGAAGAGAAAGAAAATTGAAAAGGCCGACTAGCTCTTAATATTTGAAAATTAATTAATGTATTATAATACATTAATTAATTTTCAAATATTAAGAGTTGGTCGGCCTTTTCAATTTTCTTTCTCTCCACTATTTATTAACCCTGATCTTCTCTCTTCTTAGCACGTTGTCTTGATGATGAGTCTTGATTTAGACTCGAAACGTAGACTAAAAATGAATACAGTGGATATTCCGAGTTTTACATCTGAAAAACTACACCACAAAAACCTCCAATCTAGTACCGTAGTTGTCTGCAAAAATACATTCAGGAGGAAATGAAGTTCCTCGACATCTCCTTGCTTGACACAACATATCGGTATGTTGCCAATATTGAGTAGAAGTTCAAACAAAAGAATCGATAATTTGGATATGTGAATTAGAAGCAAGGGAAAAGTGCCCCTAAACCGCAGAAAAAAAAGACAAAGCCAAGGCGGGGTGGCCCAGAATAATGCGCCAAAGTCACAAGAAAATAACAACATTGCAAAGCCAAAGAAGGACACAGGAAATTGGTGTGAGATCCATAAGAGCTCCACTCACAACACAAGTGAGTGTCAGGCCAAGCATTCACTAGTGGTCGAGCTGAAGGCTTCTGAATCAGATGCAAGCTACGACTCTGAATCAGAACCCGACAAGGGGAATGATAAAGGGAAGTATATTATCGATGCAGAGCCCAATGCCATTGTTGCCAACTGGAAGATACAGAAGGAGGAACTTGAAGATCCAGAGGAGGGGGAACACATCTTCCATTCCCAGATGTGGGTAAAGGGTTTCCCGCTGCAATTCATTATCGACAACGAGATCCAAAATAACCTCATTTCAGTAGAGGTCATGAAGCAGTAGGGATTTTTGACCAAAACACACTCACAACTGTACACCATCGGGTGGCTTCAACAAGGACGAGATCTCCGCCTGAACCAGTAGTGCCACCTTCCCTACAACATCAAGCCCTTCACAGATGAGGTATTATGTGACATTTCTCCTCTTGATGTTTTTGATGTATTATTAGGCCAACCATACTTGTGGAAGCGACATGTTGTGTATAAGTCTACACCTCGTTCTATTATTATTACTTTGGGAAATAAGTTGTACATGATACCAGAGGTAGTACTGTCGTCCGTTATCTCTTTTAGTACTACAAATAAATGTTGTAATATTATTTCTCAAACCATTAAATTTATCTTCATTACGATTCGCCCATAGGGCAAGAAGAAGATTGTGGCTGCAACCTCCAAACAAGGCACCCCTGCGCGACAACAATAGATGGACAAAGTCATGGAGGAGTACAAGGAAATTTTCTCCTCACCCACAGGGGTTCCTCTACACTATTTGGTCAAGCACTCCATTGATCTAACCAGAGGCGCATTGCTGCCTAATGGGCCGATCTCTCAATGTTCTATTTTGAAGAATGACGAAATCAAGAGGCTAATCCAAGAGATGTTGTAGAAAGGGGACATCAGGCCAAGCTCCTCACATGTACTATCTAAGGCTGATAAAGAAACCAAATTTATTAAACGTATCCAAAACATCTGATATCAGGTCCACGACATCTTGGATAAATCCAATGCCAAGTACAGGCAACAACATTATCAACATCAGGTACCACACAAGTTCCAGGTGGGCGACCAAGTTTGGTTGCAATTGCAGAAAGAACTCCTAACCAGAGCTCATCAGAAGCTCATCCCACTCTGATATGAGCCTTACACCATTATCAAGGTTGTGGGAGACAATGCATTTGAGCTCAGAATTCCCCCATTACTTGGCCAACACCCAATGTTCAATGTGGGTTGCCTTCAACCATACTTTCCACCATTACTAGACACATCTGACATGGCATAACAACTCACACCAATAGAGTTAAACCCATAATGCATGGAACAACCCACAATTGATTGAATCATGGCACTGTTGCACTGAAAATTGTCACCTTGACATTTTTCTATCTGTATGAGCTCAATATCACTCATACTTTCCTCCTTTGCAAGTCTAAAACATCAGTTCCTCATGGCAAGCCTTAAAAATAAGAGAAAAGCTCTCAAAGTCTCTAAAACTCTGGTATCGCACTTTCTCTTTGTCTTACCTGCGGTCCCGCACCTAATGGTCATGTCTCCTACGTACCTGGCCGCATTGTCTCTGTGTTAAGAGTGCGGACCCCTATAAAAGATTAAAAGGGCGCAATTAAACTCAAAAAGCTCACTCTTAGTCATTTCTAGAAGCTTCTAGAAGGAATATTGTGGTGGCAAGTCCGCTCCTTTCAGGTTCATGTATCCCATGCCTTAAGGAGCTAACCCCTTGATGTGAGGAGCTTATCCCTTTGAAGGAGGACTCTATCCCTTCATAATTGGAACTGTAACCTCCTCTTTTGCACTATAAAAAGAGGCATTGGGCAGCCTCAAAGGGAGTTCAAGCTTTAGTGTTGTTTGAGGTAAAGTGCTGTTTGGAATTTAGACTCCTTTAACTGAGATTTTATGAGGGAAGATTACATAACTGTATGTATCTAGGTTAGAAGAGTGCAAGACCTGTCAAAGTAGAGGAAATTCCTGCTTCAGACCCCGAGAGGACCTGTTCAACATCAAGGTTGAAAAGTTTGTAATGTTCTTCTACTATTTCAAAGTTAATACAAATAAGTTTGTTTTTCTCAATAAACTATCATTTGATTGTTTATTTTATGGATTCCTTGATCACCATAATAGATATGATTTATAAATAGATGCTATGCAGGTGCTATTTAATGTTTGCTTGTTTGTGATTGCAGGTCTTCAAATATAACTCTTTCGGGCGACTGAAGGACGATTGCTTCAAACAAGCATTGGATCGAGGTAGGATTGTAACAACTTTGTAGCATTTACTTATAAATCGTGATATGTCTAGAGAAAGATATATTTAATTTTCTGTTTGTTGCTAGACTATCTTATGATACTAGGGAGATCGATCTTTTCCGCAAGATCGATTTATCTGGCCAAAAAATTTTCTCCTCACCCACAGGGGTTCCTCTACACTATTTGGTCAAGCACTCCATTGATGTAACCCGAGGCGCATCGCTGCCTAATGGGCTGATCTCTCAACGTTTTATTTTTAAGAATGACGAAATCAAGAGGCTGATCCAAGAGATGTTGTAGAAAGGGGACATCAGGCCAAGCTCCTCACATGTACTGTCTAAGGCTGATAAAGCAACCAGATTTATTAAACGTATCCAAAACATCTGATAGCAGGTCCACAACATCTTGGATAAATATAATTCCAAGTACAGGCATCAACATGATCAACATCAAGTACCACACAAGTTCCAGGTGGGCGACCAAGTTTGGTTGCAATTGCAGAAGGAACTCCTAACCAGAGCTCATCAGAAGCTCATCCCACTCTGATATGAGCCTTACACCATTATCAAGATTGTGGGAGACAATGCATTTGAGCTCATAATTCCCCCATTACTTGGCCAACACCCAGTGTTCAATGTGGATCGCCTTCGACCATACGTTCCACCATTACTAGACACATCTGACATGGCATAACAACTCACACCAGTAGATTTAAACCCAAAATGCATGGAACAAACCACAATTGATTGAATCATGGCACATAAATCAAGAACACTTGACAACAAAAGATCCAATTGTATTGGGTTGTCAAAGCTGGCCAACTCATGCACCAAGGCAAGTGGCTCACGAGAGACCAACTTCAGCAGAAGTTTCCTCATCTCATGGAGAAACTCATTGCAATGGGTACCATTGTGTCCTAAGGGGGAGGAATGATCTAGGTGGATATTGGTGGCCACCCATCTATCCAATTGGATCCCCACCATTGTTTCTTTTAGCTTTTCATTTTCCTTACTTGTAGCACAATTTACTATTTTTGGCAGTTTTTAAGGCCCTGAACTTCCGAAGCCGTTTTGAGGCCCTAAACGATGTTTTTTGGTAAAACCATGACCAACATGGGAATTTTGCCAAATTTTTTCACTTGAAAGTTTTATTCCTTGAATAGATATTTCTAACGAGGTATTGTACAAGTCAAACGAAGATCGTATGCCAAAGTTACGTCGCCGAGAAGTTGATGTAAAAATTTACCCAAACAGGGGCCTTAGTTTTGGTGCTTCATCTCCTAGGGTTAGGTTTTTGGATGATTAGGATTTTCCATTGTTTCTGAATAATAAATAGGCCTTTGAGCCTCATTGTAACACACTTAAGAGGCCTATAGCCACCACATCTCGTTTTGAGGCCCGAAACGACGTTTTTTGGGCAAACCATGACCAACATGGAACTTTGCCCAATGTTGGTCACTTGAAAGTTGTAGTCCTCGAATAGATATTTCTAACAAGGTATTGCATGCGTCAAACGAAGATCGTATGCCAAAGTTACGTCACCGGGGAGTTGATGTAAACATTTACCCAAACGGGGCCCCTAGTTTTGACGCTTCATCTCCTAGGGTTAGGTTTTTGGATGACTAGGATTTTCCATTGTTTATAAATAATAAATAGGCCTTTGAGGCTCATTGTAACATAGTTCAAAGGCCTATAGCCACCACATATCTTCTCAGAGATAAGCTACCAATGCCCTATCTAGTTTATTTCCATTTTTTCTGTAAGCATATTTCAGTTATGTGATATTAATGAAATGAAGTCTTTTTTCTGCTGCATATTTGCATTTATGTGTATTTTTTATTTTATTCTGTTCCTGCATAAGTCTGGATCAGTGGTATCAGAGTGGTCTTCTCTTTCTCGATCCTTCTTTTCATGTCCCCAACAAGGTCGGGGTATAAGGAGCTAGGGCTCGATCTGGTTGAAAATTTGCAAGATAAGGCTCGCAAACCCCGACAGCTGCCCCTAGGTGCCGAAAAAGAAAGATCAGGGAGTAGGATATTCTATCAAAATATTGCTCTAGGAGGCCCTCGAGAAAAAAAGGAATGCGATGATGGATAAATTTTCCCAGATCCTTCAACGACTTCCCACCAATGGCGCATCTGCATCCAACAGCCATTCTAAAGGCGCAACTCTTTTTAAGGTACAAGTAAACATTGAAATTCCCATATTTGAGGGCCAAATATATGTAGACGTAGTAGATAGATGGTTGAATCTATTAGAAGGGTATTTCTTGGTTCATGACTTTTCCAACCGGGAAAATATTACTTTTGTACTCCTCAAAGCTGCCCCCCCATGTCAAGGACTCATGGGAAACCTACTGTGAGCAAAAGGACGAGAGGAAACCCTCTCTATTTTCGACTGTACCCACTTGGAATTATTTTCCAGACACCATCAAGGAACAATATTATCCCGTGTGGAGCTATGAGGACAAGTACATATAATGGACTACGTTATGACAACAAAGGGATCAAAACGTGCATGAGCTGATGATTCTATTCCATACCCTGTGCACATAATTGGGTATCAAATATTTAGAGAAAAATTTGGTGTTGAAGTACTGCAGTTGTCTGCATAGATACTTTCAGGAGGAAATGGAATTCCTCGACATCTCCTCGTTTGGCAAAACATATTGATATGCTTCCAAGATTGAGAAGAAGTTCAAACAGAAGAAGCAAGATTTTGGATATATGAATCAAAAGTAAGGGAAAGGTGCCACTAAAATGTAGAAAAAAGGACAAAGCCAAGGTGGGGTGGCCCAGGATAACCCACCAAAGCTACAAACAAATAACAACATTGCAAAGAAAATAAGGACATAGGAAAGTGGCGTGAGTTCCATAAGAGCTCCACTCACAACACAAGTGAGTGTTGAGCCAAGCAGTCACTGGTAGTTGAGACGAAGGCTTCTGAATCAGATGTAGCTCTAAATATTAATCAGAACCAGACAAGGGGAATGATAAAGCAAAGAAGATTATCGATGCAGAGCCCAATGCCATTTTTTCCACCACGACGATCCAGAAGGAGGAACTAGAAGATCCAGAGGAGGGGGAGCGCCTCTTCCATTCCCAGATGTGGGTAAAGGGTTTCCCGCCATAGTTCATTATCAACAGCGAGAGCCAAAATAACCTCATTTCAACAGAGGCCGTGAAGCAGTTGGGTTTTCCGACCACAGCACACCCACAATTGTACACCATCAGGTGAATTCACCAAGGACGGGATCTCCGCGACAGACAACAGTGCTGCCTTCCTTACAACATCAAGCCCTTAACAGACGAGGTGTTATGTGACATTGCTCTTGTTGATGTTTCTGACATATTATTAGGCCAACCATACTTGTGGAAGCGACATGTTGTGTATGAGTCTAGGCCTTGTTATGTTATTATTACTTTGGGAAATAAGTTGTACAGGATACCGGAGTTAGTACCACCCCCCTCCATCTCTTTTAGTAATGCAAAGCAATGCAGTAAGATTATTTCCCAAGCTATAAATTTATAGTCATTATGATTCATCCATATGGAAAGAAGAAGATTGTCGCCGCAGCCTCCAAACAGGGCTCCCCTGCATGACAAAAAAAAATGGAAAAAGTCATGGAGGAATACAAGGACATTTTCTCCTCACCCACAGGGGTTCCTCTACATTTTCATGTCAAGCACTCCATTGATCTGACCCCAAGTGTGTCCTTGCCTGATGGGCTGATCTCTCAACATTCTGTTACGAAGAATGTTGAAATCAAGAGGCAGGTTCAAGAGCTGTTGCATAAAGGGAACATCAGGCCAAGTTCCTCACATGTATTTTCTAAGGCTGATAAAGCAACCAGATTTATTAAACGCATCCAACACATCCGCCAACATGTCCACAACATATTGGATAAATACGCAATGACATGATTAACATAAGGTACCACACAATTTCCATGTGGGCGACCAAGTTTGGTTGAATTTGCAGAAGAATGCCCAACCGGAGCTCATCGGAAGCTCATCCCACTTCGATATGGGCCTTACACCATTATCAAGGCTATGGGAGACAATGCATTTGAGCTCAACATTCCCCCATTCATTGGCCGACACCCAGTGTTCAATGTGGATTGCCTTCAACCATACTTTCCACCATTATTGGACACATCCGACATGGAAGAACAACTCACACCAACAAAGTTAAAACAAGACTACATGGAACAACCCACAACTAATCAGATCATGGACACATAGATCAAGAACACCCGACAACAAAATATTCAGTTGCATCAGGTTGTCAAATCTGGCCAACTCTTGCGCCAAGGAAAGTGGCTAACCAGGGACTAAGTTCAGCAGAATTTTCCTCATTTCATGGAGGAACTCAACGTAATGTGGAACATTGATTCCTAAGGGGGGAGGAATGACCTAGGTGGATATTGGTGGCCACCCACCTATCCACTTGGACCCCCACCATTGTTTCTTTCCGCTTTTCAGTTTCCTTAATTGTAGCACAGTTTAATATTTTTGGAAATTTTTTGGGTCCTGAACTTCTGGAGTTGTTTTGAGGCCCTAAACTACGTTTTTTGGGAAAAATGGAAATAAAATGGGACTTTGATAAATGTTGGTCACTTAAAATTTGTATTCCTCGAATATATATTTCTAATGAGGTATTGCATGCGTCAAACATAGATCGTATGCCAAAGTTAAGTCCCTGGGAAGTTGATGTACCAATTTACCCAAATGGGGCCCATAGTTTTGGTGCTTCATCTCATAGGGTTAGGTTTTTGGATGATTAGGTTTTCCATTGTTTATAAATAATAAATAGGCCTTTTAGCCTCATTGTAACATAGTTCAGAGGCATGTAGCCACCACATCTCTTCTCAGAGATAAGCTACCAGTGCCTTAGCTAGTTTATTTCCATTATGTATCTAAGCATATTTCAGTTATATGATATTAATGAAATGAAGTATTATTTCTGCTGCATCTCTAATTTTATGTGTATTTTTTAATTTTATTTCATTCCTGCATAATTCTGGATCAGTGATATCAGAGCGATTTTCTCTTTCTCGATCCTTCTTTGCATGTCCCAAACGAGGTCGGGGTATAAGGAGTTAGGGTTCAATCTGGTTGAACCTTCGTAAGATGAGCCTCACAAAACTTGACGGCCGCCCAGGGGGGATGAAAAGAAATATAAGGGAGCAGGAGATCCTATCAAAATATAGCTTGAGGAGGCCCTTGATAAACAAAGGAACATGATGATGGATAACTTTGCCCACATCCTTCAATGACTTCCCACCGACGGCACATCTGCATCCAGCATCCACTCTAGAGGCACAAATCCTTTTAAGGTACAAGTAAACATTTACATTCCCATATTTGAGGGCAAAATAGATGCAGACGTCATAGATAGATGATTGAATCTATTAGAAGGGTATTTCTCGGTTCATGAATTTTCCAACTGGGAAAATATTACTTTTTCACTCCTCAAAGCTGCCCACCATGTCAAGGATTGGTGGGAAACCTACTGTGAGAAAAAGGACGAGAGGGAACCCTCTCTCTTTTCGGCCACACTGATCCGGATTTATGTAGGAACGCAACAGAATAAACATATAACCATAAATACAGAGATGCGGTGGAAATAACACTTCATTTCATTAATATCAAAGAATTGAAATTTGCTTACAGATAGAATGGAAATAAAACTAGCTAGGGCGCTGGTAGCGATCTCTGAGAAGAGATGTGGCGGCTACAGGCCTCTGAACTGAGTTACAATGAGGCTTGAGGGCCTATTTATTATTGAGAAATAATGGATAACCCTAAACATCCAAAAACCTAACCCTAGGAGATGAAGCGCCAAAACTATGGGCCTCGTTTGGGTAAATTGGTGTTTCAACTTCCCAGGGACGTAACTTTGGCATACTATCTCCGTTTGACGCACATGATACATCATTAGAAATCTCTATCCGAGGACTACAACTTTCACCACAAATAACCATTTCGGAATAGAATGATATTCGCTGGAGGTGCGCTGCCCAAAAAATGTCATTTAGGGCCTCAAAACGGCTCCGGAAGTTCAGGACCCGAAAAACTGCTAAAAATAGTAAGTTATGCCAAAACTGAAAAATTGAAAGAGATAATGGTGGAGGCCCAAGTGGAATAGGCGGGTGGCCACCAATATCCACCTGGATCACACACACACTTGGAATTATTTCTAAGACGCCATCAAGGAAAAATACTATCTCGTGGGGAGCTATGAGGACAAGTACATTCAATGGACTATGCTGTGGCAATAAAGGGATCAAGATGTGCATGGGCTAACGAATCTATTCCATACCCTAAGAAAACAATTGGGTATCAAATATTCAGAGAAACATTTGGTGTTGAAGTACCACATTTTTCTGCACATATACGTTCCAGAGGAAATGGAGTTCATTGACATCTCCTCGCTTGGCGCAGCATATCGGCATGCTGCCAAGATTTAGCAGAAGTTCAAACAGTAGAAGCGAGACTTTGGATCTGCGAATCAAAAGCAAGGGAAAGTTTCCCCAAACTACATAACAAAGTAAAAATCCAAGGTAGGGCGACCCAAGTTAACCCGCCAAAGCCGCAATCAAAGAATGACATTGCGAAGCCAAATAAGGACACGAGAAAGTAGTTCCATAAGAGCTCCACTCACAACACAAGTGAGTGTCAGGCCAAGCAGTCAATGGTGGCTGAGTTGAAGGCTTCTGAATCGGATGCATGCTCTAACTCTGAATCAGTTCCAGACAAGGGGAATGATAAAGGGAAGCAGAATATCGATGCGGATCCCAATGCCACTATTTCCACCACGAATATCCAGAAGGAGGAACCAAAATATCCAAAGGAGGGGGAGCATCTCTTACATTTCTAGATGTGGGTAAAGGGTTCCTCACTGCAGTTCATAGTCCACAGTGGGAGCCAAAAGAACCTCATTTCAGCAGAGGTCGTGAAGCGGTTGGGTTTACCGATCACAACACATCCACAGCCGTACACCATTAGGTGGCTTCACCAAGGATGAGCTCTCCACGTTAGCTAGAATTGTTGCCTTCCCTACAACATCAAGCCCTTCACGGATGAGGTATTATGTGACATTGCTCCTCTTTATGTATGAGTCTAGGCCTCATTATGTTATTATTACTTTGGGAAATAAGTTTTACAATATACCTGAGGTAGTACCACCTTCTGCCATCTCTTTTAGTACTGCAAAGAAATGTAGTAAGATTATTTCCCAAACTAGGAAATTTATCATCATTACGATGCGCCCACAGGGCAAGAATAAGATTGTGGCCGCATCAACAAAGGACTACACTGTAGAAACAAGGGGATCAGTATGTGCATGAGCTAACGAATATGTTCCATACCCTGCACACAAAATTGGGTATCAAATATTCAGAGAAACATTTGGTGTTGAAGTAATGCAGTTGTCTGCACATATACATTCAGGAGGAAATGGAGTTCCTCGACATCTCCTCGCTTGGTGCAGCATATCGATATGCTGACAAGATTGAGTAGAAGTTCAAATAGAAGAAGTGAGAATTTGGATCTACGAATCAAAAGCAAGGGAAAGTTGCCCCCAAACTATAGAACAAAGGACAAATCCAAGGCGGTGCGGCCTAGGATAACCCGCCAAAGATGCAAGAAAAGAAAAACACTGCGAAGCCAAAGAAGGACATGGGAAAGTGGTGTGAGTTCCATATGAAATCCATTCACAAAAAAAGTGATTGTCGGGCTAAGCAGTCACTGGTGGCCAAGCTGAAGGCTTCTGAATCAGATGCATGTTCCAACTCTGAATCAGAACCCGACAAGGGGAATGATAAAGGGAAGCAGATTAAATGTGGAGCCCAATGCCACTATTTCCACCACGAAGATCCAGAAGTAAGAACCAAAATATCCAGAGGAGGGGGGGCACCTCTTTCATTCACAGATGTGGGTAAAGGGTTCCTCGCTATAGTGCATTGTCAACATTGGGAGCCAAAATAACCTCATTTTAGTAGAGGTCATGAAGCGGTTGGGTTTTTCGACCAGAACACACCCACAACTGTACACCACCGGGTGGCTTCACCAACGACAAGATCTCTGCGTCCGCCAGTAGTGCTGCATTCCCTACAACATCAATCCCTTCACGGATGAGGTATTATGTGACATTGATCCTCTTGATGTTTGTGATGTATTATTAGGCCAACCATACTTGTGGAAGCGACATGATGTGTATGAGTCTAGGCCTCGTTCTGTTATTATTACTTTGGGAAATAATTTGTACAAGATAACTGAGGTAGTACTACCTTCTACCATCTCTTTTAGTACTACAAAGCAATGCAGTAATATTATTTCCCAAACCAGGAAATTTATCTTCATTATGATTTTCCCATAGGGCAAGAAGAATATTGTGGCTACAGCCTCCAAACAGGGCTCCCCTGCGTGACAAAAACAGATGGAAAAAGTCGTGGAGGAATACAAGGAAATTTTCTCCTCACCCACAGGGGTTCCTCTACACTGTCAAGTCAAGCACTCCATTTATTTGACCCCAGGCGCGTCGTTGCCTGATGGGCCAATCTCTCGACGTTATGTTCCGAAGAATGAAGAAATCAAGAGGCAAATCCAAGAGCTGTTGCAGAAAGGGCACATCAGGCCAAGCTCCTCACATGTACTGTCTAAGGCTGATAAAGAAACCAAATTTATTAAACGCATCCAACATGTCCTCCAGCAGGTCCACAACACCTTGGATAAATCCAATGCCAAGTACAAGCAACGACATGATCAACATCAGGTACTGCACAAGTTTCAAGTGGGTGACCAAATTTGGTTACATTTGCAGAAAGAACGCCTAACCAGAGCTCATCAGAAACTCATCCCACTCTGATATGGGCCTTACACCATTATCAAGGCTATGGGAGACAACACATTTGAGCTCAACATTCCACCATTCCTTGGTCGGTACCGACTGTTTAATGTGGATCGCCTTTGGCAATACTTTCCACCATTACTGGACACATCCAACATGGCAGAACAACTCACACCAATAGAGTTAAAACTAGGCTGCATGGAACAACCCACAACTGATCGGATCATGGACACATAGATTGAAAAAAACCAAAAAAAAAGGATCCATTTGTATCAAGTTTTCAAATATGGTCAACTCCTCCACCAAGGCAAGTGGCTCACCAGTGACCAAGTTCAACATAAGTTCCCTCAACTCATGGAGGAACTCAATGCAATGGGGAAAATTACTTCCTAAGGGGGGAGGAATTATCCACATGGATATTGGTGGCCAACCACCTATCCACTTGGACCCCCACCATTTATTCTTTCAGCTTTTCAGTTTCCTTAATTGTAGCAGAGTTTACTATTTTTGGCAGTTTTTCTGGTCGTGAACTTCTGGAGCCATTTTGAGGCCCTAAACGACATTTTTTGGGAAATCCGAGATGACATTAGGGGAATTTTGAGGTTTAGCATGGGCCTCCTAAGGAAAATTTAAAATAATTGTGGAAATAATAAAATAATATTTGATTACATCATCAAATTTTAAAGGGGAAAAAAGGAAAAACTACTTTTTTCAACTCGTATTTTGAGCTGATCTCCCTAAGGTTTTACTCAAATTTCGAGCGGGAATACTCGTTAGATGTAAAATTTAATTCCTCATCCAAAGTGTACCCATGTTGCATAATTTTGATGCACTTTTCTACACGAAAAATGGGAAATACATGAAAAACGTGATTATAATCACGTTTTCTCATGTATTTCTCCTTTTTTCATGTAGCAAGGTCCATCAAAAGTATGTAACATGTGTACTCCTTAGATGAGGAATTAAATTTTGCATCCAACGAGTACTCTCGGTCGAAATTTGAGTAAACCCTTAGGGAGATAAGTTGAAAATAAGAGTTGAAAAAATAGTTTTATTATTTTATTATTTTTTAATCTTTTTACTTTTTTACTCCAAAAATGGTGAATCACCCTCCATGGTTGACATACTCATCTTGAATATTATTGGTTCTTATAAAGTTTATTTTGGTTGTCAATTTTTCTTAGGAGGCCCATTTTAGACCTCAAAATTCCCCTAATGACAGTGGTCCTCAACTAATGTTGGTCACTCCAAATTTGTAGTGCTCAGATAGATATTTCTAACTAGGTATTGTACGTGTCAAACAAAGATCATATGCCAAAGTTACATCCTTGGGAAGTTGATATACCAATTTACCCAAATGGGGCCCATAGTTTTGGCGCTTCATCTCCTAGGGTTAGGTTGTTGGATGATTAGGGTTTTCCATTGTTTCTAAATAATAAATAAGCCTTCGAGCCTCATTGTAACATAGTTTAGAGGCATCTAGCCACCACATCTCTTCTTAGAGATAAGCTACCGACGCCCTAGCTAGTTTATTTCCATTATGTCTGTAAGCATATTTCGTTTATGTGATATTAATAAATTAAAGTCTTATTTCTGCCATATCTTTGCGTTTATCTATATTTCTATATTTGATTGTGTTCCTACATAAGTCCAGATTAGTGGTATTAGAGAGGTCTGCTCTTTCTCAATCTTTATTTGCATGTCCCAAATGAGGTCAGGGTATAAGCTTGTTAGCGCTCGATCTGGTCTAACCTTTTCAAGGTTAGCCTCGCAAACCTCAACAACCGCCCATGGGGGATGAAAATAAAGATTAGGGAGCAGGACATCCTATCAAAATATTGCTCGAGGAGGCCCTCGAGAAACAAAGGAATGCGATGATGGATAACATTGCCTAGATCCTTCAAAGACTTCCCACAGGTGACACATTTTCATCCAGCAGCTAGTCTTGAGGCGCAACTCCTTTTAAGGTACAAGTGAACATTGAAATTCCAATATTTGAGGGCCAAATAGATGCATGCGTCATAAATATATGGTTTAATCTATTATAAGGGTATTTTTTGGTTCATGAGTTTTCCAAGCTGGAAAAGATTAATTTTGCATCCTCAAAGCCGCCCCCCATGTTAAGGACTAGTGGGAAACCTATTGTGAGCAAAAGGATGAGAGGGAACCCTATTTGTTTTTGGCCACACCTACTTGGAATTTTTTCTGAGATGCCATCAAGGAACAATATTACCCCGTGGGGAGCTATGAGGACAGGTACATATAATGGACTACGTTGCGGCAGTAAAGGGATCAAGATTTGCATGAGTTGACGAATCTCTTCCATACCCTGCACACAAAATTGGGTATCTGTTATGAAGCCAACTCCAAAAATATAAGAAAAGAGAGATCAATGCCTTAGAAATAAGCCACTTCGAGGGGTAAGCCTCCTTTACATTACAGAAATGAACAATTCTTGGACGATACAAATGAAAAACATCCTTCTATATATAGGAGTCCACGGGGTCACAATATAATCCTAGCCGACCTAACAACAATAATGTAAGGGCATAATAATAACAATATGGGGGTTACAGGGGTACACAAATAACAAAAAGGGGGCTATAATAACAAAAATAAGGGACCACACTAGTAATTTAGGGACCTAACATACCCCTCTCCTTCAAAAAAGTGTTGTCCTCAATGCTTGAGTAGCTCTGGATTCTTCTATATAAAATTATCATCCTCCCATGTAGAATCTTTAGTGGGTAAGTTCTTCCACTTGATGAGATACTCTGAAATTGATCGATTTTGTAGCTGTCGAGTTATTGTTTCTGTGACTACTTCAGATTCCAATATGATTTTTCTTTCCTCATCAAGTTTTGGCAATATTGTTTGAACTGGAAGTTTGTCAATTATAACCTTCTTTAAGCATGAAACATGGAAAACTGGATACACTCGTGAAGAAGCAGGAAGCTCCAATTTGTATGCCATAGTACCAATCTTTTGCAACACCCTGTAAGGACCATAATACTTTGGCGATAATTTATTATCCTTCTTAGCTTGCTTGAGGAACATTTGTTTGTACGGTTGTAGTCGTAAAAATACCCACTCTCCTACATCAAAACTTCTCTCGCTGTGATGTTGATATGCTTGTTGTTTCATTCAATTTTGTGCCAAATTTAGTTTATCATTTAAGAGTTGGAGAACTTGTTGTTGGTGCTCAATGTGATCTTCCACTGCTTGAACCTTAGAATTTTCTCTTAAATATGATGTGATGGATGGTGGACGATATCCATAAAGTGCCATAAATGGGGTCATTTTTGCTGCAGTATGGAAGGAAGTGTTATACCACCATTCAGCCAGAGGTAACCACTTGACCCATTATGTGTGTTTATCAGATACAAAACAACGAAGATATCCTTTCAAACATTTGTTCACTATCTCAGTTTGACCATCGGATTGAGGATGATAAGATGAGCTATGAGATACTTGAGTACCCAAACAAGAAAATAATTTTGTCCAAAAATTTCCAGTAAAAATAGGATCTCTATCGCTTACATTAATATTTGGGTTTCCATGTAGCTTTTGAATTGTTTCCATAAATGCAGTAGCAACTGTGCTTGCTTTAAATGGATGAGATAACGCACAAAAGTATGCATACTTGGTAAGTCTATCAACTACCACCATGATGACACTCTTTCCTTCGGGCGTAGGTAAATATGTGATAAAATCCATTGAAATATCCTCCCAACGTTGACTTGGAATGGATAAATGATGTAGAAGACCTGGGGTCTTAATTGTCTCAACTTTATTTTGATTGCAAACCAAACATTCAGCCACAAAATTTGAATATTAGATTTAAGGCCATCCCAATAAAATTCTTTCCTGACCCTGTGGTAAGTTTTTAAAAATCTTGAGTGTCCTCCTAAAGGAGAAGTGTGCAATTCAAAAATAATCTTTTGTTTTAGTTGGTAATTCTTAAAAAGATATAAACGATATTTGTACCATAAGGAATCATTTTTCCAACTAAATGTATCAGATGTACTAGGATCTTGCTATGACTTTTGAATGAGTGTCCACACTTCTTGGTCCTTCTTCCATTCATCCCTTTCTTCGGTTATCCAATCTGGTTGGATATTAGAAATGGAACAAAGCAATGCTTCCCCCTCTTCATCCTTTCTTGAGAGTGCATCTGCAACAAAATTTAGCTTCCATTTTTTGTAGATGATTTAAAAGTCATAACCCAACATCTTTGTAACCCATTTTTGCTGCTCTTCTGAAGATAGTATTTGTTCCAAAAAGTGCTTAAGACTATCATGATCAGTTTTTACCTTGAAGTGTCTTCCCATTAGGTAAGGTCACCATTTATTTAGTGCATGTAGTATTGCCAACATTTCCTTCTCATAAATAGCTTTTTGTAAATTCTTTCCTTTGACTGGACGACTTTCAAAAGAAACGGGTCTTCCTTCTTGCATTAAAACAACATCAATTCCATTTCCTGAGGCATCATATTCCACAATAAAGGTTTTTGTGAAGTCTAGCGTAGCTAAGACCGGTGCTAGGCACGTTTCCTCTTTAAGATGTTCAAAGGCCTTAGTTGCTTCAGGAGCCCATGAAAATTCATCTTTATTCAATAATGTTGTTAGGGGTGTTGCTATTCTCCCATAATTCTTAACAAACTTGTGATAATACCTTGTTAACCCGAGAAATCCTCACAAATGCTTTATGGTTGTGGGGAATTTCCATTCCTTAATGGATTTAATTTTTTTAAGGTCTACCTTAACAACCTCATTAGATACAATATGACTTATATATTCCACCTCTTGTACTCCAAAGAAACATTTGGAGGGTTTTGCAAATAATAGTTTCTCCTCTAATATTTTGAGCACCTTGTCAACATGTTGAATATGATCCTTCCAAGACCTGTTGTAGATTAGTATATCATCAAAAAATACTAACACAAATTTTCTAAGGAAACGTTTTAAAATGGAATTCATCAACCCTTGAAATGTAGAAGGTGCATTGGTAAGTCCAAAAGGAATTACCAAAAATTCATAATTGTTAGAAAATTATATATTACAGAGAAAATGCAACACATAAAATATGCGGAAAACACGAGCACACAAAATACATAAAACCTGAGAGACACAGATATATGTGGTTCACCCAGTTTGGGCTACATCCACTCCGAATAGCCAGTCCTTCCTTTCTATTATCCAGCAAAATGAAGAGACACAACCTACAACAGATCTGCTGTAATATCATCTATTCTCTCTCAAAGTCTCCCTATCTGTTTCTCGCTCTGAGAATACACATAAAAAAACACAGCCGCAATACAATACCCTCATACAAAGCAAGGGGTTGCCTTCTAGGACAAAAAACCCTAAACTAAACATAACTTCTACCGTCAGATCATTTGCTTAATGAACAACTGAGATTGACTAGAAATTACTATACTTTTACAAGGCAATTTTACATTTATTTTTAGCTTCAGGGGCGCTGCCCCTGAAACCCCCTGCCAGGGGGGGGCTCCATAAAGTCACAGCATCCCCCCCTAGACCCCCCAAGAAGTGTTTAATTACGGGCGGCGTTGCCGCCCCATTAAGGTACAAGGGTCCAATGCTCTGATACAAAATAAACAAGATAATAAGGCTCCACACCCAACAATAATGATCATCATGAGTTCGAAATGCTATTTTTGAAATATATTCAGTCTTCATTCTGATGATATCCTGAACGAAGATCCAAATTTGTAAATTAAATTTATCCATGTAATTCATCAATCACAAGAATGGGAAATTTATCTTTAATAGCGAGCTTATTGAGCTCCCTATAATCTGGACACATTTGACATGACCCATCCTTCTTGTGCACCAATACTACTAGAGTAGAGAAAGAACTTTGACTAGGTTGAATTATACCAGCCTCTAACATTACTGCAATCATACATTCAATTTCGCTCTTTTGGACATAAGGATATCTGTAAGGCCTGATATTTATAGGAACACTTCCTGGAACCAAATGAATAGCATGATCATGATCACGATTAGGTGGGAGTCCTTTGGGAGTTTTAAACACCTTGGAATGATTGTCCAAGACTTTTTGGAGATATGGAGAAATATATGATTTTGATGTTGGAACTTCTAGTGAGCATAATTGTGCAATTAAACCTCATTGTTATTTCTTTAGAAGCTTCGTCATGAAATTAGAGCTTATTATCTTTCTCGGCTTCCCTGCGATACCTCGTAATTCGACTTCATTTCCTTCCGAAAAAAAAAATTCAAGAAAAATTCTTGAAAATTGAAAGCTACCGTCCCCAAAGATTGTAACCATTGTACTCCTAGTACAACATCAACACCTCACATTGGAATGGAAAGCATTGGAATATTAAATACATATTCCCCCATGGTTAGCTTGATATTATGGCATTTTCCAGAGAGATTTATAGTTCCTCCATTTTCAACCATCACTTGAAATTATGGTGCTAGGTATAGGAAGCAATTCAATTCCTTGGCTACCTTACAATTAATAAAATTATGGGTACTACGCAAATCAATCAACACTATTACTTTTTTCTTCTTGTTATGTCCTTCTATATTGAGAGTTTGAGGAGTGGTAATTCCTGCCAATGCATTACACGATATGGTCAGACTCATTTATTCTTTCTCTAGGGTTGGTTCCTGGTGTATATCCTCTTCTTTTTAAGTTTCTTGTTCATTTTATTCCTCCTCTTCACAATCTATGTAAAATAATTTCTTCTTAGCACTCTTATGACCTTTAGTGTATTTTCTATCACAACTGTAGCGAAGCCATTTTTTTTTCCAATTTTTGAGGTGTCAACCTTGTAGGTTGTGGAAGTCTAGGAGTAGCAACACTTCCATATTTATAGATGTGAGTGGTATGCTTACATTCAATTTTTCTTTCCAACCTGAATGCCTTCTCCAATGAATCAGGTTCCCAAAGGAAAACCTCATGTTGGATGTTATCCTTTAAAGTTCCTATGAAGACATCAAACTTGTGTTCCTCTGGAATATCAATTACCCTTATATTCAATTTTTGGAAGTCCTCAATGTGCTCCACCACTGATCCCTTTTTTTTGAGATTTATCAATTGACTAAATAAGGTGTTGCTCTTTGTATCCTCATAATGTGCTATCATTTCCCCCATGAAAATTTACCAAGTGACATTTTTACGGGAGCAAAGCCATCAATACCATACAAATGTATTTTTTTCTAAATATAAAGTTTTAATGCGTACCTTTTGTGTGGTTTGCACATTATTGAGCTAAAAATATTGCTCCATTTGTAGTATCCATGTTGCGAGATCCTTGCCATAAAACTTCCTCATATTGATGTTTGGAATATGGTGGGTCTTCCATTCAACATTCGAGTTTATGAAATCACGATTAAAATTTATTTTGTTCTCATCATGAGTTTCCTCTACTATATTTTTTCCATTAGGAATAATTTCTTGTATCAAATTTGACAAACCTTCCTTCAAACCTTCCATGTCTTCCTTCAAACCTTCCATTTTTTCTTCCGTTTCTTCCATGCCATTCTTCAAACCATTCATATTCGCTTCCACGCCTTTCTTCAAACCATCCATATTAGCTTCCATGCCCTTATTCAAACCATCCATCTTCACTTCCACGCCTTTCTTCAAAACTTCCATTTCATTTTTTGCTGCTCTTTGCGAGAGTGAAATTTGGTGCACTTTCTCTTGTAATTTTGATATATCATGTTGCACTTCTTCATCTTCATGAGTCATTGTAGATTATTTTGAGGGCTTAATAGGTGTTGAATTTTTTTAGGGGGAATTTTAGAACCCAATACTAATATCTATGCTTCAATATTCCCTTGGAATCACTTCAAACTGATTTTCCAAACAAGACTTATGCAATTTGAAAGAAAAAAATACACACCTTTTTCTTGCTTTTGAGGAGCTCGATATTGAAACTAAATTATCTCTATGATTTCAGACCTTCAATATCTGACATTAGGTCTCGTATTATCCCTCTGAAGCTTCTTTCGAATGCCACAAGTTTGACCTGATTTGGATGTGTCAAGGCAAAGTTATGCCCAATCTCCCACACTGAACTAATTATGGACTGGTTCAGTATAACACACTTGTACGGCATGCCACGTGTCACTTTTTCCTCCTTTGGCTCTAAAATTGATATACAGGAAACTAAAATCCATGTAATTTTGGCCACTTATTACATAATTCCAATCTGATGCTCAGAGAGAGATTTATGACGATTTTTCCAAGGTCACCTATTTTATATGAAATTCGGGATTTTGAAAACACCTAACTTCCACAGATCATATATCTAAAAATATTGGGAACCAAGATATGGAATTTTTACACAAAGTTCCTCAGGATTTTGGCTTCATGTGGTAAAAGTTTCAGTTTCTGAAACTTCATAGAAAAAACGTTATAGCGAAAATTCCATGATGGCCCATTTGAAGCAGTGAAACCCTAGAATCCAAAGCTCTGATACCAAATGTTATGAAAACAACTCCAAAAATAGAAGAAAAGAGAGATCAAAGCCTTATAAATAATCCACTTCAAGGGGGAAACCTCATTTACATTACATAAATGAAAAATTCTTGGATGATACAAATGAAAAAACCTCTTTCTATATATAAGAGTCCATGGGGTCACAATATAATCATATCCGACCTAACAATAATAATGTAAGGGCACAATAATAATAATATGGGGGTTACAGGGGTACAAAAATAACAATAATGGGGCTATACTAACAACAATAACTACAATAGTAATATAGGGACCTAACTGTATCAAATATTTGGAGAAACATTTGGTGCTGAAGTATCGCAGTTGTCTGCACAGATACATTAAGGAGGAAATGGAGTTCCTCGACATCTCCTCGCTTGGTGGAACATATCAGTATGCTGCCAAGATTAAGCATAAGTTCAGACAAAAGAAGCAAGACTTTGGATCTACGAATTAGAAGCAAGGGAAAGGTGCCCCCAAACTGCAGAACAAATGACAAAGCCAAGGCGGGGTGCCCCAGGATAACCTGCCAAAGACGCAAGCAAAGAACAAGACTACAAAGCCAAAGAAGGACACGGGAAAGTGGTGTGAGTTCCATAAGAGATCCACTCACAACACAAGTGAGTGTCGGGCCAAGTAGTCACTAGTGGCTGAGTTGAAGGCTTCTTGAATTGGATGCATGCTACGACTCTGAATTAGAACCTGATAAAGGGAATTATAAAGAGAAGCATATTATCGATGCAGAGCCCAAACCCACTATTGCCACCACGAAGATCTAGAAGGAGAAATGGGAAGATCATGAGGAGGGGGAGCACCTCTTCCATTCCCAGATGTGGGTAAAGGGATCCCCGCTGCAATTCATTGTCGACAGAGAGAGTGAAAAGAACCTCATTTCAGCAGAGGTCATGAAGCGGTTGGGATTGCCGACCACAACACACCCACAATCGTACACCATCAGGTGGCTTCACCAAGGACAGGATATCTGCGTCAGCCAGCACTACCACCTTCCCTACAACATCAAGCTCTTCACGGATGAGGTATTATGTGACATTGCTCCTCTTGATGTTTCTGATGTATTATTAGGCCAACCATACTTTTGGAATCAACATGATGTGTATGAGTCTATGCCTCATTTTGTTATTATTACTTTGGGAAATAATTTGTACAGGATACCGAAGGTAGTACCACCTTCCACCATATATTTTAGTACTTCAAAGCAATGTAACAAAATTATTTCCCAAACTAGGAAATTTATCTTCATTATGATTCACCCATATGGAAAAAAGAAGATTGTGGCTGCAACATCCAAGTAGGGCTCCCCTGCGCGACAACAGAACAAATTCGTGGAGGAATACACGAACATTTTCTCCTCACCCATAGGGGTTCCTCTACACTGTCTGGTCAAGCACTCCATTGATATGACCCTAGGCACATCGCTGCCTAATGGGCTAATCTATCGATGTTCTATTTTGAATAATGATGAATTCAAGATGTAGATCCAAGAGCTATTATAGAAAGGGCACATCAGGCCAAGATCCTCACATGTACTGTCTAAGGTTGATAAAGCAACGAAATTTATTAAATGAATCCAACATGTCCACCAGCAGGTCCACAACATCTTGGATAAATCCAATGCCAAGTACAAACAACGACATGATCAACATCAGGTACCGCACAAGTTCGAGGTGAGCGACCAATTTTGGTTGCATTTGCAAAAAGAATGTCTAATCGGAGCTCATCAGAAGCTCATCCCACTCTAATATGGGCCTTACACCATTATCAAGGCTGCGGGAGACAATGCATTTGAGCTCAACATTCCCCCATTCCTTGGTTGGTACCCAGTATTCAATGTGGATCAACTTTGGCCATACTTTCCACCATTACTGGACACATGCAACATGGCAGAACAACTCACACCGACAGAGTAAAACCCGGAATGGATGGAAAAAACCACAACTGATCAGATCATGGACACACAGATCAAGAATACCCGACAACAAAATATCCAGTTGTATCGGGTTGTCAAAGCTGGCCAACTCCTGCACCAAGGAAAGTGGCTCACGAATGGCCAAGTTAAGCAGAAGTTTCCTCATCTCATGGAGGAACTCAATGCAATGGGGATCATTGCTTCCCAAGGGGGGAGGAATGATCCATGTGGATATTGGTGGCTTCCCACCTATCCACTTGGACCCCAACCATTGTTTCTTTCAGCTTTTTAGTTTCCTTAATTGTAGCACAATTTACTATTTTTTCCAGTTTTTTGGGCCTTGAACTTCTTGAGCTGTTTTGAGGCCCTAAACGACGTTTTTTGGGAAAATCAGGACCAACATGGGCTTTTGGTAAATGTTGGTCACTCAAAAGTTGTAGACCTCAGACAGATATTTCTAACGAGGTATTGCACACATCATGTTGAAAATGCAGCAAGATGATGGAGCTTAGTGAAATGAAGTCGCCTTCACTAAGTGGGCCCGCAGGCAAATTCTGGCGCAAAATCTATTTTTAGACTATGTCTATTTTTTAGACATATGGAGCATGGTTCGGGGATTCCAGTTTGAGATTCTTGAAGTATGTGTCATGTTGGTAAAAATAGATGAGACTCTATTTTTGAGGTCAAAGAGGTCGAAGTCTATTTTTAGACTGCCTCTCCTTAAAACGGGGAAGTCAAATATTATTTACCCTTAATAATATTTAGACTATAAACAGCAGTTTACTCTCTTGGAGCACTTCAGTTCGAGCTACAGAAGTGGCTCATGCATCTGACAGAGGAATCACGTGGTTCCCAAGGGTTTGATGGCATCATGCATGGTTGACTTCAGTTGGACTTCAGTGGCAAAAGTTTGGAGGAGTTAATGAGACAACTAGTGGAGTTGTGTTCTGTTTATTTTAGTTGAACTGATTGAGATTAGTTTAACTAGCTAATCAATTAGTTATGAGTGGAGTGAATTAAATATTATTTAATTCATTAATTAGTAACTCATTATTCAACTCAAGAACACATCAGTTCACTACAGTGCATGATCAGTTCAGTGGAGACCGGTGAAAGAGGTAGATGAAAGGGTGGAGTTAGCTATCAGTTGTGACTATACTGTTGCTATTTGCAACACACAGATAGGTGGAGTAAGCCCATGAGGATTACGCAGTTCAGGCTGGTGGTTTATCTATATAAAGAGGCCATCCCATAGCATTGAAACACGCAATAGAGGCAAGGCAATTGGCGGTGAGTTTTGAACCAGTAACCTGTTCAAAACTGAGCTAGATTGTGAGTAACTGTATGAGAAAGTACTGAGTACTTGTGAGGAGTATTGTACTGAGTTGTTACTTGATTTCTCCATTATAATATACACAATAGCTGCGGGGTTTTCAGCTATAAGCTTTCCCCATACATATTGTGTTAATGTGTATGATGATTTGATGTGTTATCGCTTGATTTTATTTCCGCATGTGTGATGATCTGAGTTGAGTTGAGTGGAAGAGATTGTGTTGCATATAAATTCGAATTGTATGTGATCAGGATAGTCTCGGTGGATAATTAATCATTATTCAGCAAATTTCTACACATCAAACAAAGATCGTATGTCAAAATTACGTCCCAGGGAAGTTGATATACCAATTTACCCAGATGGGGCCCATAGTTTTGGTGTTTCATCTCCTAGGGTTAGGTTTTTGAATGATTAGGGTTTTCCATTGTTTATAAATAATAAATAGGCCTTCGAGCCTGATTGTAACATAGTTCAGAGGCCTGTAGCCACCACATCTCTTCTCAGAGATAAGCTACCAACGCCCTAGCTAGTTTATTTCCATTTTGTCTCTAAGCATATTTCAGTTATGTGATATTAATGAAATGAAGTATTATTTCTGCTTCATCTTTTTGTTTATGTGTATTTCTATATTTTACTATGTTCCTGCATAATTCTATATTTTATTTCATTCCTTCATAAGTCTGGATCACTCTCCTTGGGCAAGAGGGAAAAATATTCCAGTAGAGGGTAAAAAGAAACCATTTAAGGGCGGAGAGAAAGGAAAGGGTTTCAAAGGAAAAGGAAAGGAAAATACATCTATTAAAAAGGAAGGAGAGAAAATAACATGCAAACATTGTTCCAAAGAGGTTCATGATGAGGGCCATTATTGGAAGCTTTGCCAAGAGATGAGGCCCAAGAAATTCAACAACAAGCGGAAACAAAAAGCAACTGCAACCACTCAACATGATTTGGTATCTGATTCGGGTGATGAAACTAAAATTACAACCATGGGTATGACAGGAAAAGAATTGATTGCTAGCACTAGTTCATCAAATAGTCACACTCGTAATCCAAATGAATAAACAAGGATTGAATTATTCCATGTGAGGGTTATTGCAAAACATACAAAAATCGACACACTATTTGATAGTGGGTCTCAAGCCAACTTGATATCTGAAGACTTAGTCAAGAAACTTAATCTTGAAACCATTCCACATCCTAAAACATATCCATTGGGTTGGATATGAAAGAATACAAATATACAAGTTACAAGAAAGTGTATTCTTCAGTTTTCAATCACAATAAACTTCATTGACGATGTTGAATTAGATGTTGTATCGCTTGATATTTCAGAATTGTTTTGGGTAGTCCTTACCTCTATGATAGAAAATATATCTTCTATCGCCATGAAAACAAGTACCACTTGTTCAAAGATGGTGTGGAGTATATTGTGAGAGCTCATTGCAAGAAACTCAATCTTTCATTAGTTAATGTAGGACAAATGAAAATAATAGTGAATTCAAGTAATAATTTTGTGCTTCTTATGATTAAACCAAAGAATGATGTTGACTATGAAGAATTTCAAGGTTGTGATCCAAATTTGAAATCTGATTTGATTGAAGTGGTTAATCAAAATAATGAGATGTTTTAGGAACCAAAGGGATTACCTCCCAAGAGGGGAATACAACATGAAATATAGTTGCAACAAGATTGTCCTCTTCCTAGCATTGGCATGTTTAGGATGTTGGTGATGGAGAGTGCTGAAATAAAAAATAAAATTCAAGAGTTGTTGGACAAAGGGATCATCTGACCAAGTACTTCGCTATGTGGGTCACCTATTGTGTTGGTGCCAAAGAAGGGTGGAACATGGTGCATGTGCATATATTTCCGTTCATTGAACAAAATTACGATAAAGAAACATTATCTACTTCCTAGAATAGATGATTTACTTGATCAATTGAAATATGCAAAGTATTTTACTAAGTTGGACTTAAGGAGTGGCTACCATCAAATTAGAATTGCCGAAGGTGACATTTGGAAGACAACATTCAAGAAAAAACAAGGTTTATTTGAATGGATAGTTATGCCTTTTCATTTATGCATTGCTCCTACTACCTTCATGCATGTGATGAATGATGTGTTGAGGCCATTTCTTGATGATTGTGTCATAGTCTAATTAGATGATATCTCAATTTTCAGTAAATCACGTGATGAACATGTCAAGCATGTAAGAAATGTAATTGATGTCTTAAGGAAATAACAGTTGTTTTTGGAGATGTAAAAATGTGAATTTGGTAAAACTTCTTTGGTGTACTTGGGGCATATTGTTGGAGGAGGTGAGTTGAAGATAGACCCCTCTAACGTTGAGGTCATTGTGAATTGGCCAACACCCAATGTAATATCCCAAAATGGGAATGCAACAGTGCATAAGCACAATACTGGAATAGCAGGGTGAAATTAAGTTATAAAATGTTTTGAGAAACACATGGCCATCAAAATAATGGATCAACAACAAAAATAAGCACTTCTACATCCTCCCAAGTGGGGAAAATGCAGCTTTTTGACCCTGAAAACATTATTTCTGGAGATTTACGTTTTATCTGGGAGAAATAATGCTGGTTTCCCTTAGAATATAGACTTAGGATATATACTTAGGCCCTTAAATACAAAAGAGGAACTGAAACAAATCACTTATGTTAAGTTAAACAGACCTCCCGACCTCAAATCAGCTAAAAAATGGCCAAACCCCATGACTTAAGCTATGTAGAATTTACTGAAGCAAATGATAGTGTTATTTTATGAGGGTTTTTGCAACATAATGATAGATAATCATGGATCTGGAGTTTTATGGAACAATATTCTAAGAAAATGAAGATCTGGCCTCTTTAATGTATTATAGAAATAACTCGGCAAGGGTTTCTTGAGAGCATAAGTACAAAAAGAGAATATTTGAATATTCAACTCAAAAATAATGTAGTATCATTGCAAAATTAGATACATGAAGCTGAATAATACATCATAGGGATGATAATCCCTTCCTCTAGCTTTCCGGGAGAAGGGTTGGTCCTTTCCCTAGGAAACTAGCTCAAAATCAAGGGCTAAAACCCTTCTATAGAAACTCTATGAAAAATGACGCAGTTCCTGCAAGGGATTGCACTGTAGGAGATGAGGATCAGTTTGGCCAACTGCCAAGATGTGAATGAAGCCCATAAATATTCCTAGCTGCTCTCTCAAGAGAAGGAAGGCACCCTCTATTGAGAAACAGTCCCGAAAGTGGTGTTATCAAACCTCCACTGCAACACCCTGCAACACAACAATATTATGCTACAGAAATAATGCTAAGGATAGAGAATGGTGCTTGGCCTCAAGCCTGGATGTGGAGCAATATAGAACAGAGCTCTCCCAAGAGGCCTCTCAAGGGAAGATGTGGGATTCTCGCTCGGGAACACCCTGTGCTAAACATCACTGCAACCCTGCTAAACAACAAGAGGAAGCCAAGTCTAAATAGAACAATATCAAATGATAATATCAAAAGCATGAATAAAAAAGGCTCCCATCCTCTCCATATCTAACAAGTGAACCTCTTCACATTGGGTCCCATCCATATGTGCCATCAAGCTCATGCACGTTGTCCTCCACCAAAACTGCGCTGTTCATCAAGGAGATTCAATGTATCTAGACAACTTTGTTGACTTGGTCAAACTTGACAGAATCAACATGATCCCATCCTTGTTCACACCTAAAGGTGCTCAAATTAGCTGCTTATTCTTCCTCCTTTCACATTAGGAGTGTCTTTATTGCTTCAAAAGAGGTTTCATGGGCCTCTTACCCATTTATTTACCAACCTAGTGATAAAACAACTCTAATATTCCATTTAGCTTGAAGGCTAAATTTTTGGAATATTACAGTCCTCCCCTCCAAAATGTTGCTTGTCCTCAAGCAACTATATAAGGAGAGAAAAAGTCCTCCCCTCCTCTTCTTGTGGCCTCCTCATCAAGAGTCCCCACCATTACTCAAAATGATCAACTACAAATCTGTCCTCCAGTGTTTCCTCCCAAGCATGCAAAACCATATGGCTTACATCATAGAAAGGTGGAAGGTGTAAGAGGAAGCCTCCTTGCCAAATGAAATAAGCTAATCTAGGTAGCTCAAAAAGACCCTCAACCCTTGGTTCATACAATGTGTTGGGGCTGCATGGAGAGATTGGATCCTCCCATCCAAGTGGTTTCTCTCTCCATTTATGGTAAGTATGGGGCTACTGCTTATCTTTGGATGAAATGTTATGACCTCCAAGAGTGGCCCAAGCTACCCCACCAAACAAATAAACCATGACGTGCCTCCTCCAAAAACTCAAGTTCTTCAAATGGATCCTGCCACATGAAGAAAATATATGTAGTTTTGCAATCATGGGCTGCCCATTGCTTCCCCTGAAACATGCATCATGTAAAGTATGGAGAATCATACTCCCAATGGGCATCTCAAACTCATATCCCACTCTCCAAACAAAGCTCCCCATGAACATAAAAATATCAGCAATACATGGAAGCAAAAACCAATAGAAACAAGTTGTCATATGACAACCGGAAAGTGGATCAAGGTCTCACACATGGAACCAGCGCAGTGCATCCTTTTCCTGCATCAAATCAAACAATAACAAGTGCTTTTCTAGCCACTTGTTTGCTGCCATAATCATTTTACAAGATAGAAACATGAAAGTACAAAGTGGTGTCAATGGTGCACACCAAAAATAATGTGGCTTCCCCCACAAACCACTAATAAGATAGCCAATCTCAATGCTAAAAATGGCTTCAAGTACATCATCATACAATATGCAAAAAGGGGTAATCCTCCTTGGTCCAAAATGCTGCTCATATAAAGTAAATAAGTACAAAACATAATGTGGAATTATACATTCTCCACCATGTACTTGGGACCTTGAGCTGAAATGGCTCAACTGGAAATTCTCCCTCACCTCCAAAGAGTAGGGAAGTGGCTGTGACATCCTCTCTATCACCATCCAGGCTATGCATCTCTCCATATGCTGAAATATATCATGCTGGATGCCCTCCTAGATAAACTCCTCTGCCAAGGAAATATATGCATCAAAATGCATGGAAAAGAAGTCCTCATGTGTTGCATGTAGCAGCTTCTCCTTGAGCTTAGAAGCTCTAGTCAAGAAGACTCTGCCATAAGAATAGATGACCATATCATCCACCATATATCTATCAACTCCCTCAGGGTCATCAAGAATCATGAAAGCACCAAGATCCTTGGAGTACTCTACCAAGAGTTGAGACCTCCAATATGGATCAATCCTCCCAAGAGACAACGCTGATGATCTGCAATGTGAAGCTCCCCACATGCTGCTGTCTTTTCATTTGACATCCCTCATGCCAAAGTCATCCTACAAAGTGCTGCCATGCCCATCATGCAGTTTCTCATGCTAAAAAATAAGTAGGAATCTTTGGAAGTTGGCCTCCCATGCGAAGCTCTCATCCAAAAAGAATCTCCCAATCTTGGCCCATGTAAGCATGAGTGGCCTCCATCTACTCCAATGTATGGAGGATTCCTTCCTCAAAGGAAGTACCCTCTATTTCTCCAAATCCATGGAGCAGCTCCTTTGCAACATGAAGGTGCCATCCTCCATCACTGCAGCAACTTCTGTCAGCGCAATACAGATAGTGAGAGTGGGTGATGCTGAAAATGGGAGAGTGCCTCCCTCCTCCTTGAGTCTATCCCAAAATATTTGTGCTGTACTAGACTCCTCCAAAGTCTTCACCTCTCCGGAATCTAAGAGGGGTGAACCAAATGGCAAGATGTCTCTTACCAACTCCAGATCTGGTGGCCTCCCAGTTGGAATGCCTCCATCTAGTGAGACATAAATGTCAAGATTAGACTGTACATATGGTTGGGAAACCTTTCCCTTTCCCTCACAGCGCAAATCAATCTTCCTCTTCCTTGTATCAACTCTCTGAAATGGATAGGGGTGTGTGATCCTCATCAAATGATGATGGCCTTCCTCCCTATCTTCTCCTTCCATCTGTAATGCTCCACAATCATGTTGTCCATTGATTGTGCCTTGACCTCCATAGGTGAGATATTGGGGAACTTCTTGTAATGCTACAAGAAATCCTCCTGTTGGAGCATGTGCTCCTCCTTCCTCTGCATGAGGTACTAGATATGCTCTAGATGTGACAGCGCTGTAACCCCCATCCTTCTCTACCTCTTCAATATGCATGGGAGGTAACTTCTCAATAAGATGATCCTCTTTTGCAAAAGGAAACTTCATGCCCTCTTGTCCAAGGTTATGAAACAAGGATCTTGCCTCTAGCAAGATATCATACAAGATGTGAGCTTCTCCAACTGGTTTCTGAAGTGGTTTTGAGTTTGTAGGTCCTTCCAACTTATGAAAAATTTTTATTTGTCTTGGTTTGATTGTTTCATGTTTTTTATCAAACCTCTCTACCAATCTCTTAGTGAACTCTTCAAAAGAATAAGTATTGACATTTTTCATTGAAAGTGACTCAAACATCCACCAAGCATAGGCCTTACCTTCAAAGTGCAGCGCTGCAACTCTGATGGCTTCATCTTCAGAAACTTGGTGTTGCTGCAAATAAGTACACAACTCCTCCACCTAATATTTGGCTGAACAAGTTGGGGATCCATCAAAGGTAGATAGATAAAATCTATCCATGTCATGCAACTTTCTCCTCTCCACCTTGATCTTTCAAAACTCTTTGAAAGTGATATGATCTCTAAACTTTTCAGTTTGAGATTCATACACTTGTAGAAAATTACTAAGAGTTTCCCTCCTTGGCATTTCCTCTTCTTCCATCTCTTTCATAACAGATCTGGGCATTTGACTGCACTGTGCATAATAGGGTGTAGCTGCATGCTCACACCTATCATGTGCCAATCTAGATCTGGCTCTGGATTCAAACTTCTTTGGAGATTCCATCTTCTCTCTCATCTTCTTAAGATCTTCATTGATGCCCTGCATAGAATTTGGAAGAAGCTTTGCGAGCCTCTCCTCCTTTCTACCTCCACATAATGGAGTCTTCTTTCTGTTCATCTCTCCTTCTCTTGATAGCATCATGGCTGAGTTCCACAGGCTGAGCCAAGACTATACTCCAATACCATTGTAATATCCCAAAATGGGAATGCAGCAGTGCATAAGCACAATACTGGAATAGTAGGGTGAAATTAAGTCATAAAATGTGTTGAGAAACACATGGCCATCAAATGAATGGATCAGCAGCAGAAAGAAGCACTTCTACATCCTCCCAAGTGGGGAAAATGTAGCTTTTTGACCTTGAAAACGTTATTTCTGGAGATTTACGTTTTATCTGGTAGAAATAATGCTGGGTTCCCTTAGTATATAGACTTAGGCCCTTTAATACAAAAGAGGAACTGAAAAAAATCACTTATGATAAGTTAAACAGACCTCCCGACCTCAAATCAGCTCAAAAATGGCCAAAACCCATGACTTAAGCTATGCAGAATTTACTGAAGCAAATGATAGCGTTATTTTATAAGGGTTTCTGAAACATAATGATAGATAATCATGGATCTGGAGTTTTATGGAAAAATATGCTAAGAAAATGAAGATCTGGCCTCTTTAATGTATTATAGAAATAACCCAACAAGGGCTTTGTAATATCCAAGAATTGGGATTGCACAGAAAGCCTGATGAAATAACGCACTTCTGGGAGATCTATGCAAAAAAATGATTTTTCAGCCCTAGGATCCCTTAGACCAGCAGATCTGGAGCCTATATCCAAAAGGGGAGCAAAAACAAATCAAACTAGGTGTGGTAAATAGATCTCCCACCACCTAGTCTCGCTGAAAAACACCCTACAAAAGGGGCTGCAACTATGCACAATAAAATTCTTCAGAAATAATGCAGTCTTGGAAAGCATGAGCAAGAGGCCATCACATAAGATCAAATTTTGATTATACAACAACAAAATAGATTTACAATGTTGCTATTACATTATACAGTAGAATACATAAGACAAGAGAGAAGGAAATCTTCAAAAAAGAAGGCTGCAACACATATATAAACTTCAAAATGGCTTAATAGCGTTATTTTAAGGAGCTGCAACAGCTGAATATTACATCTCAGATCTAGAGCATATCTGCGTACAAAATATCAGATCCATTTCAGATCTGTACATTATAAAGGCTCTATTACAAGATCCCCTTAGTGTTTTGATCAAATCATGCAATACATAGAGTAGATCTGAGTTTTAAATAGCAGATCTGCAATAGTATTCAGAAATTTCTGAAGATGACTTTACATTAAAATAGATCAGATCTATACAGAATATGGATCAGCAAGCTAATCCATGGATCACCAAAGTGAAAGGCAAAGCCCAACACCAGAGATCTCTCATAAAAAATGGGATCAAAACACCTTGCAAAACTTCCATTGAAAATAACGCAGTCCCTTAAGGGAAACTGTGCTGTAGCTTGAATAACAGAGTTGGCCTGATGCCAAGATACAAATCTAAATCTCAAAACAATTAATGCACTCTTCCAAGAGGTTAAAAGGCACACTCACTGAGAAGAGGCACCAATACAAGCTAGATCTGAGCAGATCTAGTATTCCACTTGCTACAGCCTACAAAATAAAAAAAAACCTCACTAGATCTGCGTTGCAGTTGGAAGTAGAGCTTGGCCAAATGCCTAATAGTGGAGGAAATCAGCAAGAATCCTCCAAGAATCCTTGATGGAAGAGGTGAAATCCCTGCATAGGAACTCCAAGTGCTAAGCAACACTATTCTCCACTGAACAACAAAGAATGGTATTTGTCTAAACAGATAAGATACTCATAAATATAGATAATCAACAACCCTTTCCTACTGTCCTCCTTTTTATTTTATAAGATGAAAGCCTTGCCAAACCCTAAACCACCTCAATAAGTTAGCTCCTTTCACATGTGGAGCCTCCATCTAAAACTGCGTTGTCTATCCATGAGGTTCATTGCATCTAGACTACGTTGTTGACTTGGTCAAAGTTGACCCCATCTCATGATTCAAACCCATTCACCCCTGCAAGAGTTTATTTACATGGCCCAGATATATCTCTATTCACATAGGAATTGATTTATTTTGATGTTTTTAGGAGTTTTACATGTCCTCCTTCACATTTTATTCATCAACATAAAGATCAAAATAAGACAAAGCAAACTTGAATATTCCCATTAGCTTGGGCTAATTGGGAATATTATAGTCCTCCCCTCCAAAACGTTGCTTGTCCTCAAGCAACTGATAGGGTGGGTGCTGCAACACTTCTCCTTCCCCATTGATGACACCATCAAGGATCCAACTCTCTGCATAAGCTGAGTGTTCACCAATCCATCCTCCCATGAGTTGTCTCTCCAAAATAATTAAGAGATGTACATAATCCATCCCACAAAGTGTCAAGAATTCCATTGTAACAAACATGGCTGAACCCCTACTCTCCTTGAAATATGTAGAAAATCATACAAAGAGAGTCTCCATCCCATGTAGTACACACATGCCTCCTATCCTCCCTCCATACAATTCAGAAAATAGGACAAGTACATCATCCATGTATGGAAGCAAAACTACAAATACATAAACATAAATTGGAACATGAGGAGGTGGGTCATAATCCCATATATGGTACCAGCGCAGGGCATCTCCTGCCTACATCAGATCAAGATGTGGTAAGTGGTTTTCCCACCACTTACTTGTAGCCCATGCCATCTCACTGTAGCTGAATGTGTGAGATATGTTTGGTGCCTTAGAAAATAACCCATCATGAAACAAGATCTCCCTTTGTCCACCAAGGGAGTGGCCAAATACAAAAATTGTTGTGGCCCCATATTTGCCATGAGATTGACAAGATATAACACTCCTTCTTGGAGTCATGGCCTGCAAAAAAATGGTGTAAGAATGCGTTAAGTCAGAATATAAAATACATGTATTAAGAGCATGCTCTTCACCAACAATTCTCCTCCGAGTGGTGCATAGATCTATTCTCTCCCTCAAGGGAAGGAAGAGAGGGCTGATTCATTTCTCCCTTAGAGCCATATTGTTTCTCCAACTCCACAAAATCCATGCATCTCTGACAATGCTGATATAGTTCCCTTTCAAAGCCCTCCCAGTAATAGCTCCTCAATATGATATTCTTGAGCTTCATAGAATAAGTGTGGCTAAGATGGAACTCTTCATAAGCCCTTTGTAGTAGCTTCCCCTTGAGCTTGGAGGCTCTAAACAAAAATATTCTACCATGATTATAGACGACTCCATCAAGGATTGAATAGCTCCCTTCATGCAACCAGTCATCAAGAATCATGCAAGTATGAGGATCCTTGGAATACACCACCAATAGTTGTGATTTCCAATAGGGATTTAGTGTGCCCAATAATGACAACACTGATATTGTGTTATTTGAAGTGTCTGCCATGTTGTGGTTCTTCTCCTTGACATCTCCCATGTCAAAGTTACAAGGTGGAAGGTTTCTAGTCCTCCCTTGCTGCTTTCCTTGCTCATGCACATGCTCAAAAGAGGAGGGAAGTCCTTGGAAGTTAGCCTCCCTTGGAAGGAATCCCTCTATCCAAAACCTCCTTGGTTTTGCCAAAGTATGCATGTGTGTCCACCATCTCTCATCATGTATGGAAGAGGATCCTCCAAACAAGATTGTCCCTAGATTCAAGGATTGCCCCCCTTGCTTCATGATGGTGTCATTCTTCATTCTTGCAACATCTCCTCTCAGCGCAGTATGGGATGAGAGAAGGGATAGTGAAGTTAAGGGAAAAATTCTTTCCCTCTCCTTGTACTTTCCCCATACTCTCAGTGCTGAAGCATGGTATTATAATGCTCTCTCCCTCCTTGGATCTATGAAAGGAGCATCAATGCATGAAACATCTCCTATAAAATCTGAATTAGGTGGTCTACCAGGTGGTCTACCACAAGATAATGATGTCTCATGGCTCATTCCCATGTGAATAATAGATGGGAACATCATATGACTGCTTCTACTATGAAAATCCATCTCTAATTGCTGTGTGGAAGTATTATGGTAAGGAGAAGTTGGAGCAACTCCCCCATCTTCTTCTTCATCACCCACCTTCTGCAAGATCTCACAGTCTAAGGCACTCCCTTTAGATGCAGTTAACTCATGAACACCCATCATCTCCTTGGTGTCAAGAGTCTTGATCACAAAGGAATGATCCATCATAGCGTGTGTTCCAGGTTTTGGATGCAGTGTTGGAACACATCTCCTCCACTATTTTTCCTCTTTGTCTATCATCATAGACACATGCTGCTCATCTTCTCCATGTATAGGATCCCTGGGGCCTTCTTGCAAAGATACAAGAGCCATCATAGTGGAAGCAATAGCTTCAAATCCATTTCTCAATAAAAATAGATTCCCTCCTGCTATCACAGCACTGGAGGAACCTCCCAGTTCTACTTTTTTCTCCTCCTCATCAATGGAGTATGCCCCATCAGTAAGATATCCTTTTCTTTGATCTCTCATTGAGGAAAGGACACTCATATCTTCTTCATGAGAAGAATGATCTTGCTAAAGTAGGGCCTTTTCCCTCAGCAAGTCATGTAGCAGATCTTTAACCCTTCCAGCAATGTTCTGAAATGGAGTTATCTTCATGGATCTTCTTTCTTCTTTGAGTTGAAAAAACTCAGGGAAGCCTAAATGCTCTTTGAATATTTTAGACTGAGATTTATACTCTCGGAGGTAGTCACCAAGAGTCTCTTCCTCTAGTGTCTCTCCATCTTCTTCTCTTCGTGCAAGGAACGCAGGCATGCTGCAACATTGTAAATCAGATTGTTTGGCTGCATGATCACAGACACCAAATGAAGTAGTGGGGCTTCCCTCATGTGCAAACATCCCTAAGATATCTGCTAGTATTTCATTCTTCACTCCCCTGATTTCTTCCTCCAGCTCATGCAAAGCTTGAGAAAGAATGTTAGAGAACTCTACTCCTTTTATTCTTCCATATAAAGGGGTTTCAATGGTGTAATAAATTTTCTTCTGTCTCCTCCTATGATACCTCTGATCTCTTTCAGTGAGAGGTTCTCCTCCCCCTGAAGACATATTGGCTCAAAAAGTGCACAGGCTGTGCCAAGAAAGTTACTTTGATACCACTTAGGCCCAACCACTACACCAAAAGACTGGCCTATTAGTGAGGGCATCATCCTAGGGTGTTAAGGGTGGGGTGTTAAGGCCCACTAGAGCATCTGAGGGTGGGGACCCTTGCGCATTACCCCTCATTACACAGACCCCGGACACGTGGCTGCGGGCCCTACCCGCACACGGGACATTACAGCCCACCATGCTCCGCAAGTCTCGACCTCGAGACCTCGGCTCTGATACCACTTCTCCCTCTGAGTAGGAGGATCATCTTCTTCTAAATGCAACATGGCTATGGTTCTCTAATGAAAGCACAGGCTGTGCCAAGAAAGGAGCTTTGATACCACTGTAATATCCCAGAATTGGGATTGCACAACAAGCCTGCTGAAATAACGCAATTCTGGGAGATCTATGCATAGAAATGAGTTTGTAGCCCTATGATCCCTTAGATCAGCAGATCTGGATCCTATATCCAAAAGGGGAGAAAAAACAAATCAAACTAGGTGTGGTAAACAGATCTCCCACCACCTAGTCTAGCTGAAAAACACCCTACAAGAGGGGCTGTAGCTATGCACAATAAAATGCTTCAGAAATAACGCAATCTTGGAAAGAATGAGCAGGAGGCCATCACATAAGATCAAATTTTGAATATACAGTAGCAAATCAGATTTACAATGTTGCTCTTACATTATACAGTAGAATACATAAGACAAGAGAGAAGTAAATCTTCAAAAAAGAAGGCTACAACACATATATAAACTGAAAAATGGCTTAACAATGTTATTTTAAGGAGTTGCAACAGCTGAATATTTCATCTCAGATCTAGAGTAGATCTGTGTACAAAATATCAGATCCATTTCAGATCTGTACACTAGAAAGGCTCTATTACAAGATCCCCTTGGGGTTTTGACCAAATCATGCAATACAAAGAGTAGATCTGAGTTTTAAATAGCAGATCTGCAATATTATTCAGAAATTTTTGAAGATGACTTTACATTAAAATAGATCAGATCTATACAGAATATGGATCAACAAGTTAATCCATGGATCACCAAAGTGAAAGGCAAAGCCCAACACCAGAGATCTCTCATACAAAATGGGATCAAAACACCCTGCAAAACTTCCACTGAAAATAACGCAGTCCCTTAAGGGAAACTGCACTGTAGCTTGAATAACAGAGTTGGCCTGATGCTAGGATACAAATCTGAATCTCAAAACAAATGATGCACTCTTCCAGGAGGTTAAAAGACACATTCACTGAGAAGAGGCACCAATACAAGCTAGATCTGAGCAGATCTAGTATTCCACTTGCTACAACCTAAAAATAAAACAAACCCTCACTGGATCTGTGTTGTAGTTGGAAGTAGAGCTAGGCCAAATGCTTGATAGTGGATGAAATCAGCAAGACTCCTCCTAGAATCCTCAATGGAAGAGGTGAAATCCCTGCATAGGAACTCCAAGTGCTAAGCAACACTATTCTCTACTGAACAATAGAGAATGGTATTTGTCTAAATAGACAAGATACTCATAAATATAAATAATCAACAACCCTTTCCTTCTGTCCTCCTCCTCCTTTTATAAGATTAAAGCCTTGCCAAACCCTAAACCACCTCAATAAGTTAGCTCCTTTCACATGTGGAACCTCCATCTAAAACTGCGCTGTCTATCCATAAGGTTCATTGCATCTAGACTGCGTTGTTGACATGGTCAAAGTTGACCCCATCTCATGATTCAAACCCATTCACACCTGCAAGAGTTTATTTACATGGCCCAGATATGTCTCTGTTCACATAGGCATTGATTTATTTTGAAGTTTTTACAAGTTTTACATATCCTCCTTCACATTTTATTCATCAACATAAATATCAAAAGAAGACAAAGAAAAATTGAATATTCCATTAGCTTGGGCTAATTGGGAATATTACAGGCTTCTTGAGAGCATAAGGAAAAAAAGAGAAAATTTGAATATTCAGCTAAAAAATAACGCAGTTTCACTGCAACATTAGATACATAAAGCTGAATAATACATCATAGGGATGAGAATCCCTTCCTCTAGATTTCCAGGAGAAGGGTTGGCCCTTTCCCTAGGAAACTAGCTCAAAATCAGGAGCTAAAACCCTGCTATAGCAACTCTATGAAAAATGACGCAGTTCCTGCAAGGGACTGCACTGTAGGAGATGAGGGTCAATTTTTCCAACTTCCAAGATGTGAATGAGGCCCATAAATCTTCCTAGCTGATCTCTCAAGAGAAGGAAGGCACCCTCTACTGAGAAACAGACTCGGAAGTGGTGTTATCAAACCTTCACTGCAACACCCTACAACACAGCAATATTTTGCTACAGAAATAACAATGAGGCTGGATAATGGTGCTTGGCCTCAAGCCTGGATGTGGAGCAATATAGAAAAAAGCTCTCCCAAGAGGCCTCTCAAGGGAAGAGGTGGGATTCACACTTGGGAACACCCTGTGCTAAACAACACTGCAACCCTGCTAAACAGCAACAGGAAGCCAAGTCTAAACATACCAATATCAAATGATAATATCAAAAGCATGAATAACAAAGGCTCCCATCCTCTCCATATATATCAAGTGAACCTCTTCACATTGGGTCCCATACATATGTGCCATCAAGCTCATGCAAGTTGTCCTCCACCAAAACTGCACTGTTCAACAAGGAGATTCAATGTATCTAGACAACTTTGTTGACTTGGTCAAAGTTGACTGAATCAACATGATCCTGTCCCTATTCACACCTAAGGGTGCTCAAATTAGCTGCTTATTCTTCCTTCTTTCACATTAGGAGTGTCTTTATTGCTTCAAAAGAGGTTTCATGGGCCTCCTACCCATTTATTTACTAACCTAGTGATAAAACAACTCTAATATTCCATTTAGCTTGAAGGCTAAATTTTTGGAATATTACACCCAAGACAATCACTGAGGTAAGGAGTTTTGTGGGAGCTACCCAATATTGGAGGAAGTTTATTGCTAAATTCTCTTCTATTTCAACTCTAATGCATGCATTGACTAGTGTGAAAAAGGTATTCTAGTGGGGAGGCAAGCAACAAAAAGCATTCGATGCGTTGAAAGAGAAGATCAGTTTAGCCCCAATACTTGCACTACCAAACTTGAGACAACCCTTTGAGATTCAAACCGATGCAAGCGACTATGCCATGGGCGCAGTGCTTATGCAACATGGTAAGCCCATTTCATTTATTTTAGAAACTTTAAATGGTGAAGTGATTAAATATCCTAGTTATGACAAGGAGCTTTATGCGTTGGTTCAAAGTGTGAAAAATTGGAAACATTACTTGATGGGAAAGGAAACTATCATACACACCGACCACCAACCATTGAAATACTTGGAATCACAAACTAAGTTGCAACAATCAAGGCACTTTTGATGGATGGGTTTCCTACAACAATTCCACTTAGTCATCAAGTATAAGAAAGGTATACACAACAAGGTTGCTGATATGCTTTCTATGCCTATTGTTAGTGCAACTACTTTACTCATGCAAAACTATGTTTTGCATGAAAGTTATGTTGAGCAATATGCATTTGATAATGACTTTCAAGATGTTTATGAAAACTTGAGTCAAGGAAACCGAGTAGAGGAATTGGATTACCATGTACATAATAACTTGTTGTATCATTTGGGCAAGCTTTGTATTCCATAATGGGAGAGAGTGAATGTCATAAGGGAAGCACACACTTCTCTTATTGTTGGAAATTTCGGTGTAAGCAAAAAAGTGTCACATCTTCAATGGTATTGTTATTTTCCTTGTATGCTTGAAAGTGTGTCATGTATCATTAAAGGTTGTTCATTGTGTGTAGTCAACAAGCCTAGCAATAGGAAGTTAGGATTGTACACACCACTTCTCGTACCTTCATATCCATGGGAGAGTGTTTCCATGGATTTGTAGGAGGTCTTCCATTTTCAAAAAGAGGTCATGATTATTTATATCTAGTTGTGGATGGGTTCAACAAAATGTGTATATTAATGCCATGTAAAAAGAAAATCACAGTTGAAAAAACAACTCAACTATTCTTTCAACATGTTTGGGTTCATTTTGGGTTGCCCACATCCATTGTTAGTGATCGAGATTCTCGATTTGTTGGGAATTTTTGGTCAAGTTTGTGGGATTTTATGGATACCAAGTTGAAAAAGAGTACAATCTTTCATCCACAAACAGATGGTCAAACCGAAGTGGTCAATCAAACAATCATACATCTTCTTCAAGGATACTATAGAAAGCATCCTAAGTTGTGGAATGAACAGTTGCATTACATTCAACATGCTTACAATTGTGCAAAACGCTCCTCTACACAAACATCACCATTTGAGGCATGTGTTGGATACTTGCCTAGATCACCATTGGACTTGAGTTTTTCGGAGGATGTTGCTATTGATGGCCATAGCGACATAGATAAAGCCAAGAAGTTCATAGAAAAAATCCAATTGATACATCAAACAGTTCAAGATCAACTTGAAAAGAGCCAAGGCAAGTACAAAGCAGGGAACGAAGAGCATCGTGTAGATCACAAGTTCCAAGTTAGTGACTAAGTTTGGACTGACATTAGGAAAGGGAGGCTTCAAGGGGAGGGTAAAAAACTGAAACTAATCCGTTATGGTCCTTTCATAATTATGGAAAATATTGGTGACAATCCCTTCAAGTTAGATTTTCCTTCATACATGCAAATTTAATTTTTTGTTAATGTTGAGAAGTTAAGGTTGTATGAGCCTCCGTTGATTGAAGATTAAGGAGAACATGTTAAGATTCATTCCATTGAGGATTTTTCTCATGAATATCTTGATGAGCTTCAACAAGACACCATTCTTGACAGAATAACAAGGACATCAAAATGAGGGACTATAGGCTACCTTCGTGTGGGGCTCAAAGGAAAAAATCCAAGCAAGGCCAAATGGATTGACATTAGAAAGGTGAGGGAATTGTACCCTCATCTGCTAAAAATTTGAAAGCGATCTTTTGGTGTCAAAAAGCATCCAGTGGGGAGGAGTGATCAGGTGCTCAAAATTATGCTCAAAATTTTTATTTGTCAGAATGTTGTGGAACTTGAATGACTGCATAGATATCGTCGTGTTGAATCCGGCGCAACTCGTTTAGTGGAAAATCGACACCGTATGCTCCCAGAAACGTGTTTAGTCCACTTTTTCAAACATGCAATTTAAAAAAAAAATGCAGGGACAGCCCAATCAACAATCCATACTACTCACTGGGCATGCCCAGCTGTTAGGTTGATTGGTCAAATGGTATATTCTATGGAGAATGAGGTGGTACCAAGTGGCATGATGTCAGTGGTTGGTTGTGGTAGATTATGATTTGTTTATAGGCGGTTAATCACAAGCTACAATGTGGCATGGCTAAGGGCTGCCACATGGCAGCCAGAGGGCCACCAATAAGTTTTTTGAGGTCCGAGTGGAGCGGGCGAGAGTCAAACCCATGATCTCAAAATGCACAGTACAAAGCCTTACCACCATGCCACACATTGTTCTTATTTTTTTCTAAATAAGACTATTTCTATTATATGGCACATAAAAATACAGTTCGAAAATTTCCCGCCGGAGTTGCTATGCTAGCCAATTCCATTAGGTGTAGAGTTCAAAAGAAGAAAAATGGGACTGCCCCAGTTGGTGAAGCCAGTCCATAGATTGCTGCCCCGAGTGGGGAAACCAACATTTACAAAAATTGTCCAAAAAATTATCGTGATGTGCGGGCACAAGAAAAACATGAGAACATAAAAGTGAAACCTAGCTGAGGTAGGAAACCTCTTGAAATAGATTCTGAAGTGGTGAGACATGCTACTAGTCGTGTGGAGGAGGCTCTTCAACTATGAAGCAACCATAGTCATTAGAGGAGTCCTCTTATTTCTTCAACGACTGCACCATGGGCTTAGGCATTGTAGCAGAACGCACACCTGCATCCATAGCCTTATCATATGCTGCCGAGTTGTCGCTCCCTTCGCTGTTGGAGGAATGTGTGCCTGATTTGGTAGGCAGGGTCTCTAATTTCTTGGAACGCTGAGGGCAGGATGAGGATATGGTGGATTTTTTGAGACGTTTCCGAGAGCTAGAGCCAGCAGAGCTGGATGGGACATCCAGAAGACACACAGAAAGAGTCACGGAGACGAGAGGATGGACCAGAGAGCCATTGGAGTCGAAATTGAGCTGGTAAGCATCTGGATTGTCCTTATGGAAGGAGAGATGGCTTTCATCATGAAGGAGATAGGAGGGTGAGAGGACTGGCCTCTGTCACGGCCTCTTCAACATCACATTCTGTGCCTTTGAGGCATGTCATTGCAGGAGGGCGCTCAAGCAACGAGGGGAGAAGCGGAAAGATGGAAGGATGCCTCAAGAAATAGAGGAGGTGGGCAATGGACGTCGAGGGGCCTTGGACTAAAACTAACGGAATGGACAGAGAAACTCAAGCTGCAAGAGAAGACTGCAGGAGTGAAGGAGATGGGCGCCATGAAATAATGGGAGAGGCAGCAGGCCGAACGAGTGTAATAGCTCAAGGCAGATGGTTTAATGCTGGTAGTAGGTGAACATATACAATATTTAATAGCTTTTGGATGGAGTCCATGCGCAGCCATGTGGCTGTGCCATGCGCCTTGTGGAGGAGCTGCCACATCCCATTTCCTAACTATCACCCGCATCCAGGCACACATTGTTCTTATTATACAAAGGTTTGAAAATTTATGTTAAAGTGTACATGCGACAGAGTTGGGGGTGGAGGGGACCAACCCTGAGGGCTAGCCCCCACGCTATATGACACCACATGACCCGTAGCTGGAACCTAGGGCACACCGAAATCGCCATCTTGACTGCCACCGTCGCTATAACATGTGACCACTTCACTTAACCGTCGGGTGTAAGTTGTCTTCTCTGACCGCCACCAGATTGCGGTCCTTAACTACCTCTATAAGCCACCATGTGAGCATTGAAGTGCTGACCGTCGACGATTACTTAACCACTCAGAAAATTTTATTAAAAAAATATAAAACGTGTCAAATACATATAGTTTGATTTTCAAATTTAAGGCGTCTTTAGGTGTTTTAATTGCTCAAAAATTTCACCCAAAATTCTGGGAAATTATCACCTAGTTAGCTGAATTAAGGGTGAAATTATAGGACTGGTCCGGATTTTGGGGAAATTGTGGAGCGGTTAGTGGGAAAACTAGGGAGGCTCATAACTTCTCTATTTTTTGACCAAATTCGAAGTAGAAAGAGGCGAGCCAATCATTTTTGGGCATTCTGGAGCCATTAGAGGAGGTTTCAGGGCTGTTTGAGCATAGTAAATTTATGTAATCACACTTTTGAGCATAATAGAATAGGACCAAGCCATTGGAAGCTGGACTAGGAGATGTAGCCTAGGCGGGGTGAACTCCTTCATCATGTGTTGTTGTGATAATGTTTTGGTGATGTTCATGTCTGTTATATGATGTTGTTTAGTGTTTTGTTTATGTTAATTTTCTCAAGAAATTCACATAAAAAAACTCATGGTTAAACTTTCAAATTACTGCATAAATGCTCAAGAAATTTAACATATTCTGAAGAGGAATTTATCACATAAAAACTAATTTTCCCATTTAGATCAAGGGTTATACTAGTAAGAGGGAACACCAATAGTAGTAAGACTTTTAGATATCATTTTTGGGATTCAACTGTGTTAACTAAGTCATTCATCTATGCCAATTTCCATGAGAGGTAGTTGTAATTAACTAAAGAAGTGGGATTGAAACTATTGAAATGAATCACATAGCGTCAATCATCACTTCTGGGGCTTGCACTCGGTAATAAGGACTTCTCGGGAGGTCACCCATCCCATATCACCTCTGGCTCAAGCATGCTTAACTGTGGAGTTTTATCCACAATCATGCCCACTTAGCTTGCTACCCCATTTGCAAAACCTTAGCAAGTATTGTGCCTCATGAACCATTCAAGTAGAGCTCCCTTCGCTCTTTTGTATTTAAATATTGAGGGGTTTTCACAATGCATTATATTAGACATCATTTTGGGGATTCAACTATGCTAAGTAAGTTATTCATCTATGATACCTCAATACTTAAATAAAAAAGAGTGAAGGGAGCTCTACTTGAAGGGTTCATGAGGAACAATACTTGCTAAGGTTTTGAAAATGAGGTAGTAAGCTAAGTGGGCTTGTTTGTAGGGAAAAATCGACAGTTAAGTGCGCTTGATCCAGAGGCGATCTGGGATGGGTGACCTCTCGAGAATTTCTAATTACCGGGTGCAAGCCCTAGAAGTGATGACTGATGCTATTTGATTCATCTCACTAGTTTCAATCCCACTTCTTCACCCCTGTGAGCATCACTTAATGCAATGAGTGCTAAGTGGACTATTTTTGGCTTGAGGGGTCCTGACCATGGTTCGAAGGTTAAAGGTTTGCCAACAAAACCCTATAATACTGGCTCTTTCGGAAATTACCTACTTTCGTAGGCCAAGGTCTCACCCGAAGTAGTATGGGAGGGTGCTGGAACTAGGTTTCCGCACCCTGGGAGAGAGTAGGTAATTTAAGGCAGATATGTGTTGCAGCTTATTAGGTTCACACAGAATGAGTCTATTCGCAGCACATTTAATAGTATAATCATCACATAACCATAAAAAATCTATTATCATTAACAGATATAATCAATACATTCGCATCCACGTGCACATCAACAAATACCATCACAGAACATTATAACCGTAGCCAATTATAGATCACAGATACATTCACAGCTTAAATAAATATCACAGATGCATTTCAACAGTAAACACAATCAATCCAGATAGCATAAAGGTACTTCAAATATATTCCACATTCATTAGCATCAAAGATCCACTTACAACCCAAACATAGCTCCCACACACAGCCTAGCGAGGTCTGCACACAACAGGACTGAGGATCTATGCGCGCACGGATAGCAGGAGTCCTTACCCAAAACAACCTAGACAAATCTTAACAATTCACACATAGCGTCAATCTCATGTCTTTTTCTACCTACTAGACCCAACTATCTATCTATTTATAACATCGTACCCTTTGCTATTCGATGGTCCGCAAACAGTGGTTTACTGACCCTAGAGCTACCTTTTAATCCATTACAAAACATTAGGGGCTTTGACACACCCAAAAACCCCTACGCAAGACCGAATATTACCAAAAACGTAGCTTAGGGAGCCCCGTTCCTACAGGCCCCCAACACAATCTTGTGACTCGTCTCGAGTCACTGCGGCCATGGGGTTTGCATCTTCGCATGAATCTGCTTGATCGCATCAACCAGCGGGGGTAGCACTCCTTCGCTCTATACAATAGCATTCTGAGCAATATCCACCAACTTCTGTGAAGTTGGACCTTCTGTAGCAGCAATGACACTTTCCAAGGTCTGGTTCAGCTGCTTAACTACGATGTCTACTTCCTGAGAGAGCTGGAGGTTTTCATTGGCCCAAGGCTTGAGGTGGTCGCTGAGAACCTTATTTTTGTGGCGAAGCTCTTCAATGCCATCTCTAAGTGTGTGGCTGGTACGTAGTCGTGCCAGGCGCTGGGATGGAATCAAAGTGGACATAGTGGCTTCAAGCTATTCAAACTCTTCCTCCTTCTGGCGCAACTCTTGAGTAAAATCATGCAGGAGAGGGTCACGCTGAACCTTAGACCACAGCTGCATATCTATTTCCAAAAATTCTACGCCCTGAGTGATATGAGCTATGATGGCATTGGTGGCCCTTGTGACCAGCGCGGCTTGCTGGGCTCTTACCTCAGGTGGAGTTTTGGCTCCAATTTGGCCTGCAAGGCAACAATCTATTGCTCCATCTCTATTTTTACAGTCTGAATGTCAGTCCTTGACACTTTTAGGGTTGCAACAAGTCCTTCAATCTTGGCTTGGGGGGTAGTAAAAGCCGGGATATCCTCAGTTACATCTGCACAAAGCCTACTGATTAGGCATTCTAACTCGGTCTGCTGCGTGGCGGCAAGGGTGCATGCAGCCTGCGCCTGGGACACCCGTAAAGGTTGTAATAAGCTGCTGGTGCAGATATGCTCAACTGTACTGAGCTGCTGTTGTATCTCCTCGAAAAGGGATGCGTGGAGGACCTATAGTGGTTCATGCAGAAGTCGGGCTAAATCCAATTGTACCTCTGCGCAGGCCTGGAATTGCGCTCCTAAGGCAGGTGGGCTCAAGATGAATGTTGCGCGTTGCAGAGGGTAGAGGCAGATTTCCGTTGTGATGATCAATTCACTACTGGTTGCTGGGGGCAGCCTGGTCTGAATCATGCTTGTCTGAAGGGTGTCGGTTTTGAGCTACAGAGCTTGGAGCTCATACTGGAGTGTAGCGACTGTGGTGTTCTGTTTCTCTTCCAAATCCAGGCATTTATCCTTTAAGGTGAGGGTGACTGCATCTACGACCTCCTCCAGGTCTTCGTTTGTCAGATTAACTTCAGTCTCCCGACCCGGCCTTGTAGCTCATCGTTTCTTTCACTGGCCTTTAATAGGGTCACCAGTCCATTTCGTACCATGAGGGGAGTCAGCACCCTCCGCATACAGACCCTCTACATCCAGATCCTACTGCGAATCCTTCTGTGATTCCAGTTTCACACCCTTCTTAGAATTCTTGCCCTGTCCTTCTATCTCTTTAGTGGTGTCAGGCGCGGTAGTCTACTTGGTGCTCGTACCTGTAGTGTCGTGCGTACCTGACTTGAAGCCTAGTTTCCAGTGTGGAGGCCAAGTAGCAATAAGACGATCAATCTCTTCATCAACAACCATATATGGCAGTGATACCGACGCTGGATCCTTATAGTCCCGGATCTGCACATTGTACATCGTAACCTGGAATGCTGCGATGCTCTTATACTTGTCATAGATTGCTGGTGACATGCGCGATCGAGAGTGGGTTGCTGTTGTGGGCTGGTCTAAAATAAGACCTTGAAGACCTTATTCTCTTCAATGTTCTACTCATCCTTTGAGTCCCATAGATTCACATACCGCGCCCCTTCGTACATATCCGGCTCGAGCTCAGGGAGGACCAAGTCTTCCAGGGCTTCCCAGGTGACCAACGCGATGAGGAGCAGCAACCAGGAGTAGCAGAATGCCCTTCCATGATCCTGGGCCTCATAGGAATTGGGACCAGTTGAAGCAGACCCCTTTTTCACAACGTCCATCCAACTAAATTACATACGTGGGGACTGTGGCAACCTGGCATTTGCGCATCATTTTTCATGCTAACAGCATGGTGCCCATGCACGCATTGAGGTCACTAATAATGCTGATCATGAACCCCCTAGTGTTCCGTTCAATGTGGTAATCATCATGCACCTTATCAGGGATATTTTGTTCATATTTATTACCAACACGCTCCATGGGATTCAACCCCTTCATGGGAAGAGTCACCAGTAATACGGTGAATGAGCGCTGCATCTATGGGAATGCAGTCCTGGATCCACAAGCAGCCGTCATGGACCAGAGCTAGTAGCTGTCGCACAATTCGGTCGGTGATATTGTAGTGGCCAAAATGAGGCATCCACAATAGATTTAATAACCCTGAACCGACCAACCCACTTTCCCATGGCATTGGGACTACCTTCAGCACCTCATCCTCCAATACCCTTTTGAGATATAATTCCAATGCTAATTCAGGGAAGGCCTCTAGGTTGGATAGGTCATGATCGTTGAATTTGACCGTGTGAAGCTTGCCAAAGGATTCTCCAATGATGGGGACCTCACCCGGAATCAGAGGCATCTACAGATAGGCACGCATCCCATTGAGATTTTTAGGCATGCGTACCGAGGGCCTGCGGGGCTGAACATATGGTGGTAGCCAGTTTATTGGTTCTGCAATACGAGCTTCCTCCTAAGAAGATAGAGGTCTCTTTGATGGGTTAGGCGAACGTGCCTGGGGCACCCTTCGGGGAGACTTCACATTCCAAGGGGAGGTAAGTAGATTTCCTCCAGTCCATTTCGCTGTCCTCCCCTACCCTTGTTCCTGTGCTTTCCCCTTACCCTTCTTCTTTTCAACCTACTTTCCCTTTGTTGGCATGGACACAACCTCTTCATCTTCAGGGTTGAACTCTTCAACCTCATTAGTGGAGACCACGGTTTGCAATGATTCAACCAAATTAGTTGCAATCATTCTCGCTCAGAAGATAAATTCATGATTGCTACTATTAGAAGGAGTAGCTCGCCTAGACATTAACAAAGCGCAATAGTCATAGACTTTCACAAAGAATAAACTGTTCAAGATGCACGAAACCCCCTTATGATCTACCCTTCTACTTTTATAGCCTTGGAGATCAACCAACAATTGGATGAGGCTTATCATAAACTTACCATCAAGTAAATGGTAAAAAATCTTCGGAAATCGCCTCATTAATTGCCGACTGCCCACTCATTTCAATGGTAAAATTTTCTTTTTAACCAGTTTTACTATTCCAATGGCTATTTTTCGCAGCTGTGTATTACCCTGCGTGCCCAGTGCACCTCCCCGGCCTTCCAAACCTGCGATCGACCCCTGCGCTCCTAGCACACCTCCCCGAGCTTCCAGACCTACGAATGACCCCTGCACATATAACATACTTTCCTGTGGTTTTCTTCTAGCCTGCACGTATGCCATCCAATATAGCTATGCCGACCATATAGTCATTTGGTTCGGTACGGTTTAAGCTGGCTATCGTTAACATACCCTGGGACAGTGTCACCACACAGTGTGGCTAATCGTACAACTCCTTCGTTAGTGATTTCCTTTACCATATAAGGACCTAGCCAATGCTGATGGAACTTCCCTGCGTGCTTCACAAACTGGCTATCGTATAGCAGGACCAATTCTCCCTCTGCAAAGATCTTTTGTCGAATATATCGATCATGCTATGATTTTTCCCAGGCCTTCTGAACTTGATGATGGAAGTTAGAAATGAAACAATCTTCCTCCAAGGCCATGAGCTGTGCTAACCGCCCCTCCATGATATCAAGCTCTGCCATGTTCGTAAAGGCTGTGATGCATAGGCTAGGAACAATATACTCCATGGGCATTGTTGTAGCTCCTAGAGACAGCCCTGAGTTTTTAAAGACCAGTGCCTAGGACATCTTGAAAGGTAGAGGATTATAGAATACATTTCAGACTCAGTATTAGCTTCGGACTCTCTCTACCTTGTCAAATTATGTAAAACTTCATCACATGGGTGGGACCAAATGACCTTCGGATTGTAGCAAACTGTAAAGACTGTGTAAAGACGAGAAATGAATCTTCAACACATATATACTCAAGACAACTGAGAGACAGCTTTCATCGTAGAGGGCCAGGTTCTCAACAACATATAGATACTTTAGACAAAAGATATTTGGAGCATATAAAATAGTAGGGGAGTACTAACTATCAATGAAATGGTGCTCGGAAAACCAAATTCAACATGATATGGGCTTAAGAGCTAAGAATCCATACATATCCATTGATCTAGCAAGAGTAACATTTCACAATACTTAATACAGAGGAAATATGAATGATATGAAAAGCGAAACGACTTATCGTGTATGAGCCATATTTAAAGCAACAAGTACCAGTAAAACATAAGTATCAGACAGTGATAAATTCATACTCTAGCTGGCATGTTCCTCGCATTCCAAGACACGATAAAAGGAAATCGATAACAATGGAGATAACAATGACACAATATCACAAAGAAAGAATTACAAACTATACAGCATCAAGACTGGAATCCTCATACATAATCAGAACTTCTCTCCGTTGAAACCCCATGGGCTCTGTGTATTTGCATTTGTGATTCACAACAAGTATACATAAACTTATACACTGCAATTTTCTTCCGGAAGTCTGGAACCCGTTTTTCTCATTGGATTTACCTTATATAGGCTTCTTTCCATCTCGACGAGAAGATATTTTTCAGAAAAATATCTTCTTCGCATAAACAAAATTTGTTAAATGTCATTTTCAAAATAGCAAAATTCATGATGAGGAATTAGGCCTCCCATCATGTATGATCAGGCCCTCGGCCGTTTTTAAAAACAGAAAATTAAACAACTGTTTGGTGAAAAAGTAAAATGCAAGAGTGGGGAAAACAACCCACTCGAAACTTAAAATAAATTAACTGAGTAAAAGTAAAATAGGCCATTAAGGCCGAATCATGAGTTGACAAAGAATCACAGGTGCGGCTGAGTAGAGGCAGTTGCTGATTCAGGCAGGGGCACGCTTGCGGATGAACTGGCATGCTGGCTCAGAAACTGTGTGCACCTCTGCTGACTGTCCGCAGCTGGCTCGGGCATTGCTGAGAGTCCCTCCACCTCAACAAAGGCCTCAGTGAGGGCATAGAAACCTGCCCCAGTGGGAAGCTTGTGTTTAATCAAGTGGAGGAGGTTGAACTCTTTTCGCAGGGATGAACACCGGTTGATTTTGAGCCGAGCTTTGCCTCGTTCGAAGGTCAGCTTCGGTCTCTTTCTTTCAGCATGCCGTATACTCAGAGGAGCACGGCAGGGGCGGTCGGGTCCCAGCAGGAAGGGAGTCCAGCTGTAATGATCTCGCCCCATACCTCGTCGAATTGTCCAACGCTGGCGACCACTTGTTGGAGAGCTCTCGAAGCTGCGACTCGGGCCATCTCTTTGTTGATAATTTTGCGACACTCAATAGCCTCAGTGAATCGGCTAGGAATACCATGCTTCTCCATGTCATCTGATCCCAGCTCGTTGAGGAACGAAATGTACTCTTTGGCATGTTGGGCCCTATTAGACAGATCAAGGTCTGCCTCCTGCAGTTTCCTACTGAGATAGGGTATAGCAGACTTATGCTCCCCCATCGTCCTTAAGAAGCCCCATTGCTCAGTCACAACTGAGATTATATCTGACCAGATTATACTCCTAGCCTCGAGAAGGGTGAGATTTCCCTTTGCACGGCTTCTCATGTCTGCAATAGTTTTTTGTTGATCTGTCGTTGTCTTCTTCTCTTGCTCTATTTCTTTCTGCAACCCTTCGACTATTCTGGTGTTTTCGGCCAGATAGTTTTCCAGGTTCGTGATCCTTTGCCTTGCTGTAGACGCTTGCTTTTCCAATATCTCAATCTTAGCTCTTGCTGCGGACAATTGCTCAGACAACGAGCTAGCTCCACTTGACACCACAGTTGGCTGGCACCTGTGTGAGTCCCATCTAGCTTGTAGCTCTGTTGCTTTATTCTGTAACACGTTGATTGTTTCGGCCATCTTTTCTTTCTCCTCCCTTTCTTTTGATAGCTTGGCAGACAGTTCTGCTTTCTCTTGCTCCACCTGTACCAGTTCAGCCGTCTGGACATGGTGAGCGGCTGGTATACGGGCCTGACTTTTTGCCGATGCAACTTCCTTCTGCAGCTGTTCAATGAGAGCCGCCTGTGTATTTGTTCCCCCCGTATCTTTGCTCTTGATCAGGTCCTGGAGGACACGCACCTGATTTGCTCTGGCGCGGCAGCTAACTTGTTCGGCTGTCAAGGTAGCCCTCAACTGGTCATGTTTCTGCTCTAATTTCTTCAGCGCGAGGGTGACCTGCATCAATTTATCTTTCATCATATCGCATACCATCTGGAACAGGTCGCACATGTCATTGGCTGGTACCTTCTTCATGTCGATGGCAAACTCGAGCACCCGATAGCTAGGGACATCAGTATTAGGATCCAAGATAGCTTCTTCCATAGAAAATACCAGGCTTTCGGTGTCCGCGTTGATGGAGGCGGAGAGCCTGGTATGATACTTCTCAACATATCCCCCCAGCTCAGCTTTGTACTTGTCGCGGATCGCTTTATTCGCCTGGTCCCTTTCAATTTCCCTGGGCGAAGTATGCTCTATGATAGCCTGTGTGACCTCTGTGAAATCAGAAGAAGTGGTACTGTCTCTTAGCACCGTTATCCCGGCCTTGCCTTTATCCAATTTACCATACACCGTGAAGGGTTCCAGCAGTTGCTCCTCCCCTATGACCTCTGCCTCACTGGAGGTTGTTCTTTGTCTTTTGGGAGGCGGCGCTGCCCCTGAAGTACCTGCTTCTTCTCCTCCTTCTCCATCTGTGCCTCTATCGACATTCTCTTCCTCCCCTGTAGCAGATGAATCTGTCTCCATCTGCGAAAACAAGGGCCAAATTTCGAGGTTAGCCCTCCATTCCATAAATGGCCTCGGCTCATGCATGTAGGGTGCAGACCTATTCCTTTTCCTTTTGTTCGAGATAATTTTGAGGGGTCATAAACGACCCTTTCCCGGCCTTAGGTCCAGGACCTTGTGACATTTTCTCGGCTTGATCGGGAGGGCATATGTCTCGAGTTTACAACGAAGGGGCGATTTCAATGAGGAAGCCTTAGGATGTAGCCCTTCTTGGCGGGGAACAAACTGGGGTAGGTGGGTCTTGAGGGCTGCTTAGGATGATCGAGTGCATAAACATGTCGGACGGGAAATAATGACGTAGATAGGGGGAGCAACTTCGACTCCATAGACCCGAATTTCGGTGTAGTCCTCGAATAGAAACCAATCTCCAGTGCTCTGGGATTTTCCGGCTTGCAGCCAGCTTTTCATTTCTAGAAAGACCTGAGGGGAAGGCGAGTCATGAATAATGGTATAGGCTATAGACATGAAACTATTCCTGAGCGGGCTAACCCTCCCCCTTGGAAGTAATTGGCCTTGCAATTCCCGATCGAAAGGCCAGTCTGGAGTTGGGAATTCTCCAAGGTAAACTTTGTATCCCAGCCCCAGAGCCCTCAAACTTATATGGTGCGAGTACGAAGAGATAATACTAAAACCATTGAGCAAACAGGTAGGCTCATTTGTGAAAGCTCCTGGAATGGGGTTCGAGCAAGCTAGAGGAAAGAAGCGAGGAATATCTAAAACTACCCCTTTTTGGGACATGAGCCATAAAAAATGAACGCACACCGTGGAAATGTCTTCCGGACTCCCTACCCCCAACAGACCAGCAATCAGAGAGAGAATGGGCCAAACCTCTTCAATGAACAGACTTAATGGGAACGGCTCTACGGTGGGAAGAGAAGTAGCCTGGTCGACGGTTATAAAGGAAATGAAGGCTCGCCGGGCCTTTCGTGGCTGTTTGATAAACTGGGCTGCCACGACCTCGTCCTTGAAACTAACATATGTGGCGTTGGTAGGGAAGCGGAGGGCTTGCTTGATGACATCGGGAGAAAGGGAAAGAACCCTGTTCCCCTGAGGGGAAGTGAAGGTGCTAGGTTCTGCGTCGAATTCCCTCTACAAGGCAGTGTTAAATCCCCTGTTTTAGACACAGAGGAAATTTGATGGTATAGGCCCGACACGACTACCCGGTAGCGGTCTGTGTTCTTAAGATGGCGACTAAAAAGAAAGGGTTTAATGTTGCGGATGTCGAATGGGTATTTAGGGTCACAGATACCCGCCTGCAAGTCAAGGAGAGGGTCGAAACCGGGGTGATTCCTAGATTCACGGACCTGGGGGGTTTCTGGTTCACTCTTCTTTGGCGTTACCCTTCCCATGGCCTGCATTCAAAAATTTTGAAAAAGCGAAAGGAAAACAGAGGGAGAATGAATAATGGAATACCTGAACGGAAGGTAAGTCTGCTCGGGAAAGTAGCGCGGGAACTACGTATTGATTGGGGTAGACCGAGAGACTGCTCTTTCTACTTGATATGCAAGTGAAAGGAATACAGACCTTTTGCGGAGCTAAATACTGAGGGAATGTTATCTCTGGACTGGGTAATTTTAGGTAAAAAGACGGATAGATAAAACTAGTGAAGGCAAGTGTTTTAAGGACACTGACAGTGAGGCACGCGGCGCATAAGGATTGGGTGTGTCAGAGTGCAGGTGGGCGCCTCGTGCCGGGTTTAATACTGGCATGGGTCTCAGTACCAGCTGACCTAAAAGACTTTACCTTACCTTTTTACCGTATGTGTTGTATAACTCCTGAAACATATGAGCTCTTATGCAGATTAAAAACACATCCTGCCCATCGTGAGGGTCCACCCCTTGATTTTCCATGTCACCACACTATGCGGCATGCTCCCGCCACCTCCTTCTAACCTTGAGTCCCCACCATGCTACGCTGTCACAATTCCGCGGGGGTATGGATCTCCTCCTTCCCTCGCTGCTCGACCCCCTCGGAATTTCCCTCGTGCGTCCTCACGTGGCAGAAATTTCTTTTAGTACATAGGGTTTACGTTTAGTGCAGTGTTCCATTTCCTTTTATATATCCCGTTAGCCTTTTGGCTTTACACTTCATCCTTTTTGTGTTAATTCCCTATCGGCTTTAACGCGCGTGGCTTTCATTACCTTGTATCCTTTCGACCCACCTTTGAAATATTTCGCCCCTTGATACAAAGTTTAATACATGGCTTGTCAACCTTTTAATACACCCATGACTAATGTTAGAGATTGAACAACATTGGCTCCACCTAGGGATGGCACGTTTGTCCCTGAACGTGTCGAGAACTACACAGACTGCCTGTTTATCTTGTGTGAACGTCAGCTCTCCAGCACTTGTGACTTCTCTCTGGACAAATCATCATGACTCATGCATTATTCAATTCAAAAATGAAAACAACAGCTAACGTACAATATAATACAATCAGGCTTTTTCAGCCTGCTTCAGAACTGAAAATACGGTTTGAGGAACTGCCCATTTACAGGGGTGTCAAGCAGATCTCCCTGCAAATTCTCCAGCTTAAAAGTATTGTTGCCACCTTCCTCTGCAATTTTGAAAGGGCCGAACCAGAGAGGATCGAACTTACCATGCTTGCCTTTATCAGCCCTTCGAACATCCCACCTGAGCACTAGATCCCCTACCTACAGACTTCTGTCTTTAGCACGTTGATCGAATAGCTCTTTCATCTTCTCCTGGTACTCTACTAGCTTTTGGTTTACCTGATTGCGAGTTTCTTCGAGCTCTACCAGTTGATTAATTCTCCTGATAACATCATCAAGTTCCTCCTGGCTCTCCTGCATAAATCGAGCCACTGGCAAGGCCAGCTATATAGGGAAGACAGTTGCTCATCCATATACCAACTCGTATGGAGATTTCCCAGTTGCTCTTTTGCTGGTAATTCTGTTTGCCCACAGAGCGAACTTCAGCTGAGAATCCCAATTCTTCTGGTTCTCGTTGATAGTCTTCTTTAGTGCTCGGACCAGAGTTTTGTTTAAGGACTCTGCGAGGCCATTTCCTTGGGGGTAGTAAGCTGTAGAGTGACCCAATGAAATATTATATTGCTGGCAGAAATTCACAAATTTTGTAGATTTGAAAGCTTGCGCATTGTCAGTGATTATTTTAGCGGGGCAGCCAAACCTGGATATAATATTCTCTTCCATAAATTTCATTATAACTGTGTCTGTAGCATTTCTTGCAGGTATGGCTTCTACCCATTTCGTGAAATAATCCGTGGTAGTCAGGATCCATCTATGCTGGCCGCTTGAGGGTGGGTGAATTTCGCCTATAAAATCAATTCCCCACTGTTTGAAGGGTTCGTCCACATGGACGGGAATCAAAGGCAGAGCTGCGAGTTTCTGTTTTTCTGCAAATTTCTGGCATTTATCACATGCCCTGACCCAAGTGAAGACATCTCCAAACAATTTTGGCCAGTAGAAACCAGCCTTCAGGATCTTGTGAGCGGTAGCCCTCCAACTGTAATGGCCCCCACATATACCTTCGTGGAACTCTGCTATAATACTTCCCACCTCTTCCTCGGTCAGACATAAGAGCAGGATGCCTGAGGGATCTCTCCAGTACAGCTGGCCGTTTGCAACCATATATTTATGTGACTTCAACCTCAGTGCCCTGTATTTAGCCTTCTCGCAGCTAGGTGGACAGCTTAGTGTTAGGAGGTACTCCACTATTTCCTTGTACCACTGGCTGGTGAGGTATTTCATCTGTATCTTCTGGGAGGCTATCTCCACTCCCTGCGGTTTTTCATTTTCCTCAGAATATTCGTTTGCTGTCATAGACAGATTGATACCCAAGGCTTGGAAATTTGACTCAGATAGGATCTTGGCTAGACCTTGCCCCTTGATTAATTTGGTAGGACGAATATCTAACTCATATTCCTGTATCTTGGCTATCCATTTTCCTCTTTTTCCCTCACTGTCCCCTTGGATGAGAATGTCCTTAACAGCTGCTGTAGGAACAAATGCAGTGATATGGGACTGTAAAACATACATTCGGAAAGCCTTGAGGGATTTCACCAGAGCATAGGCTTGCTTCTCCAATATGTTATATTTGAGCTTGGCATCACGCAGTACTTGGCTGAAGAATGCAATTGGCTGCTCATAGCCTTCCTCGTTTTTCTGCAACAGAACTCCAGCCACTGTGTGGGATGACGCAAAAGAAAAAATCATAAAAGGTTTGGAATAATCGGGCCCGGCCAATACAGGGGCTTCAGCAAATGCATTTTTGATTCTAGTAAAGGCCTCTCTTGATTCTGATGACCACTTCACTTCATTGTTCTTTTTTAACATGTCGGTGATGTGCCTAACTATCTCAGCATAGTTAGGGATGAACCTCCTCAGAAAGTTTATTCGGCCTAAAAATACTTGAATTTCCTTTTTGTTTCTGGGCAGGGAAATGCCATTTATAACTTCAACTCTTTTAGGGTCTATCTTCACTCCATCTTTGGTTACAATGTGCCCCAAGAGCTTGCCCTCTTCTAGTGCAAACAGGGACTTCTGTGGGTTAAGGTTCTGCGCAGGTGTTCTATGTGCTCTACATCATTCTTTGAGAATACAGTAATTTCGTCCAGATATACCACCACAAACTGGTCCTGCTCTCCAATAAAAGCAATATCCATGGCCCTCTGAAAAGTGGCCCCTGCGTTGATCAGCCCAAAAGGCATTCTGGCATACATGAACGTTCCCCATGGAGTGGTGAAGGCTGTCTTCTTTTGATCTTCTAGTAATACTGCCACCTGATTGTAGCCCGAGAACCCATCCATCATGGACATCCGGGAAGCTCCAACCACTTTCTGCAAGATATGGTTCATTTTAGGCAGCGGGTAATTATCCTTTAGGGATGCCCTCTTCAGGTTCCTGAAATCAACACATAACCTTATTTCTCCATTCTTCTTTCGCACCAGGACTAAATTGGCCACCCACTCATAATATCTCAATGGCACTATAATTTTAGCCTTCAGCAGTTTCTTTATTTCTTGCTCAATAGAAGGCAACAATAGGGGGTTAATCTGTCTGAGTTTTTGCTTATGTGGTTTTGCATCTCCCTTCAGTGGAATCTTATGCTGCATAATGCTGACATCAAAAGTTTTTAGGTCTTGATATGACCAGGCAAACACATCTCTGTAGGCCTGGAATAACTTTTGATACAGCTGTTTGTATTCCCCCGGGACCTTCTTTGATAACTTCACAATTTTTGGATCCTCTTTAGTGCCCAAATTGAGGTCTTCGACCTGATTCTCTGCCACCACTTTATTTGGCTGTAAAGGAACATCATTTTTGTTAAACAGCCTCTCTAAAGGCACTAGCCCTCGGGGAATGACATTCCCTTTCAACTGCAGAAATTTGTGGCCGGCTATTCTCTCTTCCAGCTTATCTTCTGGGATGTCTCCAGTCTCTTCCTCACAACTGTCAATCTCCATGTTGGAAAACTCCCCAACAGTTTCTAGGAATCTCTTCACCTGCTCCTCATCTTCAAACACTTTCCAGTGCTTGACATTATCTGGGATTGAAAGTCGGTACCTTACTTCGATTTCATATCTCAGAAGAGGGTTCTGAGGTGGGCGGAAAGTACTAGCGGCCACTGCCAAGGAATCTGCCATCCTGTTCTGTTCTCGAGGCATGAATTGAATTTTGAAGGCCAAGAAGGAGTTCTCTACAAGATCCCAAACTTCATTTCTATAGGCCTTTAGCCTAGGATGTTTGGCTTGGCACTGATTTCTCACTTGTCTGACTACCAATTCAGAATCTCCTAGCACCTTTAGATTTTGTATGTTCATACTCCTTGCTGTCTGCAGCCCCAATATGAGTGCTTCATATTCAACCACATTGTTTGTGGCCTCATATTCCAGCTTGAAGGACAAGGGGACCCATTGACCCATAGGTGAAATTAGCAATACTCCAGCTCCATTTCCTTCCCTGGAATTTGCCCCATCAAAATGGAGTGTCCAGATTTCAGATCCATAGTCCTGCACTGATGATTCAGCCTTTATCTGGCAGAATGAGGGCTCATGGGCATATTCTTGATCTTCTTCCAACATCAAACACGAGAAATCCCCGTCTCGGCTGTAGACTGGGGAATTAACTGAATCACCTGCCTTGGTGACTGTTTTGACAAATCTGGTTTCTCAATACAATCTCCTCTCTTGGCCACCAAAGACAGGGATAGTGGCATAGGTCAGGTCCAGCTAAATTGATCCTCCGATTCTAGTTCCCCAAGACCTTGACAGTAGCATACCGAAGCGGGCCGGAATGTCAGCCACTACAATATCCATCACCACACTTTTGACAGGGATCTGAGCCAGATTAACTGCCAGATCTTTAATCATGCCCAAACATTTCACTCTTTTGGAGTCAAAAGAATAGAGGTCTTTGTATGGGCGAGTGATTTGGAGTCCCAATTTCTCCATGACAGATAGGGGCATGAGGTTGTGAGATGCTCCTGAGTCTAACATACAATTATGCAACAATAGATCATGGATCACTAAAGACACATAAAAAGGAGGTGTGGAGGGATATAACTCTTCAACGTGTGGACCGAAAACTACCATAGGTCTTTCCTCTTGCAAGTTAAGACTATTTGGAATGTGTGATGCATCAGGAGGAGAGATGAGGAAGTGACCTGTGACTGATAAGCAGGTTGTTTCAATAACTCAGACAGAGGAACTGGTATTTTTACTTTTTCAAGCTCTTTTTGTAAACAGAAGACAGATGAAGGCTTATCCACTGACACTTCTTTTTCTTTTGACTCTTTACTTTGCAGGGGGAGGCTTAACTTCTTTTACGGTGGGCTTATCATTAGGGGATACAGCTACTTGTGAAGACAAAGGTATTTGATTATCAGATTGCATAGATTGGTTAAGGGGCCTCTTACCTTTTTCTGGGGGTTTTTGAGTATTGACCTCCTTCTGTGCAGGTGCTGCCTTTTGGGGTGTGTCCTCCTCCTCATCTTGAGTGCGGGTTCTCTTTCTGGAGGACCTGAGGTCATATTTTCTATTGAACTGGGCTTGCATGAAGTCAACGAACTGTTTACAGTAATCATCAATCTCAGGCTCTTCAGTATCCTCGTTGTTCTTCATTTCTGAGTGAGCTTGTAGATCCCCCTCCTCACTTTCATGTACAGGACATTCTATATCATCACTGTCTGAGAAGACAGGGCATGCCTCCTCTTGTTCGTAGGCAAGATCTTCAGGAGAAGCCTCTACTTGCCCCTCCAAGTATAGAGGATGCGGTACCTGATCTTGTTGCTCCTTCTGTCCTCTCTACAGTAACTGCAAGGGTGGTTTCCTGTATTGAGGATTGAATCCCCTGTTTGGAGCATTCTGGAAATTCTTTGGGGGTGAATTCTTGGCCTCCATCTCAAGCTTGACCAGCTTACTCTAGAGATTCTTGATCATTCTATTCATTTCCTCAATCTTGTCATTGGCCGAATCTCTTTCTTGGCCTAAGGTGGATACTTCCTCCTTTCCCCTTCTTCTGGTATCGTGTTCTTGTTTCCCTTTGGATTTTCCAGTCGAGACAAAGTTTGCTTCTATCTCCAACGCGTCTGTCTGTGCATCATCCAGAGTGGCTAGCTTTCTCTCTCTCAATGAGAAACCAAATTCAGAATCAAATGCTGCCACAAAAACGACCTTGGCAGCGGTCTGATGAGGCTTCATCTCGGCGGGGAGACTCAGGTACAATTTGTTAAATCTTCTGATAAACTCTGATACCCCTTCATTGTGCTTCTTTTTCAGAGTGTTGAAATCGGTAAGGACATTACCGTGATCTTTCTTTTCCCCCCACTTTTTGATGAAAGTGTCCTCCATTGCCTCCCAAGTGTTGATGGAACGAGCTCCGAGTGTTTTGAACCATTTTCTGGCTTCCCCATCTAAGGATTGCACGAACAGCCTTAGAACTACGTCCAGATACTCCACATTAAAATTCTCCGCGAAAGAGCAGAAAATTTCGACATGTTTCTGGGCCTCAATGTCATTCTCACCACTAAATCTGGGCAGAATCTTTAAATAATCCTGCGGCATGTCATTTAGTACTGCAGGTAGCTCCAAAGGAGCGTATCTGTTTTGCAGGAAGCCAGGGAAATTTTCCATTGGGGGAGGTGGAGGTAGTACAAGAGTCTGAGCTGTAAGAGGAGGAGGAGAAGGTGGAAGTGAAGTATGGATAATGATGGGGATGTAGTGAACAACGGCTTGAGGGGTTGACGAGAATGTAGGGCTGTGAACAACAGCTATTTCAGTAACTTCCTTAATCTCCTCACTTTCAGGGGTAGGGTGGAAAGAGTAATGCAGAGTATAGCTAGACTCGGCTTCGTCTTTGATATGGGCGCCTCCCCCAGGTGGGCTCTCTGAATAGTAACCAGTATCTCTTATGATAGGGTTAGGGCCTTGTATTTGGGCGATTTGAGAGGAAGAGGATGGAAGATATGGAAATTTTTCTAGGGAGAATTCAGGAATCTTGGTATGAACTGATTGCCTTTCCCTCTAGCCTCTTCTATGTAGGATTATTTCTAGGTCAGACACAGAGGGTGTCCTTGACTGAGATGTATCTGACCTTAGGTGTGTCTTACGGGGAGCTAGGACTGCAAACAGGTTTAACTGTAAAATGATTGTGGAGTCGCCAAGGTGAGGGATGCACAACTCTCAACTCTTCGTGCTCACCTAACTGAAGAGTGAATGGATTTTGTCGAGGCCCAGGGATCTTAAATTTCTTCAACGCACAACTCTCAACTCTTCGTGCTCACCTAACTGAAGAGTGAATGGATTTTGTCGAGGCCCAGGGATCTTAAATTTCTTTAACTTCGTCCTCGGCAACGATGCCAAAAAGATGTTGTAGCTCCTAGAGACAGCCTAGAGTTGCCATAGACCAGTGCCTAGGACCATCTTATATAGCAGAGAGTCAAGACCATTTAATAAGAATAATCTCAGCAGAACCAGGCTCTCATACTATTTCTTTGCAGATGGGAAAATTAGATTTAAATGGTACCAAATACTTCAGAAGCTCAACGCTGAAGGAACCGTAATGAATGGACAAGATGTTAAGCTCCAATATAAATGCATAAGACAATTCCAAGACAGTTCGCTGTAATAAGGGCTGGATTCTCAATACTTCACAGAGAATGATGATTGAAGGACGTCTACTGAATACGTAGAATAAAGAGGATATTTAACTGTTATAAAGACAATATTTAGAAACATATGCTAATATGTGGTGGGCTTAAGCAACCAAGAATCCACACACGATAACAGCATTTGTAAATAACACCTCATAGCAGCCAATATAGTAGAAAAACGGATGAATCGAAAACGAGACAGCATATTACACCTGAGCCATATTTAAAGTGTCAAGAAGCCTATGATGTAAGTATCAACAAGGATAAATTTATATCAGAAGAAACAGACTACTCGCATTCCAGAATGTAATACCAGATATATGGATGTAAGCGAAGTGAATGACTACACTATAACACACAAGAGAGGATTACACACTGTAAAGAACCAAAACCAGAATCCTTATCAAAGACAAAACTCCTTTTCATTGAGGCCCTACGGGCTCTTTGCATTCATATTAAAACCTCTACAAAAATTGCATACAAGAAGCTCTTACACAGTCAATTCTTCAGAAATTTTGGAACCTTTCTTTCTCATTTGATTTACCCTATATAGGCTTCCTTCCATCTCAGCGAGAAGATATTTTTTGGAAAAATATCTTCTTCGCATGAACAAAATTTGTTAAATGTCATTTTCAAAACAGCAAAACTCATGATGAGGAATCAAGCCTCCCATCATGTATAATCAGGCCCTCGGCCGTTTTTAAAAACAGAAAATTAAACAACGGTTTGGTGAAAAATTAAAATGCAAGAGTGGGGAAAACAACCCACTTGAAACTTAAAAGAAATTAACTGAGTAAAAGTAAAATAGGCCGTTAAGGCTGAATCATGAGTTGACAAAGAATCACAGGTGCGGCTGAGTAGAGGCAGTTGCTGATTCAGGCGGGGGCACGTTTGCGGATGAGCTGGCATGCTGGCTCATAAACTGCGCGCACCTCTGCTGACTGTCTGCAGCTGGCTCGGGCATTGTTGAGAGTCCCTCCACCTCGATAAAGGCCTCAGTGAGGGCGTGGAAACCTGCCCCAGTGGGAATCTTGTGTTTAATCAAGTGGAGGAGGTTGAAATCTTTCCGCAGGGATGAAACAATCGTGTCGGCTTTGAGATGAGTTGCTTTACCCGTCTAAAGGTCAGTCCGGGCTCTTTCTTCTTGCAAGCGTGCTGTGTATTGGTCCAGGGGCAAGAGTACGGCAGGGGTGGTCGGGTCCTAGCAGGAAGGGAGTCCAGATGTCATAATCTCGCAGGGAGTCCAGATGTCATAATCTCGCCCCATACCTCGTCGAACCGTCCAACATTTGTGACCAGCTGTTGGAGAGCCCTTGAAGCTGAGACCCGGGCCATCTCTTTGTTGATAATTTTGCGACACTCAATAGCCTCAGTGAATCGGCTAGGAATGCCGTGCTTCTCCATGTCGTCTGGTCCCAGCTCGTTGAGGAACGAAATGTACTCTTTTGCATGTTTTGCCCTGTTAGACAGATCACGGTCTGCCTCTTGCAGTTTCCTACTGAGGTATGGTATGGCAGACTTATGCTCCTCCATCGTCCTTAGGAAATTCCATTGCTCAGTCACAGCCGGGATTATATCAGACCAGATTATGCTCCTAGCCTCGAGAAGGGTGAGATTTCCTTTTGCACGGATTTTCATATCGGTAATAATTTTCTGTTGATCTGCCGTCATCTTCTTTTCCTGCTCTATCTCTCCCTGCAACCCTTCGACTATTCTGGTGTTCTCGGCCAGAGAGTTTTCCAGGTTCGTGATCTTTTGCCTTGCTGTAGACGCTTGCTTCTCCAATATCTCAATCTCAGCTCTTGCTGCGGACAATTTCTCAGGCAACGAGCTAGCTCCACTTGACACCACAGTTGGCTGGCAGCTGTGCGAGTCCCATCTAGCTTGTAGCTCTGCTGCTTTATTCTGCAACACGCCGATTGTTTCGGCCATCTTTTCTTTCTCCCCCCTTTCTCTTGATAGCCTGGCGGACAGTTCTGCCTTCTCTTGCCCCACCTGTACCAGTTCAGCCGTCTGGACATGGTGAGCGGCTGGTATGCGGGCCTGAATTTTTGCCGATGCAACTTCCTTCTGCAGTTGCTCAATCAAAACCGCCTGCTGGTTTGTCTCCCCTGTATCTTTCCCTTTGATCAGGTCTTGGTAATAACGCACCTGATTTTCCCTGGCGCGGCAGCTAACTTGTTCGGCTATCAGGGTATCCCTCAATTGGTCATGTTTCTGCTCTAACTTCTTTAGCGCGAGGGTGATCTGCATCAATTTATCTTTCATCATATCGCATACCGTCTGGAACAGGTCACACATGTCGTTGGGTGGTACCTTCTTCATGTCGATGGCAAACTCGAGCACCCGATAGCTGGGGACATCAGAATTAGGATCCAGGATGGCTTCTGCCATAGACATTACCAAGCTGTTGGTGTCCGCGTTGATGGAGGTGGAGAGTCTGGTATGATACTTCTCAACATATCCCCCCAGCTCAGCTTTGTACTTGTCACGGATCGCTCTATTCGCCTGATCTCTTTCGATTGCCCTGGGCGAGGTATGCTCTATGATATCCTGCGTCACCTCTGTGAAATTAGAAGAAGTGGTGTTGTCTCTTAGCACCGTTATCCCAGCCTTGCCTTTGTCCAACTTCCCGTACACCGTGAAGGTTCCAACATTTGCTCCGCTCCTATGACTTCTGCCTCGCTGGAGGCTGTTCTTTGTCTTTTGGGAGGGGGCGCTGCTCCTGAGGTACCTGCTTCTTCTCCTCCTTCTCCGCCTATGCCTCTATTGAAATTCTCTTCCTCCCCTGTAGTAGATGAATCCGTCTCCATCTGCAAAAACAAGGGCCAAGTTTCGAGATTAGCCCTCCATTCCATAAATGGCCTCGGCTCATGCATGTAGGGTGCAGACTTGTTCCTTTTTCTTTTGTTCGAGATAATTTCTAGAGGGTCATAAGCCCAGATTTTTCCCAGCCTTAAGTCCAGACCTTGCAGCATTTTCTCAACAATCGGGAGGGAAAGTCTCGAGTTTACCACGAAGGGGCCGATTTCGATGGGAAGCCTTAGGATGTATCCCTTCTTGGCGGGAACAAAATGGAGCTGGTCGGCCTTGAGGGCCTGCCGGATGTATTCGAGTACATAAAATTTTCGGACAGGAAACACTGGCAGCCGGTAGGGGGCAACTTCGGCTCCATAGACCCGAATTTCGGTGTAGTCCTCGAATAGAAACCAATCTCCAGTACTCTGGAACTTCCCGGTTTGCAGCCAGCTTTTCATTTCTGGAAAGACCCTAGGGGAAGGCGAGTCATGAATAATGGTATAGGAAATAGACATGAAACTATTCACAAAACTAGAGTAACCCTCCCCCTTAGGTAATTGACGCACAGAGAAATTCTAGTCGAAGACTGGTCTGGGTTGGGAATTCTCAAGGTAAACTCTGTCTAGCTCCAAACCCTCAAACTTATCGGCGTGCTGGTACAAGAAGAGATAAAAAACCATTGAAAAGAAATGGAACTGACAAGTTTGTGGAAGCTCCTGGAATTGGGTTTGAATGGTTGTGGAGAGGAAACCATGAATATCTAATACCACCCCTTTTTGGGACATGAGCCATAAGAAATGGACGCACACTGTGGAAATGTCTTCTGGACTCCCTACCCCTAAAAGGCCAGTGATTAGAGAGAGAATGGGCCGAACCTCTTCAACGAACAGACTTAATGGGAACGACTCTACGAGAGGCAGGGAAGTAGCTTGGTCGACGATTATAGAGGAAATGAAAGCTCGCCGGGCCTCCCGTGGTTGTTTGATGAACTGGGCTGCCAAGGCCGCGTCCTTGAAACTAACATATGTGGTGCTGGTAGGGATGTGGAGGGCTTGTTTGATAACATCGGGAGAAAGGGGAAAAACCCTGTTCCCTTGAGGAGAAGTGAAGGTGCCCCGATGTTCGTCGAAAACATCTCTGAGCCAGGTGATGAAATCGACCACAGAATGAACCTGCGGGGCAATTTGATGGTATAAGCCCGACACGATTACCCGGTAGCGGTCTGTGTTCTTAATATGGCGACTGAAAAGCAAGGGTTTGATGCTGCGGATGTCAAATGGGTACTTGGGGTCATAGATACCAGCCTGCAAGTCAAAGAGAGGGTCGAAACCGGGGGGATTCCTAGATTCACGGACCTGGGGGGTCTCTGGTTCATTCTTTTTTGGCGTTCCCCTTCCCATGGCTGACATTCAAGAATTTGAAAAAGCGAAAGGAAAACAGAGGTAGAATGAATAATGGAATACCTGAATGGAAGGTAAATCTGCTCGGGAAAGCGACGCAGGGAACTCTGACAATGATTGGGGTAGACCAGACGCTCTTTGCTACTTGGTATATGCCGTAGACGGGAACCTGCGACCTTTTACTGGAGTGAAATACGGAGGGAATGTTATCTCTGGACTGGGTAATTCGAGATAAAAAGACGAATGGATAAAACGAATGAAGGCAAGTGTCCTAAGGACACTGACTGTGAGGCACGCGGTGCATAAGGATTGGGTATGTCAGAGTGCAGGTGGGCGCCTCGTGCTGGGTTTAAGGCTGGTACGGGTCTCGGTACCAGCTGACCTAATAGACTTTACCTTACCTTTTTACCGCATGCGCTGTATAACTCCTGAAACATAAGCTCTCGTATACCGCTTAAATACATAACCTACCCACCGTGAGGGTCCACCTTTCGTTCCGCCACATCGCCACACCACACGGCATGCTCCTACTACCTCCTCCTAATATTGAGTCCCCACCATGCTACGTGTCACAATTCCGCGGGGGTCTGGATCCCTTCCTTCCCCCGCTGCTCGACCCCCTCGGAATTTCCCACGTGCGTCTTCACGTGGCTGCAATTTCTTCTAGTACATCGGTCTTGCGTTTAGTGATGCGTTCCCTTTCCTTTTATATCTCCTGTTTGATTTATGGCTTTACACTCCATCCTTTGCGTTACTTCCCCATTGGCTTTAATACACGTGGTTTTCATTGCTTTGTCCCCCTTTCGACCCACTTTTGGAATATTTCGCCTTTGATATAAGGTTTAATACATGGCTTGTCAACCCTTTAATACACCCATGACTAATATTAAAGATTGAACAACGGGTTCAACAAATGACAGTCTAATCAATCAAAGAGAGGTTTTAGAGGTGGAGCTATGGCTAGCCATGAGTAAGCAGGGCATACCGTGAATCATACTTAGCATGCATAAAACCATAAATGAAACAAGCAAACAATATTCTTCAGTTATCAAAGAGAAATCAAGGATTCTTTGATATGACTAAGAAGGAAGAAAACATAGAAGCTATAAAGAAATAGGAAATTTGAGGTGCCTCCAAGGGCATGTCTCAAATCTATTCTCTATTGTCTTATAGCAAGCAAGAACATGGAATTATGAATGAAAACTAAGAAGCATAACAGAGAGGGACACTATACCATTTTACCAAGTCAAGGAATCCAACAACAGACCTCCTTCATCATCCAAAAACATTCAAGAAAATATCCAATGCATGAGACAAGTGTTTCTTCCAAGCTTGTATAACCTTATATTGCTTCTATTCATCAATTTTAGCCTTGTTTACAATGAATTCTCTTGGAATATATAGGCCAAGATGAGGGAAAACCTCCTAGTGCAACTTGCAATCTCATTGGCCCATCAAAAATATCTGATTTTTTCCTTGAGGCTTTGCAAAGCCCAAGGCACAAAATATCTAATAAAATATCTCAAAAATTATAAAAAAGGAAAATATATTGAATTTTCATAACTAATCATGCTGAAAAATAGCTAAACTCACATGAGGAAAAGTCACTTTAGAAAGGTACATTTTTCACAAAAATACTTAAGAAATATATCAGCAGAAAGTCCCCTGTCTTGCCGACAACTTTTGGAGGCCTTCCTGATGTCGCAACGAGGCCTGTGATAGCTCGTTGGAAATCTATAAATGTCTATTTTCTAAAAATTCTTAGTTTTCTCCAAACTGATCACTGGAAGTCTTTCAAAAGCTGACATTTGTGTAAAAACCCAAAAAATAGACTTTGCTGATAAACGGGGCAGAGTGTGGAAAAAGTGAGTGTTTTTCGCCATTTTGGGGGAGAAAATAATCTTCAATTGATCTGAAAATCGCTGAGTATATGACTCTAAAATTATGGCATCCAATGATACTATTTTCATCCTTTGAGGATGCCCCAAATAGAAATGGCGATGCTCATTATTTTTAGCCAAAAACTCAAAAATGACAAAAAACCAAAACTTGTTGAATTTCGCCCAATTTTGGTGAGCATGACCCTCAAGGGTTTTCAGAAACATGCTGTGAATCTGAGGCCAAAATTTGGAGCTTTGAGGTGTATTTCTTCATTTTTGGTGCTGGGTGCCTCCTTTGAGCTTCCTTGAGTTTTTCCTGTGTGGCCTTCAATTTCCGTCGGGCGAACTGATTGAGCTTCTTATAGTGCTCGGTCATCCTCCTTTGAAGGTCCAAATATCTATTGGCCTTCTCCAACTTCTTTTCCAAGTGATCATTCACCCTCTCGATTCATGCTTCTCGATTGTTCTCTATCTCTTGGGTGAACAAAGTAGTGAGAGGAATAGATTGGAGAATGGCAGCTTCTTCCTCCTTTTGTTTCTCAAGGGCTCTTCAAAGTCCCATGGTTCTTGGCCTCTTTCTCCTGGGCTGATCTTCATATTTGCTCTCACTGAACTCACCCATGATTTATTCCAATTTAACTTGTGCCTAGGAGGCCTCTTTTTTGTATTTGATGGCCCAAGTCTCATATACCGCCATGTGGAAACTCATCTATTTATTTTGAGTTTGCAAAAAGTGATTGAAGTTTCTAGCCCTCTCTAGATCTGCCTTCAAAGCATCAATTTTTTTTTCTCTATTGATCAAAAGAGTCTCTAGGATTCGGGCCTCATTGTCACTATCATCACTTTGGATTTGAATTATGTCAAAGTCCCTCTCCTTTTCATGGCTGCTTTCTTCTTTCTCCTTTCCCTTGCTTTGGGTGGCCTTCTTGGTCTTCCTCCTCTTGGGTAATTCGACAATGGGCTACTTGGGAAATTTTCCCTTGCTTCGGAGGGCCCTAGTAACATTTGGAGCTATAGTTTTAGGCACCCTTTTCCTTGATGTCCGAGGCTTGGCCAGTTTTGGAGAAGAAAGCATGGCCCCTTGCCTAGGAGAGGCAGCTAGCACATGATCTATTGGATCTTTTCCCTTGTTACTTTCCTCATCATCCTTGCCACTGTTTTGAGTTTTTTCATGGCGCTGCTCTTCATCATTGTGCTGCATATTATCACTATGATGCTCTTCAATTTGCTGCCCTTCCTCACTGTGATATTTTTCATTTTGCTGCCCTTCTTCATCATGTTGTTCCTCCTCTTCATCATGCTGCCCTTCCTCATCTTACTGTTGTTCATCATGTTGCCCTTCCTTATTTTGTTGTTGTTCATCTTCATCATGTTGTTCCTCCTCTTCATCTTGCTGCCCTGCCTCACTGTGCTCTTTTTCACTTTGTTGCCCTTCTTCATCATGCTCTTCTTCCCCTTGCTTCCCTGCTTCATCATGCTGCTGTTATTCATCATCATGCTCTTCTTCCTCATCATGCTCTTCTTCCTGTTCAATTATGGGAAATTTGAGCTTCTTGGGAATGGGCTTACTTGAAGAAGGCGAAGGATGGTGAGTGGAAAGTGAAGGATATGCATGGAATGAAGGAAGGGTGGAAAAATATGGATGTGTAATGAAAGTGTCCCAAGAGATTCCCTTCTTCTCAAGCTGATGGAGAATGACAACCTTGATGAGGGAATGATGGAAAAGGCAAGCTGAATGCTGAGAAGGAGGTCTTTTCTAAACAGTGGAGGCCATTTTTTCAATACTTCTGTGGAGGAAGAAGGGGATATTTAACAATTGGTCCCTTGTGAAATGCATGAACAACTGGACATGGTAAGCATAGACCCGGGAGAATATTCCCTCGCAAGTGAAGTATTTCATGATTATCTTCATCAGGGGAGCATAACTTGTCAATAGACATGAGAAAGGAAAGATGGATGGACATGTATCTCTATGCTCAGGCTTCAAAAAGGGTTTGTACTGTTCTGAGTCTAGGTGGCTTTGTTTAAACCACTTCTCTCTGACATAAAGGATTTTGGTGGCCTTGGAAACAGATCTAGGAGAAAACTTGAAATCCATGTCTGCCAACTGAAAGTGTTTCCCTTGAAATCTCAAAGCACAAAGATGTGTCAAGGGGGGGATATCGTTTCACCTCCTGCACCCTTTGACAAAAATCTAGACATCCAACCTCATGAAAGTTAAACAGGACTGATGGATGAGCATTTACCTCTTCAGTTGAAACAGGTTCAAACCTCCTGTGAAGGCCACTTCTACTGTCTTGCCTGGGAGGAATTTTTTTTTAGATACTCTTTACAAAAACAAGCTGTCTCAAATGGTCCTTGAAATGGTTTCTCAACAACACCCCTGTTTCTCCTTATAAATAATTGTTTTATCCTCTTTGATGTCAATCAAAAAGTATTTGTCAAATGAAAAAAAATCAACTTATCATTGTGCTTGGGAAAAATATTGAAAATATGTGTTGGTGATCCATTGTTTGAACAAGGAATTTTTATGTTTTGACAGAAACAAAACACCTTTCCCCCAAACAATATTCTTCTGTTGTTCACTGTTCTTCACAAAGGTAGACAAAAACACCCTCAACTGACTTTGAAAAATATTTCAACACACTCTGTTTTTTGAATTATGGAGGCTAGACAGAGTTTGTTGTCTTATAATATAAACAAGAAGTTTTTATATTTACCAAGCCTTCACATTATGATCATTTTTTTCACCTTTGATTTTGCAGATAGGGGTTGTTTTTGTCTTACCACTGTTAGGTCACTTTCCAGCAATTATGGGCTCTCTACAACTCTGTACTTTTTTTCTTGTAGTTTGTGTATGGTTTTCACTTTTCTCAAAAGAATTTAAGGCCCCTTAAGACTGATAAAAACACACCCTACCTATCACTGTAATGGTCTGTGATACTCACATCAATAAACAACTCTGATTTTGCTCAAAAACCCTACCTCTTATCACTATTTATGTCTTGTGCTCTTTATATGACAAACTTCTCTTTAAAGCCAGTGTTAAGACACCTCCAAATTGATTTGAGACCCCCTAAGCTCAAGAAAGTTTTTCTCCAGTTTTGACAAAACTCCGTCTCATATACCACTGTCTATCACATGTTTTTAAATGATGAAATGGTTTCAAAGGAACTATTTCTCCTTATAGAAAAACAACACGGAAAACACCCTTTCAATCTTTGAATTTTGCCAAGAGGAAAAGTAGAATACCTTGAAGAAAATATTAAGGACCTTGTTTGATTGATTGGGGCAGCTCCACAGAGTTTTTTGAAGGTGTTTAGGTGAGCAACATGTTCACTGAAAAGAACGCCGTGCAGTCGGGTTGGCCTCGAGCGGTGTTTGAACGGGTGATGCAGGCACGCCACGCAGCCGTTATAACCCTTTGTAACTTCACTCACAGGCACGTTGTGCAAGCTTCAAGGCCTTGAAACTCTGAAAAACGCTGAAATCACTTGCTTATCTGGTGAAAGAACTGAGGGGGCATTTGTTTGGTTGCTTTGAATTTTCACAATGAGACTTTGCCAATGGTCCCTCCACCTTTTATATGAAAGAAAATTCAAATGTTTTTATATCGTGCTTTGGAGGGTTTATATGCTTGAAAATGTCCCTTTTTTTTTTCAAAACATGAATCACTACCTTTGTAATTTCATCAATTTTAGAATGTTATAACGACCCATCTTTGATTTCGTTAATAACAAATTGCTGTGGACAACTTCTCCACTTCCCTTTCACTGTTTCTTCATTAAGAAAAGTACCCCTGTCACTGTTTGTCCATATTTGTTCCTTAAAAGAAAACTTGCTCAAAACCATATTAATGATTGTAGATGCATCCTTTGAATGATATTTCTCTCTGACAGTGGGTGAAACCTTAGTTGCATTCACCTAGGTTTGTCAAACATCTTCTATCAAAAATGAAATCCTTTAAAGACCCTTCCTACAATCATATGCAACAGCAAGGTATTTTCACATGTTTGATAGAAAAAAAAGGCCTTTGTTTGTGACAGTGGCATGTTTCATTTCTTTGAATGTTTCCCTTGAATTTAAAACAAATTCCATACCCTTTCCTCACATTGATGAGCCTGTCCAAATTTTGTTCACTTTAGCTGCAAGTTGCCTTTGAAGGAGATCTTTGATAGAAGAAAAACCAAACCTATTTTATTATTATAGTACCACTGCTTGGCTATCTTCTTAACAACATTTTTCCATTCATAATCATCCAATTGTTTCCCATTGCACTCAAACTCTGCCTTTGAAACAGTGAAATCATATAATCAATCCTTGAAACACCACTACTATGTTTGTGGTTTCATCCATTGGAGACAAGGTGTTAAACAAGTTTTTAGGAAATTTGTAGCATTGTTAGCGTTGTGCCCTTTGAATGAGGCTACACCTCTATTCCTGACCCTCTTCTTGTTAAATGAAGGAGGCCAGCATAATATTCCCAACCATCTGCTTTTAAATGAAGGAGGTTTTCAACCAATGACCTAACCATCTGCTCATGTTTGGAGGAGGTTTTACACAGTCATCCAACCCTTTTCTCATGTTTGGAGGATGTTTTACACAGTCATCCAACCCTCTGCTCATGTTTGGAGGAGGTTTTACACAGTGATGCTATTTCATCCCTTTGTCAAACTGTGTCATCTTTCCTTGTAGTGCCTATTCACAGTTAACTAAATAAAAGTGACAGATTGACAATATGCCATCAGGGGTATTCTATGAGATATGTAATCCTATTGTTAAAATACCCTTATACATCTTTAGACATCAAAAGAAACTTGACCTGTATCTGCAGAGTATTACTTGCTAGTCATAGGTTACTAACCTTTTGACTGTGTTTGCAGGAGTTCATTGAATTATCTCTATGTCCAATACTTTTATTCTAGGCTCAAAACCACATGAGAAGCAGCTGTATTCTCATGTTAAGTTTAATAATGTCTTTTGGAACACTGGTACACTTTTTCTTTTGAAAAAGACATTGAAACACTATATATCAACACAACATCAGTTCGACTTTTGAAACATGCACTACAGAGACACCAAGACTTGTTAGTGGCGCGACTTAAGGGTGTATCAGGCTTTATTTGTAGAATAGGAAGGTCATCTATGACTGGTTGATATTAGACAGAGGTTCTTTTGGCTTTAGGATAGTTTTCCAAGGGAGGAATTCCTAAAGCGCCACTACCTAACTTAGGGGAGATTTTTGACAGATTTGGAGTATTCTCTTTGGAGATGGTGGACAAGTTTGTATGACTGAGACTAGATAAGGCTTGACAATTAGGTTTTTTCTCATCATAGGCTGATTGAAAAGGTAGGAGGGAAAAATGTTTATGGGTGTTTTCTAGCTGAAAATTTTGACAAATTGGAGATCAGTTGCTAGAAAACTTGGCTTTAAAACTAGTCATCATCAACAGGTGAAAAATACTGATGACTAACACAAGGTTAGAAAACTTGAAAAGAGAATTTGATTGGTCTCTAAGCGGCAAAACTTATTAGTCTTATTTTGGAAATATTTCTTGGCTTTCAATGGGACCACTTGATTGGTGTTCAATCTCTAAATACAACACTACTGGCTGAAGATACTCTTGTGGATCTAGACAATTAAGCTCTGTTGACTCTGTTTTTGGATCACCAGACTGTTGTTGATTTTTAGTGTTTTCTTCTGGGAAATACTCCCGATCTTCTCCTTCTTCATGGAGGATAAGCTCACCTCCCTCTTCTTTAGCGTAGGCTAGAAGTTGTTTTTCTACATTTTGTCCAAAAACCACCATGGGTTGTTCTTCTTGGAGATTAATGGGTGTGAGCCCTTTTTCTGTAATGGATTCTTCAAACTTCTATTTATGGGGGTAGGGCGATTTCAAGGATATAGATGAAGGCTTCTTATCTTTGAGAGAATCAACTTCTTTCTTTGTGGAAGAGGATGCAGTGGCCTTAAGAGGGATTGATTCTTATAATGGCTTCTTCCCTTTACTAGGAGGACTAGGAGGGGTTTGTTCTCTTGATATCGATTCTTCATTTTGTTTTTGCCCTCGAGTTCCCTTTTTGGAGGACCTGGAGTCATATTTTTCATGGATTTGAGCTTTCATGAAATCCAAAACCTACCTGTGTACTTTCATTGGGTCAATCTCTTGATCCTATAGACAGGGACCTCCCTCTTCTTCTTGTTCCCCTTGTAGGATGGGGTCACCTCCTCATCATCGAGTAGGCGGGTGGCCTTATTGGTTGTCTCTGACTTCCTCAGTCTGTTGCAACAGCTACAAAGGGGGCCTCCAATATTGAGGATTAAACCCTTGGTTATGAATCATTTTGTTGGAATAAGGAGGGGAATTCTTGGCCTCTGATTCTATCTTAACCAACTTATTTAAGAGGTTCTTTATCAGCTTGTTCATTTCTTCAAGTCTATACTCCTGTGATTCCCTCTCCTGATTTGAGGTAGAAGCGTCCTCCCCCTTCTTTCTTCTAGCTTCATGTTCTATCTTCCCCTTGAACTTACCAGGAGAATCAAAGTTTTCTTCTACCTCGAATGCATCATTCTAGATCTTATCCAATGATCCTGATCTTCTTTTTCTTAAGGTGAACCAAAGCTCTTGTTCAAATGCTCCTGCGAAGACCACCTTAGCAATTGCTTGGGGAGGCTTAATTTCTGTAGGAAGATTAATATAGATATTATTGAACCTCTTTATAAATTCTGTGACTTCCTCATTTTGTCTCTTTTTAAGAGCGTTGAACTCTGCGAGGACATATCCATGGTCCCTCTTCTCTCCCCATTTTAGTGTGAAGCAATTCTCCATTTCTTCCCAAGTGGTGACTGCATTATTAGCAAGAGATTTGAACCACTTTTGAGCCTCTCCATCCAGGGATTGGACGAAAAGCCTCAACACCACATCTTGGTGCTCTAAATTTACATTCTCAGCAAAAGCGCAAAAGTTTTCAATATGTTTCTGCGCAGAATTACTATCTTCCCTAGTGAACCAAGGCAACCGCTCTAGATAGTCTTATGGCATATCATTTAGAGTTTGAGGGAGGGCCAAGGGCGTATAATTGTTCAAAAGGAAACTCAGCACAACCATATGATTTAGAGGTGGAGGTAGATGGTGGATCTAAATTTGGTGTGAGGCCTGGTGAAAGCCAATATTACTTCTGATTAGGACAATTTTACAGTGGAGTCACCAAGGTGAGGAATGTACAACTCTCAACCCTTCGTGCTCACCTAATTGAAGGGTGAAGATAATGTTGTATACTGGGGAAAACATTTCTTCATTCGTTTCCCCAACAACGACGCCAAAAATATGTTGTAGCTCTTAGAGAAAGACTTGAGTTGCAAAAGACCAATGCCTAGGACATCTTAAAAATCAGAGGTTGAATGTGAACAATTGTATAAAATTCCTCTGACAAAATATGGAATAAGAGAACAATGGTTTTGGTGGCTCACGGATGGAGAAGACCTTGGAGTCGATTCATGTGAATTCCTTATACTATAAGAAGGCTCAAGAGGCTGTGAGACTGATGGCTTTTAAATGGGCCAAGTATAAAACAATGAACATAAATATTAAAATATGCAGAGGTGTTGAGAGAGAATGGAGAAGGAACCCATGAGAGACAGGCTTAAGAGATTTAAGAATTTTTCCCCAATGAACACAGAGGAAATGAATATGAATGAGATATGGACAACAACAAAGGTTCGTGGAGCAGAAATTAAGGGAGTGCAGCAAGCTTAATACATGAGCGTTAACACCTGAGCATTATAAAAACACGAATTCATGAATAAAATTGTAGACCACTAGTAGCTACATTACACGAACCATCAAAGAAGAATATCATGAAAGATGATTACACATAAAGAGGAGGTTACTGATAAAAAGGAAAACAAATACATACGGCTCATTGCTCCATCTCAGGCAATCCAAATATCAACTATTTATTCATATTAATTTTAAATGACTCTCTCAAATATGTGTCTCAGAGCACAGGGAGCACAATCATACAAAACTACAAAAAAATTCTTCAAAATTCCAAAACCCTTCTTTCATCTTAGAACTCACTACATATAGATTCCCCAGAGGGTCTACGGTCTTAATCATTTATGATCAACCCATACCTATGAAATCAAAATATCCTACCTAAATTGTAGAGCATACATCTAGAAAATTACTTATGTATGGAGAGAATTCAAGAAGGAATGGGTGAAATTGAGATTTCACCATCAAAACATCAAAATCAAATAGTAAACAACACAGACGTGGTTGATAATGGAGGCCAATTATGGGATCCTTCAGATGGTATGGAGAGGAGCGGTCGTAGGTGGGTAGGTTGTCTATCATCGTACGATTCCATCTGTTACTTGAAAGCCTCCACTCCCTTAGTATTATGATTTCCATTCAGTATGTTGTGAAGTGGCCAACTGTACTGCACGTGCCTGACTCTTTAGTGGAGGAGTCCTGAGAAAAATTAATAAAATACCACTACATGTTCCACATAGAATCTCATGATGTATTTTAACTACAGACTAGAAACTAGATTTCAGAGGGGGTCTCAAGTGGTAAGCAGTATCAAAGAGGGGGGGTGCAATATTATGAGAGGAAGGCACATGGAGGAGTGGGCGGTAATTGATACCGCCAATTTTGGACCACCCCACCCCTCATGATAAAGTTTGAATGTTGTGGGGAGGTCGAAACAAGATAAGGGTCGTCAGATGTAGGGAAAAGGAGTGGAGAAGGAGGAAAGACGGAGGGCGATTAGAGGTGGAAAGACGTAGCACACGGGTGGGAGCCAACTCGACATTTTCTATCCTTTTCTACCCAAGTCCTTTTTCCATGATTAACCCTTTTTCAAAGCAAAACAACGTCAAAAATCACATACCCAGACCTAAACAAATATTTAAATTTTATTCTGGAGCCACATTGCATCCATGACTACATCACATTTCGTAAGTTTTGCAATTTGCAATATAAGGAATGAAATTGGTGGTGACAAATGTGGGGCCGACTACATCGAAAATCACAAACTTTAATTTTTATTTATAAGTAGCAAGGGTTTTAGAATCTAAAACTTGAGAAGTACGGGGAGAGAAGGGTAACTTGGAGGAAGGTGGGACCCGCCCGCTGCCTGCAGATCACAAAAATTGAGGTTTAACCATAAGCGAAGGTGGTAAACACTAAAAGGAGTGAAGTGAGAAGTGTGGGGGAGAAGGTAGGTGATGTGGCACAGAGGTGGGACCACAGTCGCAAGTCGCAGATTGCAAGTTTCATAATGTGCACAACAAGGTTTAAGTGTTATTTGTTGTGAAGTGCGAAGTGTAGGGGAGGAAGGGGTGACGTGTCAAGGAGACCGACCCACCTTAATCACAATAAGTGAGATAGTAAAAGCGGAGGAGAAACATTGATATAGCGGTGAAAAAGGTAAAGTAGAGAAATAAAGCAGAAAGGAAGAATAGGTAAATTCTTAGTGATTT